>JAGFNQ010004178.1:227198-402339 GCA_024364735.1 Boesenbergia rotunda | reverse complement strand
TTCTTGTCGATAGTTTGCTAAAGGACGAAGTAGTAGGAGTAGTTAGAAAGGGGATAGAATTATAGCTCTAAAGATAATAGTGGCGAAAGAAACTATTAATGTAATTAACATATATGCACCTTAAATAGGCATTAAATGAACACGCCAAATCTAGATTTTGGGACGATCTAGATGAGATATTATAACATATTCTCAAGGTTTAAAATCTCGACCCATGCCGAGGTTTTGGTCCCATACCGGAACGATACGGTTTCGGTATCGTATCGTGCCGTGCCAGTACGGTTTCGGTATATATATATATATATATATATATATATTGGTTACAACATAGTTTTATCAAAATTTTAATAAAAATATATATTAATAATATAAAGTATAGATTAGGTATGATAATATTCATGGTTCCAAATCTCAAATTAATTTTGATTCTAAGATAAAAAAATTATCAATAATAATTACATAAATTAATCCTAATTTATATATAATAATTATATTAATTATTAACTTATATAATATATTTATAATTTATAAATATTCTAAAGAATATATATTCAATATTTTAGTTTATATATATATAGAGAGTTTATATTGCATATAAAAATTCAATTTATTTTAAAAATTTATATATTTTTTAATTTATTACTTTACATATAATAATTATATAAATTATTTATTTATTCATTTAATTAATTATTAATTTAAATAATATATATTTAAAATGATAAAAATATCAAAATATTAATTAAATAATAAAACAGTAAATATATAAAATAATAAAAATATTTCAAAATATAAATATGATTTTTTAGATTTTTTTAGAATTTTTAAATAATATTTGAAATATTAAAAATAATTTTCAGAAAATTAATTAATAAATTTATTTAATTTTAAATATAATTTTAAATATTTACTGTGATAAATATTTTTGTGAGGAAATGTTTTACATTTCCTCACGCGCGCGTGCCCTAGCGGCGGCGAAGCAGGCGGAGGCAGCGGCCCGGCAACTCAGGCGCCGTCCGGCGGAGCTTCCGCCGGCGCCGGAGGAGTCCGGCGACTCTTCCGGCAGCGCCGGAGGAGTCTCGCGACGCCCCCAGCAGCACGTGCGGCGTTTCTTCCTACTCACGCGCGTTTCTTCCTCCCGGCGTTGGCGTTTTCCCTCCGATCCCTCTGTTGCCGCCTCCGCCCATCGCCTGCGTCACGAAACGACGATGTCTTCTTTGCCGGTTTCGGATCTCCAGCGGAACAGTACGTTTCGCCCCGTGCCGGACTGCACGGGACGAAACTTTAAACCCTGCATATTCTGCTAATCGAAATGATATAATAGGAGGATATCTAAATTGGTATGTAAGAATGAAAAATGAGGAATATGATAGGGTATATGAGGGTTATGGGTAGGGATGGAAATAGGCCAGGCGGCCTGTCAGGGGCCTGTGGCCTGGCCTGTATTTGGCCTGGCCTGTTAAAAATTAAAATAATAAACAGGCTTTTTTGAAAGCCTGATTTTCTTATCAGGCCAGGCCCAGGCTCAATATAAAGCCTATAAAGCCTGACAGGCCGGCCTGGGCCTGTTAAACATGTATTCTATAAATTACCAAATGTCAAAATATAATGTAAATATAGAGTTTCGATCCCTGGTCTCTTGCCCAAGCCAATACTTATTTGCACCCACCTAACCAACAAATCATATCTGTTTTGATTAATATTGCTAGCTTCAAATTTATATCTATCATGTTTTCGAATTAAATTATAGGCTTTGTAAACAGGCCACAGGCCAGGCCAGGCTATCGAACAGGCTAGGCTCAGGCCTAAAATAAAGCCTGTAACAGGCCACAGGCCAGGCTCAGGCCTGTTTGCTATTATACAGGCCTGGCCTGTTAAGGTGAAAGCCTGGCCTGGCCTGGCCTGTTTCCATCCCTAGTTATGGGTTTGGAACAAGAAATGAAAAAGAATAAATTATATTGGATTTTACGATAACATATGTCCTTATAATAGCTAATAGTGTTGGATTTAATTATCCAATATAAGTTAGTAGTATTGGATATACACCTCAAGCATAGTATCAATAGAAGAAAAATATGCACAACTCCTAAATGGTGGAAGTTAAAGGACGGGAAGCAACATATATTTAAGGACAAGGTAGAATTATAAGTATTAGGAGAAATATACAGCGACTCGAATACTAGGATAAGATAATATCAAAGTTGAAAATAATAGCTAAGAGTGTACATAGTGAGTCAAAGGGACGTGCACCACCAAGTAAAGAATCTTGGTAGTGGAATGAGATAGTACAAGAGAGTGAAACAAAAAGGATTAGCCTATAAGGAATTATATACTTTTATGATAAAGAAATACTTAAAAAACTATACAGTATCCAAGAAAGATGCCAAGAAAATAGTGCATGAAGCTAAGAATGAAACTTTTGAATGTTTATATTGAAAATTTGATATAATGAGTAGAAAGAGATATTTACAAAATAGCTAAAAAGAGAGAGAGAAAGACAAGATATCTTATCTAAATAAGATGTATTAAAGATGAATGTAGTAGGGTATTAGTAAATGATGAGAAAATAGAAGATGTATTTTCATTAACTTTTTAACGAAGAATTAGATCACCAACTTAATTTAGATAATTTATGTAGGTCAAATGGATATAGAAATTTAAATTCTATATTAAAATTCAACTTTAAAATTAAAGCAAGCTTTAAATGGAATGCAAAATGGAAAAACAATTGGACCAAATGATATTCAAATAAAGATATTGAAATGCCTTGTGAAACAAAGTATCGAATGACTTAAAAAGTTATTCAACTTAACATTGAAAATAAAAAAAATATTTGATCAATAGAGGTTAAGTACTCTAGTTTCCTTATATAAAAATAAAGGAGACGTACAAAATTATGCAAACTATAGGGATATCAAATTAATAAGTCATACCATGAAACTTTGGGAAAGAGTAATAAAAAAAAGACTAAGAAAAGAGATCATGGTGATAGAAAATCAACTTGGATTTATGCTTGGGTTGACAATAGAAGTTATACATCACTAATTGAAAAATATCAAGAACAAAAGCAAGACTTACACATAATATTCGTCGACATCGAAAAATCTTATGATAGAGTCCCAAGAGAAATTAAATGGAGAATGCTATAAAAGAGTGGTATTAGCATATTGTATATTGAACTAGTTAAGGATATGTATGAGGATGTAATGATAAGAGTGAAGATTACAGATTAATTGAAGCGTTTTCCATAAAGATAGAGTTACTTCAACTCTAAGTCACACTAATCATGAATGAACTCACTAGACACATCCAAGATATAGTACCGCGATACATGTTGTTTGCAGATGAAATTGTTTTGGTAGATGAGACACGTAAAGCTGTAAGTATCAAAATTGAATCTTGGCGGGAAACGCTAAAAGTGAAAGGTTTTAGCAATATTAGATGTAATGAGACAATTATTAAAATAAGAGATGACGAGTTGAGAGTTATAAGTATTTAGGATCATTTTTGCAAAAGGATAGAGGGATTGAGAGAGATGTCTCATATAAAATACAAGTGGAATGGTTAAAGTGGAGGATAGTGTCATGTGTTTTTTGTGATCATAAAGTACCTCTAAAACTTAAAGAAAAGTTTTACAAGATGACCATTAGACCTACTATGTTATATAGAGTGGAATGTTGTGCTATGATGCAAGCACAGAGCAGAAGATGAAAGCTGCTTAAATGGGGATCTTAAGGTGGATGTGCGGGCATACAAAGGATGGATAGAATAAAAAAAAATATTAGAGAAGTCAGGGTTGCACCTATTGATGGAAAACTCTTGGAGACACGTTTAAAATAGTACAAACATGTACTTAGAACGATGTGTAATTATGACAAATGTCCACATCAAACGAGAAAAAGAAAGACTAAAAAAGACATGGTTAGCAACAATAAAACAAAATAAAATTTATTTAAATATAAATGATGATATACTAAGGGATAAAGTCCAATGACGTAGAAGGATCCATAGAATCAACCCCACTTAGTGAACTAAAGTTTGGTTGTTGTTGTTGTATTAGAAGTTAGTGGAGAGGACATGGAGTTTAGTTGTTTAGACTAGACATAATTTCCTATATTGCACTCTTCTAGCCTACAAATTGCACGAACATATGCTCTATAGTTTTCAAGTGCAGATCAGCACTATCAATGTGACTGAAATATATTATTTCGATTATTGACTGATATTGATACTTTATTGGCACAAGTAAATGTCATTGTGTCTCTGCTGACAGTTTTGCTGGTAACAACCAAAATAAGATCTGTCTTGGTGTACCTTTAGGAGCCAACCAATATTTCCATGACTCATACTTTGATTTTGTTTGTCAGTCATGAGAATGAGATGAAACACTAAATTTAGAGAGGAAGGAAAGAAAAGAATTATTGAGTGACACTAGTTAAGACATGAAGATTCTCATCCTTTGATTTTGTCTGGGTTATGGAAGGAGATAAAACAAAAGAAAGAGAAGGGAGGGGAAGAGGAGATGAACTAACAAAACACTAATAATAGCAAAAAGGAGTAACAAGAATTATGTTAGTCCAAGTCCATTCCTAGTGGCTAATAGAAATGCTATCAATGGATATGTGAGAAAAAAAAACTTCTGAGAGTATTATTTGTATGGTTCTTAGAAGTTATAGAATTAATCTAAATAAATGTTGCAAATCCCATGCCTTTATCTAATGGAAAAGGATGCTCATATAATTTTGGAAGATGCTGCTTCAAAATTATAATTTACTTTCAATTTCTATAGGCTTATATTTGGAGGAAAACATAATGCTTAATGAAATTATATAGCATTATACTTTATTTGAGTTTATGCTCGAACCTTTTGGATTCGAAGTATCTAGTTTTGACACGGGATCATACTGCTGATCGTGATTAAGGCTAAAATTTTGACACAGTTTTAAACTTGACATACTATGTAATGCCCATTATTCAGTACAATTTTTTTGTATGCTTAGTAGAACATTACATGCTACATGACTGAGGTGTCCCGTAATGCTTGCTTGAAAATGATTCTACCTGGTGAGTTTTAATATGGAGTTAATGCAATATGCTACTTTCAGGCACAAAGTAACAAGGTATACTTCTTGAAACAAACTGTTGGTAATGCTTGTGGAACAATTGGTGTTCTTCATGCTCTTGGAAATGCAACTTCGCAAATCAAACTAGGTGAGCTACTGAAAAAAATTACTCATGATTCTACTTGTGGTATTGTTGACGATTCTCTTTCTGCTGGAGTCAATCATGGTTGACCCTAAGGAAATTGTTGAGTGCATAATCTTTATTCGTTCTATCAAATGCCTGATAGGGAGTACATGTTACTAGTGATTGGAGTGCATGCATATACAAGACATGCATGTAGATGAATATTTGCCAGTTCTTTGCAGGATTAGATCAACACATTAATATTCTGAGAAATTATTCAGAGTTTTACATACTGCAGATATGCAAGGAATGAATCAATTATGGTTCACTTTGGTTTTCAATGGATAAAATTTAATTGATTCTGTTAAACGACATGAAATAAAGGTTTAGTAATCTGATTGATATGAGACAACTATTACAACTACCAATCTTCTTTCGTCTTTGCAATATATATAATTGGAACTGGTGAACATTTTCTTTTATTTAAGTTATTTGAATTATACTTGTCACACCCTGAGAGGGACTTTTCTTGATAGAAATGGTTACTCTCAAGCCATGTGGTAATTTTGAAGTAGTAAATATCCCTATATTTTTCAAAAAAAGATCAGTCTCTCTTGTGTTTTGAATATATAATCCTGTTTACAACTCCAATATATCACATTTTGATATATATCAAAGTTCAAAAATACTTGGCCACATGTACATTACAATTACAATTACAATTACTTGTTCACCATTACATAATAAACACTGAGACAAAAAAAATACGACATACGATGCACAAGATGACACCAAACTGCTTAATTCAACAAAAAATTTATTTATTTATTTTTTAAATTCCTTCACATTTCAAAACCAAACTCTAATCGTGTATTGCAATTTCCCTGCAAAACTAAAAGCAGGTGAAAAGTAAGTACAACTGAAGTGTGCAGGTAAATACAACAAATATGATGAATAAAGAACTCAACTATAACAAAATATAAACTATCATTACGCAAGGATGTACACATAAGAAAACAACTTGTACACAAAACTAGAATGCAATAAATCTATAAACTATCTGTTACTGTTCTTTTACACTATGCCATCGAATAAATTAATTAGCTATTATCGATCATAACTTGAATTTCCCTCACACTCACTCCTAAGTAGCACCCCGTGGTTGTCTTGCAGGGGTATAGTTCTATTGATTGACTTGATGGTGCTGCACTCAATGACACCTGTAACAGAGTATATAAATCAATTCATGTGTGAAAATCAATGCACCCCGTGGTTGTCTTGCAGGGGTATAGTTCTATTGATTGACTTGATGGTGTTGCACTCAATGACACCTGTAACAGAGTATATAAATCAATGCATGTGTGAAAATAAGAATAATGTGTCCGTAGAAACAATAGGTTGATGCCTTCAAAATCTTGGCATGACATTCCAAATTATTTATCATAATCATATACCATGATGATGAAACTGTGCATCTAGTTCATTGATTACAAGGAGAAATAAAAGTTCCAACTTCTACATGTAATCAAGAAATGAACAGGCTGATGTTGATTTAAACAAGCATGTATCTTTTGATTCCTTTGTGTTATACTAAAACAACTTGAATATGTCTGAGTGTCGTGTGTAACCAATTTGATTGCCAAGATTTGTATAGAGAAAGTTAACAAATATATGCAACCATATAGAATAGCATTACTAGACCGCCCACTACGAGCACTTCCCGATTTACCCTGGCGGTCGGTGGGAAACTTCCGTGAGGCCGGACCAGTCGCCCGAGGTTGGAAAAACCTCGTTAATCATATAGAATAGCATTAAGATTAATGGCAATTAACGTCATAGAGAAAAGAAATTGAATCCTATAATTTATATCTCAAGAAAGTTACTATCAATTTAATAACAAGAAACAAGATTAGTATGATACAAAAAAAATGCAAATCCAAAAAAGTTATCACAAGACTAACATGTTTATAAGAGAAAGCTATGTTACCCGAGTTCATCATATCAAAAGGAGAGAAGCCATGAATCTGAACTCAAAGGGGAGTCTACTTGATGTTTTTGTTTTAGGGAATAAGCTTCTCTTGTTGGCCATCACCACCTATAATTGTTTCCATAGATTGTTATCAATGCTTTACTGCTTAATGTAGCACTAAATATTAAAACACCCACGAAAAGGGTGACACATTTCTATTTAATCTAACGTATAATAATAAATGTAACAGTAAAAAAAGTATTAGATTTTTTAAATAACTATATTTTTTTACATAACAACAACCAAGCCTTATCCCACCTGACGATGGTAGGCGCCGGCGATTTCGTCGAGTAATTCGAGGGTCGCTAGTTGCCATGGTATAAACCTGTTGTGGCATTATTCCCTCGACCCCAGGCACCTCACCACACCAGTATAACGTGTTTGTCTCCTCTAAACCTATGGGCCGACAGTCGCTAAGTGGCGGTTCCACTTTTTTCGACTAGATGAGATCGGATAATATTTTTATACTATTATTTTTTACAACCAACTTATCCCACTAGGTGGGATCGGTTGTATCATTATAAATTACACTTTCAATTATTTTTTAAACCAAATCAATTGAGTTTTGTTAGACAGATGAAGCGTCTTAAAATTTTGATTAAATAGTTTATTATTTCATCATCATGATTTAATAGTTGGACGTAAAAAAATAATAGCTAATGTTAATTCAATTCTAAGTAAATTGAATCAGTTTTTAGTTTTATCTTAGGCTATGTTTGGTTAGGGGTAATGTAATTAAACTTGTAATGTAATTAGGCTTGGAATGTAATTCAAATTATATGTTGTTGGACTTGTAATTCAGATTACAAAATTTTAATTAGTTTTTGTAATTTAGATTACATTACATCTTTAAAATTGTACAAAATAAAGTAACCAATCTTGTAATGCAATCTTGATTATATTACAAGGCTGATTACCCCTAACCAAACATAGCCTTAGTGTAAACTTAACACATATATGCTAATTTTAATTGGTTTCACCCTATAGAATTATTACCATTAACTTGCATAATGGAATAACGACATTATGAGTTTTAAAACTAATTTTTTTATTGGTAAGAACAATGGTTGTGATAGTTAATTTTAATAGTTTGATAATTTCATATTGCATGGTCATTTTAGAAAAAAAAACTTCATTATAAAGTCGAGGTAAGATTTTTATACATAGTTTTGATTGATCGATATCTTAACAACTGCATGTTAAGCTGATGAGGAAAATTGAATTGTTTTTTATAATGAAAAATAGGCAAATCAATCAAGGATTAAAGTGTTAAGCCGTGCCAAGTGACAAAATTGAGTTTTAACATTCTTCTCATTGATCAACACACAAGACAACTTGTTGCACAATGGAAACAACTTTGGCACTAGAGCGGCCACACATGATGAAAATTGAGAGGGAGAGAGACTGAAGGAGAGAAGAGAGACCGAAGGAGAGAAGAAAAGAGAGAGGAAAGAAGGAAAGGATTACCTTGGAGAGAAGAAAGGGCAAGCATGTGGTGATGGACGTTGTGGGCAAGCAATGAATGTGACGAATCAAGGGAGAAGAGAGGAGTGTGTGGTGAGAGAAGGAAGAAGAATCAAGCTTGGTTTGAACTCGATTTTAATCATCATGTCTACTTGATGGGCTTCACTTAATCCTAAATCATCTTCCACTCAACTTCAAAACTAGGAATATTGTAAATTGGAAAGTATACAATTAACATAATGAAAATATTATATTTGTTTTGTAGGGAAAAAAATGAATCCTTTGCTCTAATGCTTTAAACATGACTCTATTCTTTTGTTTCTTAATAATGTTTTTGAAGAATTGAAGCTATTGATTGATTCATAGTCTCTATGCTTCCTCTAATTAACTCTTACGAAGCAAGAAGAAAATAGTTATATCAAGATATTACAATATCCTATGGATTTCTACACCTAAGATGTCCTCCAAATTCTTACTTTCTCTTGCTATATAGTAAACTACTAATGGAACTTACTCTATAATATAATTTGAAATTGACATTTGTTTGAATAATTTCTCTTAAGTTATTAGTTAATAGAAGAAGTTCTATTTGCTTAATCTTTCGACTTAGCTTAATTAGTCATCTATTTTTTTTAAATTAAAATGTAAAAAATTTAAATAGGCTAAAATTTAGTATCTAACATTGAAAAGTTTTTTTTTAAATTTCGTGTTATCACTTTTACGACATTGGAAGATCATGTGAGCATCTTCTTTGTTATTTTTCTCTCAGCTTTGGTTGGAGCATTAAGGAAAGACATCGTACCTTGTTTGAGGGAAGCAAAAAGTTGGAGGGATCACGAATTATTAATTCAAGTAGTATATATTTTTATGTCATTCCCGTTTGCAATTTCTGGTGTGTAGCAAGTAACTTTATGCTGCGTGGTGAGTTCGAAAATTCCTATTCGTCAAGGCATGAAGCTGAAGATGTTCGTTTGTGGCATCAAGTATAGGTAAATTATAATTTATTGTTAGATTTTTTAATAACATTAATAATTAAAATGACAATTAAATTGTTAATAATAAGGTAAGTAATTTAATCAAATTAAATAAAATTTTGAAATAATACTCATTAAATTAAATTATATTATATTTCAACTTAATTAATTTATTTACAATTAAGTGACTTTAAATCAAAATTTAAATCTAATAAAATTATTTATAAGAAATAAAATTAAGATTGATTTAATCTGAATTCAAATCGATTTAAATCAGATTTTAAAATATATTTAGTTAAAATTGATTAAATCAAATTTTAGATTTGAATTACGTTAAATTAGATTTTATATAGTTAAATTAATTTAGTTAATCAAAATTTAGATCAAATAATAATGTGATTAAATTAAATTGAATTTTTAAATTAATCTAAATACAATTATGCTAATTTATACATATTTTGAATCATTGAGTTAATTAAAATTTTGTTTTTTATATATTATTTTACTTTATTGATTTTTCTACCAATTGCAATCCAAAGCCCACTTATATATATATATATTTGAATTTTTTTTGACAATACTTCAATGAAGAAATTTAAGACTAGGTAAAGAAGGTATATGAATGTCGAGATGTAGGGGGTACTATTGTAGAAGATTGCCATGCCTTATCCTTGACTAATAAGTAGGATAGCTATTGTGTGGTCATTGGATTAGGTCTCATATTGGTTCGGTTAATGATGGTTGTTAGATTATTCCATTAGCAGCTCATGCAAGGTAGGGGGGAGGAGAAGTTGTAAGATGAGTGGGTGGATGTAAGGAGATTGACGAGGGGAATTAGATTGGGGAGGCAACGAAGTTTCTATGGTTGAGTCTTATAGGGCCAATGTTGCATGGGATTGGAGATATTGGAGACGAAAGAAAATAGAATAAGGGGAAATGACTCGATCAATGGGATTGGTTGAATAAGAGGAAGGTTGTTAGGGCTTTAGTTTTTAGTGGTTAAGTTTTCTTATAACCAGTGGCAGCAACAAATAGGAGGACCAAGTTGTCAGGTACAATTGCAGCTAAATGATGTAGGGAGGGGATCCTCCTTGTTGCTCGGTCTCTAACTATTGAGTTCTCAGCTCTTGTTATATTGCCACAGGAAGAGAAGGGGTTGGGTAATTAGCTGTTTGATTTTCTTTGTTCGTGCGTTCTAGACTAAATTTATTGGATTAAAGCCATTAATCCAATACATTATCCAATAATCCTGTGATTAATCTAATAAGGTCCAATTTTGCTACCTATGAATTTACTTCAATGTAATAGATTTAGTTTCACTAAATAACTTGTGTTTTTAATCAATTGGCACCTTCAACTAACATTATACTTAAATCGCCTTATGAATAATTTGACTTTACATACTAACTATGATAAAAACTTAAATGAAATTTTATTTATTAGAGTATTAAGGTAAACGTCTAAATTTTTTAATTATAGCAATATTACCGACCAATCATCAAGATGAACAATCATGCTCGAAAATATATTCTATATGAGCAATGCAAAATTATTATCATGCTACAATGCCAACACATGGTGTCAATGATGAATTAGGGTTGGAGGAAGGAGATGAAAACGAGAGAGAAAATAAAAGAAGTTGGCTACATATTTAGAGGAGCTATTTGGTGGCTTCCTTGATCGACAAAAGCTGATTGAGACTTCATCCATTTTTGAATTTGCAAGTTAAAGGAAACACTCGTGACCTCATGTATTCCTCATGGAGCAATTTGTGAGCTGAGGAAAAGCCTCACATAGTTGTATTGCATATTGTGTATTCTTTGCCGAGTTGTTTTGAGTTGTTGTGATCCTTGTGGAGTTATAGTGAATCATCACAGAGCTTTCACCAGTAGAAGATGTTTGCAAGATGTGCAGAGCCATTCCAAGTTGTTGCAAAGAAGCTACTCCAACTCTTCTCACTCAAAAGAATTTATGACTTCAGTTAAAACTAAATAATCCCATATGGTTGCCTTCGTGAGTATTTTTCACAGAACTAATTTATTAAAATAGTATAGATAGCCCATGTCCTCAAGTCCAGTTGTAAGAATATGTTTACTGAGAAAAATCTGATCTAGTTGAAAGATGATCAGCTCATGCATTAACCTCCATTCTGTTAAATAACTAAATCATGGTTCAGTTTCAGCAACTGTGAAGATGCATACTTTTGTTATGACTGCAATACCTGATCCCATCATTATGTTTCTCCTTTACAATTTGGTATATCGGGTCCAAGAAATGGCAATAGTCTATTTTCTTATAGTTTAACTTTTATATATTAATGGACTGGATATCAGGTTCTCAAGCTGTGTGCATTAAGCTACTGTTTCTTAGCTTTTCAACATTTTTTGTTGGATTATCCTTGTCTTTATTGCTTTTGAACTCAAATTGTCTAATTCTACTGTTTGATTTTTCTTTATGTAGTTGAGGAATCATTTTTGGATAGGTTTTTCAAAACAACAGCCAACTTAAATCCATTTGAGGTTGGAATAAATCTTTGATATTTTCTACTGAATTTTCCAAATATATTCTTTGTTGTGCAACCTTTGTAGTCTTCTTCTGCTTGTCAGCGTGCGTCTGTTCTTGAAAAGGACAGAGAAATGGAGGATGCGCATGCAATTGCTGCTACTGCTGGGGACACTGAGGTTAGTTCACTTACGATATTTAGGTTGGGTTCTAAAGCTACTACCCAGACACTATAATAGACTCCTAATGCTAGTTTTTGTAAATGCCTAGTTAGACTGAATCATAAATATCTAATAAGGCTGAAGGATTTTATACCTCAGTTATACAGTACAAACAGATTGAGTCTTTTATGACTTGTAATTTTTTTCTATCAAGGAAGAGTGTTTATAGTTGTGTAGGCAGGTGATCTCATAACCTTTGGGGTGCGTTTGGTTCAAGTTATCGTATATAACCTTGGTTATGTGATTACCAAATAATCACATAACCAAGGTAATGGGGAATGAAAGATAACCTGAAGTTGTTTGGTTCAATCTAAGTAATCAAATAAAATCTTGTTTGTTTAGAGGTAATAGTCTATAACCTAATATAATATTTTACCATATTACCCTTTAGAATTTGTTTATATAATTTTATTAAAATTTAAATTAAATTTATTTATTTATTCTATTTAATATATTAAAAATATAATTAAAATATAAAATAAAAATATTTTAATTTAGTTGTTGGTTGCCGGTCGTCGCCGGTGGTCATCGGTCGTCGGTCGCCGATCGCCGGCGATCGCCGATCGCCGGCCGCCGACCGCCGGCGATCGCCGGTCGCCGGCCGCCGACCGCCGGCGGTGGTCGCCGGCCGCCGACCGCCGGCGGTGGTCGCCGGCCGCCGACCTTCGGCGGTGGTCGCCGGCCGCCGACCGCCGGCGGTGGTCGCGGCGACCGCCGGCGGTGGTCGCCGACCTTCGGGGGGCGGGGCGACGGTGATCGTCGACCGTCGTTGTCATCATCGTTCGTGATAATGCTTTCGAAGTTAATAAATTGTAACGGTTATTTTCGTCTTAAATGTAAATATTGAAGGATAATTTTGGAAAAAAAAGTTGCATAACTCTGGAAGCAAGAAAAACCTTACTTTCCTAAGGTTTTTCGATTCCTGGTTGCATGACTCTTTTGCTGACGTGTCGGGCATCGATCATTACTTGGGAATCACTCATTATCGAAACCAAACAAGGTTTTCGTTGATAACCTTGGATGGATAACCAAGGTTATCAAGGATAACCCCCAACCAAACACACCCTTGATGTCGTGGATCTGTAGTTCGAAACTTGGCACAATCATAATTTTCCACTCAGATCTTTGTAGTAATCGTACATAATCATTACTTTAAGTTGGGTTATATCCATGGTTTAAAGTTTCGTCCCGTGCTAGACGGCACGGGACGAAACTTACCGTTCCGCTGGAGATCCGAAACCGGCACCAAAGGGTTCGCGATTTCGTGCATGTATCACGCGGCGATGGGCGGAGGGAATCGTTCAGAGTCGGAGGAAAAAACGCCAACGCCGGAGTAAGAAACGCCACGCGTGTGCTGCTGGGGCGTCGCGAGACTCCTCCGGCGCTGCCGGAAGAGTCGCCGGACTCCTCCGGTGCCGGCGGAAGCTCGCCGGACGGCGCCTGAGTCGCCGGCCGCAGCCTCCGCCTCTGCCTCCGCCTGCGTTCGCCCGTGTTCGCCCGTGCTAGGGCTTGTGGAGGAAATGTTTATAAAACATTTCCTCCCAAAAATATTTATCTCAATAAAATATTTAAAATTATATTTAAAATTAAATAAATTTTATTAATTAATTTTCTGAAAATTATTTTTAATGTTTCAAATATTATTTAAAAATTCTAAAAAAAATTAAAAATCTAAAAAAAACCTTAAAAAATTTCTAAAAAATCATATTTATATTTTGATATATTTTTTATTATTTTATATATTTACTATTTTATTATTTAATTAATATTATGATATTTTTATCATTTTAAATATATATTATTTAAATTAATAATTAATTAAATGAATAAATAAATAATTTATATAATTATTATATGTAAAGTAGTATTTTATGTTAATTTATATATTTATTATAGATAATATTTTTTTATCTTAGAATAAATTTAAAATTTGGATTCATAAATATTACGATATTAAACTTTTTATTTTTAGAATTTTTGCTCCAGAACATATAAAATTTTGGTATTAATAATTTAGTAAGGTTTAATTCGAGTTATTGATAGATTAATTTTTTTTAAAGAAAATTATATTTAATTTTTATAACGATATTAAGTTATTCAATAATTGAGAACTTATATAAAATTAATATATGATTTATTTTTAAATTATACACAATAAACATATTTATCTCATAATTATTATATATAAATAAAAAATTACCGAAACCGTACCGGCATGACACGATACGATACCGAAACCGTATCGTTCTGGTATGGGACCGAAACCTCGGCACGGGTCGAGATTTTAAACCTTGGTTATATCTATATTCAAATATGGAGATCAATTCTGACAGTTTGTCTATGCAGTGAAAACAATTGTTGGTTATTACTTGGGATTTGTATTAAATCTGGAAAACTCATCACTTAAATTGCTCAGCTTTCCACTTTTATGATATATTGAAGATTGTTAATGTTTATTCTTTGTGAAACTATTTTTGTACAATTATAAAAAAAACTGTAACTTGCTGTAGTGAAATGATTGTATAATCCGGGGTTCTATAATTCCTACTGTGTCCAACTCAGTGTGCAGATTTGTATTTATTCTAGATGTTCAGGTTTTTTTAGGAGAATAGACAATGGTGACCAGCACTAGTTTAACAAAATAGCACAATAAACAAGCTTGGTGTTTAAATTGTGCGATATGGTCACTCTTACATAGTAGTAGGAGTAGCTAGAAAGGGGATAAGATTATAACTTTTAAGATTGTGGTGACGAAAGAAACTATTAATGTAATTAACATATATGCACCTTAATTAAAATTAGATGAAAAATCTAGGTTTTGGGATGACCTGGATAAGGTATTACAAAATATTCGGTCAACCGAAATGAGTTTAATAGGAGGCGATCTAAAACTCATAACTCTCATTATTTGTTTCAAACTCATAGCCTTCATATACCCTATCATACTCTTCATTTTTTACTAGATATTCCGATAGAGGTATGAAAGTGTCTAGGAAAATAAGGACATACAAAGTTATTCAACTTGATATTAAAAATTAAAAAAAATCTTAATTGGTAGAGGATAAGTATTCTAGTTCTCTTATATAAAAATAAATGAGATGCACAAAATTGTGCAAACTATAGGGGTATTAAACTAATGAATCATACTCTAAAACTTTGGGAAAGAGCAATAGAAAAAAGACTAAGGAAGGAGATCATGGTGACCGAAAATCAATTTAGATTTATGCCTGGAAGGTTGACAATAGAAATTATACATCTTCTTGACAACTAATTGAAAAGAATCGAGAACAGAACCAAGACTTACACATGATATTTGTCAACCTAAAAAAAAACTTATAGCAGAGTTCCAAGATAAATTATATGGAGAATTCTAGAAAAGAGAGGAGAGGTGTTAACGTACCATATATTGAACTAATTAAGGATATACATGAGGATATAATGAGAAAAGTGAAAATTTCAAGCGGATTACTGAAGCGTTTCCTATAAGAATACGATTATATCAAAGATTAACTCTAAATCTCTATCTTTTTATACTAATTATGAACGAACTCACTGAACATATTTAAGATACAGTATCGTGGTGTTTTGTTGTTTGCAGATGATATTGTTTTAATAGATGAGACACGTGAAAGAGTAAATGCTAAACTCGAATCTTAATGGAAAATGCTAGAAGTGAGAGATTTAGACTTAGTAAGACAATATACGAAATTTAAGTGTAGTAATATTAGACGTAATGCGACAATTATTAAGATAAGAGATGATGAGTTATGTGTAACAGAATGGTTGAAATTGAGGAGAGTGTCATGTGTTCTTTGTGATCGTAGAGTACCTTTAAGACTGAAAGAAAAGTTTTACAAAATGACGGTGAGACTTGATATGTTATATGGAGCAGAATGTTGGGTATGACTCGAGCACATGAGAAAAAGAGGATAGTTGTGGGGATGAGGATGTTAAAGATGATGCGTGGAGATGGATAAGGTAAAAAAACGAAAATATTAGAGAGAGTCGAGTTGCACCTATTGCAGGAAAATTTCAGGAGACATGTTTAAGATGGTACGGACATGTATGTAGACGACCAATATATGCTTCAGTTAAGCGATGTGAAACTATAATAAATGTGCACATTAAACGAGAAAAGGGAAGGCCAAAAAAGACTTGGTTAGCAACAATAAAGCAAAATAAAATTTATTTACATATAAATGATTATATCGTAGGGGATAAAGCTCAGTGGTATAGAAGAATCCATATAGCTGACCCCACCTAGCGGGATGAAGCTTGGTTGTTGTTGGTCACTCCACATAGTGCATGTGCCTACAATATGAAATGTAATTTCTTTGCTCCTACATTGTATCTAAAATATGAAATGGGCATACACATTTCTATTATATCATGTAGTAAATGCACCCTGTAATGCAAATTTGGAGGATCTTGAATAAGCAGCTTGTATTTGTATTTAAATTGTCTCCTTTCTGATTTAGGGCCAGTTAATAATGGCTTTTCCTTCTATGTAGTTCTAAAATGTATCTACAATTGTTTAACCAGGCTTCTTCGGAGGTAGACGAACACTATATTTGCTTCACATGCATTGACGGTAGGGACAATGAAATTCTTACTTTTTCTTGATAGATAGCTGTTGTCTGTTGATATGACTGTGTATGCTTGTTTATTGGATTAATATCACTCAGGATCATTAAATCTCGAAAGGGCAAGCTGTTTATCTTTATCAAATTTAATCTTCTATCAGTGCTCACTGGTTAGTTAGACAGTTTAATCCCAGATTGTTAAACCCATAAGTCCATACAAATAGCAATCTCATGGCACTAACAGTTGTCTGCCTACGCATAGATATATTAACCACTTAAAGTAGCTAGAAGAGTGAAAGGAAGATAAAGAAGAGCAGATGGAAGAGGAAAAGTGAGAAAAGGCTGAAAAGAGATGGGAGATAGTGGTAGTAGTGGTGCATGGTGAGTAGGCAAAGATAAAATTACATTATTGAGATGGGAAGAGGCTTATGCAGGAGGGGCTGAAGGAGGATACATATGAACTGTGTTCTTAGACAAGTTCAACACTAGGCATTCTAAGAGCTCGTTTAACACAGTTCAATCTTCTATCAGTGCTCACTGGTTAGTTAGACAGTTTAACCCCAGATTGTTGAACCCATAAGTCCATACAAATAGTAATCTCATGGCAGTAACAGTTGTCCACTCCACCAGTTGTCTGGCTATGCATACATATATTAACCACTTGAAGTAGCTAGAAGAGTGAAAGGAAGATAAAGAAGAGCAGTTGAGAGAGGAAAAGTGAGAAAAGGATGAAAAGAGATTGGAGATATTGGTAGTAGTGGTGCATGGTGACTAGGCAAAGATAAAATTACATTATTGAGATGGGAAGAGGCTAATGCAGGAGGGGCTGAAGGAGGATACATATGAACTGTGTTCTTAGACAAGTTCAACACTAGGCATTCTAAGAGCTCGTTTAACATGGTTCAACACGAAAAAAAAATAACATAAACAAGCTTGAACATTTTTTTGAGCTTGACAAGATAAACGAAGAAAATTAATAGTACTGAACTTGGCTTGCTAATGTTCATGTGCAAAGCTCATGAAGCTTGTCATGTATACTTTTTTTTTATATATTTTATGAATTTAAGGTTTTAGTGTTTATAATTTGTTAAACTGAGTAAATTATATAAGTTTCATGTATTGGGCCATTGTATCAGGGTTTAACTAACAAATGAAATTATGTATATAGTTGAACTTAGTACAAGGTTGGTAAGCTTTTAAATAAATAAGTTCGAGTATTATATATTCATCTTGGCTTGAGCTTTTTTATTTGTCCACTATAATGCTTGAAAGTAATTGAGCTTTTCTTGTCTTGGGTTGATTCAATCCGTTAACAACCTAATGGTATGCTTTATAGGAGTGAAGGAAAATTAGAAAGAAAACTATTTTTGTGAAAGAAGTCCTTTAAGGGAAGAAGTATATAAAACTTTTCACCTTTTGTTTTCTTAGAAAGAAAGTAAATTTATTAATTTAATTTTGTAGCATACAATGACAAATAATGACACTATATCTATATTAATAATCTAATTTTTGTCATAAAATAACTAGTGTTGTAAACTTGTAACTTGTTATAGTGACTTTCCCATTCTAGTTTAGTGGAAGCCAAATGTGATTGTAGAATTTTGAAAAAATTATTAATGTTATTCTCAGAGGTAGGTCTTTGTAACTTTATATAGATTACCATTATTGTTATTCATTTACACTCCTCATGGTGCTATATTTATAATTGAGCCTTATTCTATTTATAACTTATTACTCAATGCTTCCCCTTAAATTAGTCAAATATTGTAAAATCCTGTTATTATAGATATACTCAATTGAAGGACCTCTCAAAAGATGACCTTTATATCCTAGAGAAGGATCAGTGGAGATTGCAATGTGATGCTGGTGGCTATTGGAGGGAAAGAAAAGGGAAGAAAAAGGGAAGTTATTAACCAAACAATTATAGAGTTCAACAACGTTAGAGGAAACAACTTAGGTGGTTTAGTTTATATAGAAGGGAAATCCAACATTTACTTCTTAAGGGCTAAGGAAGGAACTATTGATCCTCTTGCCATTTGGAAGAAGAGGAAAGAAAAGTGAAAAAAAAAAATCCGAAGATGCAAAGGGCTTGGAAGGCAATATATGTGATGAAGGGTGATTCTAGAATGCCACATCAAGACTTGTGAACAAATCTAGCTAGTTGCTCATTTGATTTACAAAAGCTGTGAAGATCTCCTTGGACAACATCTTTTTCTGGGTGAAGTGAGATTCATTCTTAATATATTTCATTATCTTATCAAGGACAAGATGGAAGCAATCCATATGACAACTTGAGTATCACAATGTAACTTTATTGCTTTACTAGGAAAGTTATCTCGATCATTAACTCTTTGAGCTAGATAAGCTTATACAAAACAATACCTATAACTCTACTCTATCTTTACACTTTACATGGCAATGAACCTACAATGTGTAGATGATCATGGCCACAATATAAAAGACATTTTCTTAGAGCATTTCTGGAATCCCTTACAATTTTTAAGGTCATTTCCTACTAATCATGATATACTTGTTGGTACAATCGTGTCTTAGAGGCTTAAGTTAAGAGGGAGATTGTTGGCATAAATGATTTTGAAGTTGTTGGTAAAAGGTTTAAGTTAAACTTAGTAATGAGTGTCAAGTGTGTTGTGCAAGAACTTTAGAAATTGCATTGACTGGTGGGAAGGAGGAAATGCTAAACTATAATCTTAGCAGAAACACTAGAAGTGAAATGTTCTAGGCTTAGTAAAGTTAAGATAAAATAAAAGGATGCAGAAAACATTAGTTACTCTAGTAACAAACAATTTCATTAAATTGGATACTACAGTGCTATAGCTTTGCATCGAGCTCAATGAGGATAAATAATCGGGAGTTGGGATAAACATGACTTAGAATATGTAGTACATATATGCATTTACATATTGCATATGCTTTATAGGGCAAATTGACCATATTTTTCTTGCATACGCTCTTTAAAAACTTGATGTCATAGCTCAATCGCTTGATGTCATATGTTAATACTAGGAATTTCCAAGATTTAATTAGATGCAGGCAAACATATCTTAGTACAATGTATTCCTTTAGCTAAACCAAAGTCTAGACTTATGATATTAAGTTGCTGGTTTGGATATGTTTTAGAGACTCTGTATGAATGTGTACAAGTTAAGGACCCATATTATCTTATGGCTATGCAAAGTTGCATAATCTTGATGTATTTCCAGGAGAGCTTTATGAACTTGATGGAGTGAAGTCTAAACCAGTAAGTCATGGTCCATCATCTCCAGACAACTTATTACAGGTAAATTCATTTCCATGCCTCTTGGTTATTATTTTTATGTGTAGTTGGAATAAACCTTAAGCAAAGGATGTATTTGGACCAAAAAAAGTCTAAACAGAATTTCAGATTACTTTCTAATTTTTTGGGACTGATAATGAAAACCTTTTCATGTTTCCTTTTCCTTTTCTTTCCTATACTAAAATCTTAAGAGAATTACTTGTTCTGAGCATTGGTTGGCGTTTGAGTAATAACTTAGGAAACTAGTTCCTGTGGGGGAAAAACATAATTGAATTACTCCAATTTCTTGTCAACGGTGGTCTTGATAGTCTCTGACAGATACCAGACTTGTAAATTTGAAACTACTTCCTAAATTCATCTGTTTCTGGCGTTAATATGTTAGGCAATATCTAAGTTCAAAGTCTTACAAAACGCAATCAAATACCTATTGTTATGTCAGATTAAGCATTATATGTTAAATGACTGTATTGAGTCAATCCCAAGTCAAATTTAACATTAAGCCAACTATCCATCTTGTCTTTGTGCTTTCTTTCTCTGCAAAAGGTTCTAACACAAAATCACTAGTCTGTTGGGTGAGATGGCCCCCAAAATCCCAACCCAAATCATAATGAAGTCATGCTTTCTTTCTCTCCGCCCTATTGTTATGTATTTATCTTTTTGTCACAGACTGAAAGCCTAAAGGCCCACTAGAAATCACTTGCCACTACAGCTAGACTGCCCCTTCATTATTATGCCCATCTGTTAGCATGATTGCAATGCTCTTATTGACCCAATGCTTGTTTCTTAACCCATCATTCGGCCCAACATCCATAGGCAATGATGCTTTTATTGGCCCAACACCTATTTCCTCGGGCTCAACTTCCTCAAGGCAACTCATCCGGCTCCTATGATCCAGCAGACCCTTTACCTTGATCAGCTCCCTCTTTGGCTTATTAATTATGCTCAAGAGTAGTAAATGCTGGATTTGACAATAAGAGCCCCTCTTTTTGCATTGGCCTTTGAATTCTTGTCTATTTTGAGTAATTTTACCTTAAACCTTTTTGAGCAAAACAAATCAATCCAAGACAAACCAATCATCAAATTTTGATGTCTATTATCATGCTCAGGTAGCTCACCTCATGGAGCAAATGGTCCTTCTAACTGATAGTGATATGGTTAGCCACCCAGAGGGGTTTTCCTTTCTCCCAGTTGATACATGGAAGCTCTCTGCGTGCCCTTCTTAAATTATGTTTACTTGGAGGGATCAAGACTGAACATAAAAGAAAGGGAGGAGAAAAGGGAGAGGACAAGAGAGTAGAGATAATTATGTTTATTTGGATGAGGAGCAAGGGGAAGGGAATGAAAAAATCCGTATATACTTTCTTCTTCAACTTACTTTCCATCCCAAGTTAGGAAGATGGCTTTGGTAGCAATGGTGTGTTGGCATGAAATGGTGATGACCAACGGTCATCCAAGAAAAGATTATAAGTCTAGGTTAATGTCACTTCCCTCTCTCTTCCCTTCTAATCTCTCTTTTTGGACACAACATGGTTTGAAATCTCAAACCGTGCCAGGCGAAATAGTCGAAACGTATTGTTTTGGTAATCGCTGAAACTCGATACCACTCAACACCAAAGTTCTAAATCTCAGAGTCATGCCATAGTTTCAGTCATTGACTTGAAAGATATTGTTTCAATATTGTGTCGACGTCCGATGCATGGTGCCGGTGATAAATTGGAGGTTGAAAGAAGAAGGGGATGAAGCAAAAGAAAGGGACATTGTTTGTACCAAGTGGTATCAAATTTTTGATAATTTATTATAAGGATATGTATCAATCATTTTGCTTGGCATAGTATAAGATTTAAAATCATGCTCGACACACTATACTTCATCTCCTTTCTTCTTCAATTCCAATCTACTACCGGCTATGCATCAAAACATCAGCACATTACCAAAACGGTATTGTTTTAATCAAAGACTGAAATTTCGGTATAACTTGAGATTTTGAACCTTGGGACATATCACTTTTGATGGAAAAAAGACCAAGGGATCCCTCTTTCATTTCCTTCTCTTTGCCTCTATGCTTATGTAAATAAGATTTGTATCTCTCCTATCCCCTACCCCTCACTTTGAATCCATACTCTCCAAGTATGCAAGCCTTTGGTGTTTGTGTGTCTGCTTTGTGGTCTCTGCCTTTGTTGCTCCAATTTTGTCATGCACACTGGATAACTTCCCACTAGTAGATTTATGTATCTTCATTTCCTATAAGTTGGTGTATTTGATGATCAAGCCTTCTGTCACATATGCAACTTCTCTGGATATTCAAAATGATTGTAAACATATCACTTGTGAGAAAAACTTCCATATCTTTTGTTCAGGTCTGTGGTCAAAAGCTATGTATTCCAGTGCTGATTAAAAAAATTTCAACATGTCATGAACTTAATTATCTCCATGATTACTCTTACTAATTTGCTTTGTGATTTTTAGGAGTTTCTCCAAGCTTAGATATAAATTTTATACATGATCCTGGATGATATTTTAATATTGGCTGATCACTTTAGTCTTGAAACCTTCATCTTAATGATTTAGGCAAAAATCTATGTATATTTTGGGTATTGCTGTCTACCGGTCTAAAGTTTGGCACGAGTGTCAAGTAAAATTGCCGCCATAAAACAATCGACATCCATGTATTAGTTGTGTTCAATTACACTTATGCTTGATGCCTCTGCAGTGAGGTAAGATACAATCAATTTTTGCGTTGTGACCTTAATAGGATTTATCCAATTTCTAGCGAGTTATGTACAACATTTTTGTTCTCTGCTTGTACGTTTATGTTATGAATGCATTTGATAGGATGCGGCAAAGGTTATAAAGGCCAGGATCAACATGACTCCTGACTCCTTGAACTTTAATGTTATGGCGCTTTCAAAGAAAACATGATCCACTGTCTGCTTCAAGATGCCAGCCAATTTCTACAACAGCACTGACTTTGCTTCCACTGTTCAGGAGTGCCGCGCAATGATAGATGGTTTTCTGTTGAGCAGGAAATTGCAATTCCTTAATGCAGTTCGTTGTTGATTGCATAATATTTGATCCTTGCTCGATAAATTATTGTGAAGAGTTGTTTGTGTTATAGACTTAAGTGACCAGGAGATCAAAATTATGATCAGTTGGTGCAGGCAAGGTTTTGAGAAATTGGCGTTGTTGCTTTTGTGTGGATGTTGCAAGATATTTGAACATCTCATGTAGCATTCAACAAATTGGCAACAGGGAATCTCAAGAGCGCATACATGATATATGTGTGTGTGACGATAAATCTACACATTGTATGCAATAAGACACGTGAATTCTCTACTGCAACAAGTAACTAGAAATGAACACTAGGAGGCTGCTATGATAAGCAAGGTCTTCTGCATAAGCAACTGCAGATTCTGCAGTAACCATGCGATCTTGATACTCTTGCTTTCGAAAATGATCCTGCAGCGCTGCAGATTCTAACACCACTGCCCTGAGCTTGTCCAATTGAGATGCTAATGGGGTAGGGTATGACCATTGGCAGACCTCAAGGGCATAGGCGATGTATCCTTTGTGGCCTTGTCATTGAACTTATGTTCGCAACATGAACCATATCTCGTGGTGCAAGCTGATCTTCTTGCTCTTGTTGTCTTTGCTAGCCATTGTTGCGGAGGTTTGTTTGTCTGTAAAGACCCTTGAGGTTGTGAGAATACTTTTTTTTTTTTTTTTTTTTTTTTTTTTTTTTTTTTTTTTTTTTTAGTTGTCTTTAGAAAAAGATATAGAATCTAAAATTAGAGAATGAAAAAACATTCAGAAATGAAAAAAAATAATCTGAAAAAAAAAAAAATAGAAAAACAATACCCATGACAAAACTAAAGATGTTAGCAATATAGATAAAACAATATATGTTAATTTATTTGTAGCTAGAAACTAAGAAAACTTACATGTTAAATCATTAAGAAAATTTAAAGCGTACTTGAATTAATGGAAACATTAACAATAAGGTTGACCATCCTTTATGTATTTTATAGAGAATTTCAAAATTACTCATCGAGGGATGTAAATAAATACAATAAGTCTGGATTAAGGATTTCAGGGTATTTATTTGTAGTATTTTATTTTATTTTTGGCATACTGAAAATGGAATAAAATACTTTGGTCTCTACCTATTAAATGTTATGACACGAGATTTTCTAGAAGCTTTAATGGGATTTGATGTAAGGACAAATAGTTTAAATTAGGATCGTGTAGGACTTGATGGATATTCATTATGAAAGTAGTTTGGAATGACCAAGTTTTTAGAGGGCTCGATGACTCGAAGTTTATAAGAGCTTGGAAATCGAAGATATAAGACAGTTGAGGGACAACAAGATGAAAAGCAATAGAGTGCAACTAAATTAGAGGCGGCATACTAGGCAAGCAAAGCGTGAAAGACATGAAATTAGCTGAGTGCTCGGGTGCATCAGGGATAAGAAGCCTAACCAAAGATGCCCTCGTGGAAAAAGACTTGCGAAGTAAACTCTTAAGTGAATTGTGTTCGAGAGATTATATCTACCATAGGGCAGTTCTCAACTTAGGCGAAGACTTGACCATTAGTTTAAGGGCAATTAGGTAATGAGTGATTGAGATCAATTATAAATTTTGATGTTTAGGTAAACAATTTAAGTTATTAGCATATTTGTATTTGATATGTGTCATGTTCTACACAAAACTAGGTTTCTACAATAATTAGAGCAAAAAATATAGGCAAATGTCAACAAAGCTAGGTAAATGCATATCTCGAAGAAACTCCACCAACACTTGTAGGATGTGATGGTCAGCTAGAGGGGAGGGATGAATAGTTGTCATGCTTCTCTTTTGTATTTTGCTCTACAATACAAGATAATAACAACGCAAAATAGACACCAAATACCCAAGAGATAGGATGACAAAATGAACACGGTGATGCAACATGGTTTAGAACCTTTGATTTCTACTCCATGTTTAGGATGCTCCAGGTGGATCAATCTTGAAAGCTCTATATCTTTCTCCTACTCAATACTAAATCAGACGTGGAGAAACCTCTTACAATACTTAAGGATTACAAAGAATACAAGAAAAAAAAAATATTATAGGGAGAATAAGACTTCTAATAGATGTTTGACCAGTATTATTTCGCCATTAGTGAAGCCTCCTTCCGAGTCTCCGTTTGTAGCCTTTGAGTCATTGTTGTAAGTCTTGTCTGCTGCCCTTTGAGTCATTGTTGTAAGTGTTGTCTACTGCCCAATAGTCTGTTGCTCCTTGCACTTGCAACTCAATCGTTATTGGGCAATAATGACTCCTTTCTATTTTTCTTATACCTCAAGGGTTTTTGTCAATACAAAATACGATAAATAAAATATTATAAATAAGGATTAAAATGAAAATAATTTTATAAAAAATTTTGGTTTTTTTGAAATTTTTAAAAAATTTTATAGGGAAAAATGAGCGAGATGGACTATTTCTTAATTATTTGAAAAAAAATTAATTTTCAAAATTATATATATATATATATATATATATATATATATATATAATCCCTTTTCTTTTCTTTTCTTCTCCCGATCGCCACCGCCTCCTCTCATCGCGACCCCACCACGATCTCTTCCTCTCCCACTCCCGATCACGAGCCGCCCGTGGTTCTTCCGTGAGCTCGTCTCACCCCTTCTCCCATCTCACGATTCCCCTCTCCGCCGCGTGCTTCTCCTTATCGTCGCTCTGCCGCATGCTCTCCGATCGGCCACACCAATCTCCTCACCGTCGGTTACAGCAACTGTTGGCCATTGCTCTTTGCTCCTCTCCCCTGTCCGGAGAATACCCCAGCCAACTCGCCTACTTCTCGAGCTTGCCGCCAGCATCCAAGGAGGAGCGACGGGCATACATGGAACGGCTGGCGACTTCCCCTCCCGATAAGAAATTTTGGGAAGGTGGTGGTAACTGCAACTTGACCATTTATGCATCAAGGCTAGGACTGTGGTGTTTAACTCTTGGTCATAGTAGCGATGAAATTTACAGTAACTTTCTTCTTGAGGTGATTGAGGATGAGAACATTAATTTTTTAGGAATGAGGAAAAATGTTGATGAAAATTCTAGCATTTCAGATCGTGCTGTGTCTGGTTGATCCATTTCAAAAGCATGGTTTCTGTAGCATTGCTGATTTCAGTGAGGAACATGTATTTAGTTGGATGACTGAGCGATAGAAGAAGTTAAGATGGCAATCCAACAAGCTAAGATACTATTCTGCAATGGTTATGCATTTGATGAATTCTCCCCGGATTTGAGCATCTATGCATTTGATGGTGCTATTAGTCATGGAACATCAGTATTTTTGATCCTGGCGCACGTGTTAAAACTCATTCAAATGGAGCCCCTCAAGAACATATGACATTTTAGCAATTTCTGAGGCAAAGTGATGTTCTTTTTACTTAAGAGGAGGATTCAAGCGCGAGGCAGACATTCGACCTGAAGGCGATTAGAATGATCTACACTGAGGATATAGACATTGATCTGGTTCGGATTTCGGGACGAGAGATTCTTTTGGACACGGAGTTCAGATTGGAGGTGGATACCTTTTGACTTATCTATGTAGATATTGTTAGGTTTCTATGCATGATTTTTTTATGGATAGTAGTAAGATTTATCTTTATCTATCTTTTGTTTATCCTGCTTGATACTTACTGCTTGTCTCCTTGACATACTCAAAATTTCTTTCTAATACAATCTCCATGTTTGATGCTCTTATTCTATTAGAGTACGTGTGCATAGGATGGTTTGCATGTTATATACTTGATATTTATTGATACCTAGCAGTATTGCGTGCCTTGTAGATTATTTATAGGTTATGATTTATGTTTCAGACCTTTGCATATTATATGGAGGTTTGCTTGATGGGTGTTGCGGGTGTTAGTGTCATGCACTATCTTTGCATTATTGCATAACTGACGATCCTTGGTTCCCTTGTGGTTGAGACAGGTCATCAGTCATATCAGGATCTGCACACACTGTCACTCATAGGTTAATGGTACTATCAGGACGGTGTGTGCAGTTACCCTGTCAAGGCTCCGCTCGGCAACTCATGTTAGTGGTTCCCGCAGCGTGGTAGCGGACAGGGATCCTTCTTCTTTCCCGTGATACGAGATGATGAGAGTGGTGCTCCCCATATGACTTAGGGTAGCAAGGTGTCCTCTGCCAGTATCCTGTCTACTCGATCACTCAGGAACAGTGACGAGTAGAATGCGTACAGTTGTCATAACTCTATCTATTCGACCTCACCCAAGATCGGTGACGGTTGCTGACTGGCTCAGGAGTGACTATGTCATTGCATCATGTGTACGATTACATAGACTGTATTTGTTTGTGTTTGCTACACTTGTTTGAGCTATGATTGTTACATTTGGATGACATGCATATATCAAAGGTATTTTATTTGCATATGGTCTGGAGACCATTCAGGTTCGGAGATTTATGACCTTCATACCCTGTAGGTGAGTTTGATATGAGTATGTACTTGCATATAGTTTTTCAATTATGTATTCTGATTTTCTTATGAGACTCTATTTACTTACTTTTGTATTGCTTATGAATAATCTTTTTACAATCATACATATCTATCTGTATATATAACCGTGGAGTCCCCTGAACTCACCATCATTTGTTATGTTTTCTATTTCTAGGCTGATATATTTGGAGTTGCCATGAGGGAGCTCTGTCGTTAGTCCACTTCATGTCGGATTGACTTCGTTTGATATTGGTATTTATGGATATTTTATTTACATTATTTTTCATTTTTATGGACATGGATTTGTGTTTTGTACTATTTGTGTGCCCTAGAGGGTCTTTTGGAGTTTTTATTATTGTTAGTCATACTGATATGCGTCTTTCATGTCTCGGTTGTATTTTATTTCTTATTATGCGTTAATTTTCAGTCGTGTTGGCTGAGGATGATGAGATGGTCGTTTAGGTCATGTATCAAGGATTCATATTGTCCGTCGTATAGGGGAGGTATTGTCCGTCGTTTATGTGAATGTGAAAAAAAGATCCTTATCAAGAAGTCTAACAACAAAGGTCTCTGACTCATGTAACAACACTCAAGTCATATTAATACATATAGAAGAAAATAAATCTCTAAAAATAAGAGCATTTATTCAAACATGTGATTTTTTTCTCATGCTAGTGTCATGCCACAAACACAAATATAAAACATGATAATGAGTGAAATAAAAACAAGATAATTAATGAAATGTTATAACTAAAACTAAACTATCCAAACTACTCTCTCCCAAACTTAAATATTGTATTATCCTCAATGTAAGAAAGAAGTTAACGATATATAAAAAAAACTTATTGAGGTGGATAAAAATGACCTGGAGATAGATGCTCACTGTTTAGTGCGCCAAGGGGCCACAATCGTGGGCCCACCATGGGTAGGTTGTGTTTGGTGTTGTCTCTACAAAATTTCTAACTTTTCCCTCTTAGATGAACCACGACAGTGGTCACTACCATGGGCAAGCCATGGTTCTTGTTGGTTCCTCTGAAAAATTAGGCATTGTACTCTTGAATATCCCAGACATATTTTAAAAACATCAAATTGTAAAACAAAAGAAAATTAAAAAATTAAAAAAATTAAAATGCAAAATAAACCTGGATTCTCTCCCAAGAAATACTTATTTTAAATCATAAGTTTGACTCTTTCATTTTCAATCTAGAGGAAGTTGTGCTTTCCTCCTCTCTCAATAGGTTCATTAACAAGAACAAGGTACTTCCTAATTTTTCCCTCACTATCTCTCAAAAAAATTTCCAGGAATCAAAAAAAAAAATCTAAAGATAGAGTTTTGTAGCATTACCTTGGTGCCATTTACATGTAGACTTACGGAGGCTTGACAGTGATGGACACGCGACAAAGATCATCAAAGAAAACCTTGGTTGAAATCTAAGTTGGGTGCGTTCACAAACCAAGAGAAGAACCCTAGTGTCCCTTTGGAAGGTTAGGAATGGGAGTAAATGATGCAAGGGAACCAGAGCAAGGATTTTCAGGGCTTACCAGAGGAAGACGGTGGCCGGAAAATTCAAGGAGAGGAGCAGGTGACAGTTTTAGGCATTGAGGGTTTATGAATGACGAGTCGATTGCTAGGGTTCGATGCTTACAAATGCAGATATCAGACAATTAATATAACCGATCAATCGATTGATCAACAACAATCAAATCCCGCAGTCAAGCCCGAAACCTTCTGTGCCCAGGTACAATAACACTACTCGATTATTAGGCTAGAGGAACTGACTGATCCTCCCTGATATGCTTGCTAACTAATGGAACTCAACTGAACTCGATTGCCCAGTCGAGTTCCAAACCTTCTATGATAACCCCGAATTTTCCTTCTACCCAATGGTACTTGATCGCCCAATCGAGTTCTTAACCTTCAATATTATGATACATGACCATCAGTCGATTGCATGTGTATCACAATCGACTGATAACCCCTAATACGTTCATTGCCTAGGGAACCCAACTACCCAATCGAGTTCAAAATCTTCTATATGATGAATTATGCAAAATTGTTGATTGTTAACTATAGCAATCAACTGTTATATTTGATAATTAGTAACTTTCAATTTTGTACCATATCGTGTGTTTATTGCAACTATATGCATGGGATGAGTTTGTCATCTATCATTACAAGGTTCTTGACTTGTTTGGGCAGTTTATGTGATTTTCTTTCATGAAAACTTTCAATCATAATTTTGAACCAAATACACATGAATTCTGTATTGGTCTTCCCCATAATTAGTGAGATTGATGATTCATGAAAAATTTTCAATTTCTTGCCCAAAGTATTGGTCTCAATACACTATCAAGGAATTCCTTACATTATTGTGAGATGTAGTAAAATGTTAAATCTAGTTGTTAATAGGATTTTAATGTTGCTATCATATTAATTTCGAAGAAATTATGTAGGCAAATTTATCCTACAATATACATTCCTAACTGCCATCGTAATGACTAAATTCAACTTCCGGGAGTGTTTTGTGAAAATATCAACTAGATTAGATTTTCACTAGTTGACATTGATGATCCCAAAACCACAAAGTTATGATTCAAGTGAATTCGAGATTTAATCAGTCAAATAAGGATGACCTAGTAGTCAACTGACTAAGCAGACAATTCAACCTAAAATCATAACGAACAAAAAGGTTCTATTCATTTTTGTATGAAATCGAATTGATTAGGCCAATCAACAAATGAAGGTCAGTCAATTGGGCAAGTAGACTGGTAAAGGGCAGACAACTAAATCAGTCAACTGATGCTTACCTAGAATGAGTCATTGAAGAAGACCTGTAGGAAAATGGTCATAATCTTACACGACTAAGTGAAGTAGTTGACTGGAGACGCTTCAGAAGTTGACTAATCAGCGTTATCTAGAACAAGTAGAAGCTTATAAAGGCTAATTTCTAGAGGCTTTCAAAGAGAGGGATTTTGGTCAATTTAGGGTGAATAATGTTATGCTCTAAAGCCTTCCTCAAGCATAGAAAAGCAAGCAACTAACAAGCAAAAGCAAAATTCATTCTTATAATTGTACTTGTTCATTGATTCTGGTATTCACTTTTATTTCTTATATGTTTTTGTATTGCTTGTAAGAACCAATTTATAAGAGATTTCTCTAACTCCGGTGGAATTTCAAGGAGAAAGATAAAGGTACTTCTGAGAGTGACTTACCTAACGAGTTATAGGTCGTAGAGTAGAAATAGGGAGTTCCAAACCATGTAAAAAGTTTGTATTGTGTTTCCATTGTTATTTGGGTTTTAATTTTATTTATTCTATTGTGTAATTAATCATTATGGACTAGAACGATAAAAAAACCTCAAAGGGTTTTTCACTTCATAAGCCTTCTCTCGATCCTAACATTTTTGTCTTGTTGTATTTCAACAAGGCTAGATTTGTAACGATTTTTCACCACTAGAAGAGTTCTATGAAGGAGGAAATATAGAGCGTATGGGAGTGACCTATTGATGAATCATATCTATGAACTAGAGGTACAGGGGAGGATGGTTGAACTACATTAAACTCAATTTGTATCTATGTTTTGATTGTAGTATTTTATATGCATGTTGGATTTGTAGACGATGGATCTTAGCTATGAATTAGGGGTACAAGGGAGGGCGGTTGAACTACATTAAACTCGATTTATATAGTGTTGGATATTTGGTTCTTAAAAAAGACCAAATACAATTTTGCAAAGGAAAATCGAGATATCATCAATCAATGAAAGTCAGAATTGACTTCAAAAATAAAATTTACGTTTCGCGTAGATGAATCTAGATTATTAATTTATTTAAAATTAATTACGGGTGAATGAGAAAATAATTATTTAAAGTCAGTAAAAAAAATATGACATAGAAGGAAGTAGATGGGAATAGTCCCACATATGAAATTTTCAAAGGAGTTTGTCTCCTTATATGTGTTCCTGTGTTAATGGAGTTAAAAAAAATACAGGTGGTCTCTTCTCACAGGTGAGCAGGTGCTTGCACCTGCGAGCCCACCACACGCCACACGCATACGCGCCGAATGGGTGCTTTGTTGGCGCATTTTGCACTTTACGTGGTCATTCCTACATGCACTCAGGTAGAAGGAGAGAGATGACTGGATTGTTGACTGGGCAAACGAATGACAATCGTTAGATCGAAGATGGGTGTTGGATCGCAAGTGACGCGATCTGGAGTGTTGATCGCGAAAAGCCACGATCTGACTTTGGTAATAAGACGATCTGAAGCGTCAAATCAAATCTGGCGGCTAAGATCAAAGGGAGATATGAAGGGTTACAACCATCCAGGGATTCATTCATCAGAGAAAGTCATTAGCATTCATCCTATCTCGTAAGTCCAAAAAACCTACGAGAAGGTTCTCGAAATTTATAATGCTGCTATTTCGAAACATCATCGTTGTATTTTGGAAATCGAATTGTTGTTATCCGTGAGCATTATAGTGGAGCAATATTATTTTACGAAGATAGTGTCCAACACTAATCTCGACGAAATTATATCAATTTGTATCTTCCCGGTAACAACTCCGAAATCGAATCCAAACATATAGGTGTTTTGATTGTATTAATTTATGTGCAAATTTGATTTGTAAACACGTTGAATAAAATAATATGTGTTTATTCACCTGCCTCTGGTCACATTCACTGATGTAACAACAGTGTGTGTGCACATTCTGCTCAAAGACCAAAGAAATTTTTATTTTGAAAATAAATTTCATGTTTTTAAAATTTTGAATATGAAAGTGATATATATTAAAACTTTTGGCTACTTTTCATTAAAAAAAACCAAAGACAGCTCGATATACAAAAGTTCCTCCGATACAGGTTCTGAAATAAGAATCTATTATACACAACATTATTTTATTTTGCAATAGATTGTTTTTTATTTTGGCTACTTTTCATATTTGTATAAATTTTGAAATTTAAAATGTATTTTCATGAAAGATTATTTTTATGTGGCAAAAATAATTTAGAAAACCTCTCTATAAACTTTTATGATTTATTTGAGCTGTGTATTCTAGGGTTGTGTAAACCCTTGTATATTACATTCATGTCCAAGGAAACTCAATTTTTTCAAATATTTTTGTTACAATCATTTTAAAATCTATAACTATAAAAGTTAAAAGAGCGACTCATTTGTAAATTTTTTATTTTTATTTTCTGAAAAAATCATTTTTTCTTAGAAAATAATTTTTAGACATTATCTATTTTTCCATAAAAAATCTCTTTTTTAAAAAAAATTAATATGAAAATTGTCAATCAAATAATATTTTTATTTGTTCATAAAATAAAAAAAAAATACAAATCATACGCTCTCTAACTCTCCCCGGCATCTTTGTCCATTCTCCACCTGTACTCAAAACTCCCCATACCGATCAAAGCACAATAACAGAATTTCAACTTGTGTTTTTTATTAAGATAATCAGCCTCCAGAAATTATTGTTATGCTTTCTAATTTCTCGCCTCAATCTTTGATTTCTCGGACTTTCTGACCCAACAAACTATCCCAAATAATTCTTCCTCAATGTATTGTCCTCCCCCCACCATCTTCCATAGTATTTCAAATTATTAGTGCTTTAACCATCAAATGTTCACCCAATAATTATTATGTATGCCCCCAGAAAATGGACTGATGATTAATATATAGATATTACCATCTTGAGGTATGAGATTCAAAATCTCACAAAATCAATATCCCCGTCCTCCTCACGTGTTAGTCATAAATTCAGACTAATAATCCCGTGATTTATCTCCTTCGTGTTAATCTTATAATGAACTGACAGGGGCTGAGGACGAACGAATCATCTTTTTTGCCATCTACAATTATTATGTATATGGTTTTGAACTAGTTCTCAAGTGAATCCTCATTTGATAGCTCGACCTTTTTGGCCCAAATAAGCTTTCCCTAATCGTTCCTCAATGTATTGTCATTGCATAATCCTTTGAATATCAAATCATTTGATTAACTTCACTTTGATCTCCTCAACTCTTCAAACAATATCCACAACCAGTATCACAGGCCTCCCAACTAGATAAAAAAACACGGAGACTATTTTACCCTAACATAGTGATCCAAGAGATCAGATACCCAACGAATTTTTTATACCAATTGGAAATTGATCCCAAACCTATTGCAGATAACTACAATATAAGATTTACCTAATGTCATTCCTCTGTGTGAGGGACACTTTAAATTGTGTCCATATATTTTTTGGCCATGGACATAAACAATTTTCACGCTTACAATTTCATGAATTTTGAAATAAGTCCTAATCTTTTTGTACACTGTCCCCACAGAACCACAACTCTTTGTATTTGTTATAAAGCTAACTCGCCAATCTTTACTTGGGAGCACAAACTTGCAAGATAAATAACAGCTAAGAGAACTACTGGCAACATTATTGACTATACTGATATCGCCTTAAAATTGTATTGATTTACATTCTCAGATAAATAGCATATAAGGCATTTCATGACACTTGAGCACTAATATCACCTTATAATTGTATCGAACTAACCAAAACAATTATAAATATAAATTACATATATATATAAGAATGTCGGAACCTTTCACAAGATTTTCTCTTCGATTTCCTCTAAACTGAGCCCCTTTGTCTCTGGCACAACGAAGAATACGAACAACAGAGAGGCAACGGCAATCACCCCAAAGCCGGCAAAAAGTATACCAGTACCAACTAGTTCCTATAATCACAAAAAGGAACATTGAATCTCAGGGAAAGGCATTTAGAATATTGGAAAATAAAACAGCGAGTACAAAAAAATGGAGAGGAAGTGAAGTTGTTACATCAGAATTGCATTGCACAAGAATACCTTTGTAATATGGTCAATTAACAGTATCACTAAATGAAATCTGATGAAATTTAATTTATCCTTGCTACAGGAAGATCAAGGCTTCGCAGTTGTTCAATGACTTAGATTTCAGCATTATACTGGAAACCAATAATTCAAGCAGTTGATCTTGTGATCATAATTTGTTAAGTGCAAAAGATAGCATGCGACTTGAGCTGAATGTTTCCTACGATGACAAATGCACACACCATCATCATCCTAGCAGAGTTAGGCTTATGAAAATGAAGATGGTTTCAAATGATGAAAAATGTATATTTTTTATCGTAGAAAACATTTCTTGAACGTCTAATTAGACATTGCTTATTTTTAGTTTGCTGGTAGTAAGATTTAAAATTTTAAGTCATGCCAAAGTTTCAGTTTATAACTAGAATAATATAGTTTCAGTCCTATATCATACCTAACCAAAATAATTTCCGTACTTTTTAAATATAAAATATATCAATTAAAAAATTATTAATAGACCCGCTGTGCAATTGCGGCATCTAGGTAACCTCGCGCCCATGTCAGTCCACTGAAGGAATAGTAAATTTCCTAGTGCCCACTGGCACTGCTTGGCATCTCATACCATGACTGGCAAAATCATCAGCCTCACCATCATCCGAGTCAATTAAGTTTCAATAGCTAGAAACTTATGTCTATTAAATTCCAAGCTTATCAATAATATTTGGATCATTAAATTATCTTTTATTATGTTAATAAAAATGTCATTGTTCTTCCTCTTCTAGTGTATCTTTTGGTTCGACTAATTCGACTCAGCAAACTATAAAATCCATCTTTATTCGTATGTTTCTTTTTGCCTTTTTAAATTTATTATCTATGACTACATACATTTATTTTTGCTACATAAATGGTATGCGTAGCTTTTTAACTGCTCAACACACTCACCAGTACACTCACCATTATGAAATGTTCCTATCACCTTAATGGAAACTTAATGATCACATTAGACTCCCGGAACTCCACTCAAGCATCGACTTTTTATCATAGTAATGATATCTCTGTCAATATCTTTGTTTTGTTCAACAATAGATTTAAGATAACTAAATTTCATATTCATCCATTTAACTATTTCATCAATTTTTTATTATTAAAATAATATTTATTTAATTTTAATTTCATATTGCTTTGTCTTACTTGATTGAATCGGTTTAAATAATTTTTATTTCCATTATGCTACTCTGCTGATTCAATTGTGTTTATTTACTTTCTGCTCGTTTAAAAATTCTTAATGCTATTCAACCTCCTCCCCTCTAGCGTCGAGTTCGAACCTACAATTTAATATCATAGCAAGTTGAGCTAATAGTACATTAGGAAAACCTGTTTAGGTGTATGTCTAAGTTGGGTAAGGAGAACCCTACCTAGTGTATCTAGTCAAGTGGAACTAGAAGAAGCTAACTCACCTCACTCTAAATCAGTCAAACCAACACATTGTATCAAAGTTGATTTAGCTCTAGATTCTTAAGTCAACTTTGTCCAAGGAAGTAGTCATTGTTCCGATACTCAAGAAGATCCCCATGTCTCGACCTGGAAGCTTACTTTGGAAACTTTTGCTAAATTTGCCCAAAGCAAAACCTTAAGCTAACATAGGGCGAAATTTGTGCTTTGAGAACAAAATAAACAACTAACTGTCCAAGCTTAGCCCAAACCCTAACCCAAATCCAAACCCTAATTACAATCAATACCATACCCAAATCCGACTCATATCCTGTCCTACACTTTAATACAACTTAAACAAATATTTTCTTTGAGATATGTCTTGAAGGATTTAGCACAACCCGCCCTACTCTCATCAATAGCGACGATTTCGTTTATTAAAAGGGGAAAATTAAATACTATCTAATGAATGATATAGAAAATTATCTTATCCAGATAATACCCAGTTCAAAATTGGACAAGTGACCATAAGAAAAAGGCTTAAGCCAATGCTAGAGCCACAACTGCATTAGTGTGCCAGCTAATACAGGAACAACCGACCAAAGTCGGCAAATTCAGCAATGCTAAACAACCTTGGGAAAAACTAATTGAATTACATAAAGGATTAGCTAACTCACAAACTATCAAAAAGGATTTGCTATTAAGTCGGCTTCAAAATATTCAAATGAAAGAAAGCTACACAACTGCTTTAAAGAAATACTGAACAACATTCACACAATCGGCGAACAACTCGACAATCACAACTTGATCAGATATGCAATTACGGCATTTCCAAGGATCACCTCATGGACATCAATGGTTGATACATACAAAGTATCCAAAGATTTGTCTACTATTAAGTTAGATGAATTCTTTTGTAATTTTAAAATTCATGAACAGATTTGATCAAAAAGAGAAGGGTATAGCCTTGATTGCAGGTAAATCTAAGCCAAGATCCAAACCATAAAAGAGACTTAGTTAGAATCCGAACCCAAATTAACATCTGACCAAGATTATCTCCCTTCAAAAGTCGCACACCTAGTTAAAAGGATATTTCAATGGAAGAAATTCACTCGAAGATTTGTGAAGAAGGAGATCTCGAACAAGGATTTGGCAAACGTTCGTTGTTTCGAAAGCAAGAAGAAAGAACACTTTAGAATTGAAGAAACGGAGGAAGAACCGAAAAAAATGAAGAAAAAGAAAAAGAAAGCTCTAAAAGCAACCTGAGATGAGTCATCCGAAGATTTGTGAAGAAGGAGATCTCGAACAAGGATTTGGCAAACGTTCGTTGTTTCAAAAGCAAGAAGAAAGAACACTTTAGAATTGAAGAAACGGAGGAAGAACCGAAAAAAATGAAGAAAAAGAAAAAGAAAGCTCTAAAAGCAACCTGAGATGAGTCATCATCAGAATCTGAATCAAACTCAAACCGAGTCAACCTACTAGCACTAACGACAATCAGAGAAGATTCAAGTTCAAAGTCCGAGTCAAAATACAACTTAGCATCGGACTTAAGTCAGGTCAACGACTCAAACGAGTCAGCTGACAAGGTAATAAATCCAATTATTGAAAAATTATATGTTACTATTGCTTATTTGACTAAGACTCTAACTAAATTTAAGACTTTACTTAAGGAAAACCTTAAGGAAAGAACCAACTTAGACTCATTGACTCGGGTTAGTAAAGTTGGAACCTCAACTCAACTATTTAGTCTTGAAAAAGAGAATTCTAATTTGAAAAACCATGTTAGTGAGTTAAAATCTACCTTAAGCAAGATTACGTTAGGGTCCAAATATTTGAATATAATGACTGGGACCAAACGAGATGCTTACAACAAGACTAGACTTGAGTTTAACTCGAATCAAAATCATCTTTCTTACCTTACTTTAGTCCAAAGAAATGCTAGAAATAAGATTGCTTGGGTTCCAAAACCATGTTTATCTACCAAGTAGAAAATAACTGCTATTGGGTATATACATATGGTAAATACTAATATTTCCTATACTAACCCAATTGGTAAATTGAAATCTGTTAGAGCTCCAACTTAGGGGAGCTATCTTTTAGAATTATTTGGAACTAAGATGATGAGTTGTTTGGAACTAAGAATTTTAAGTATTTATGATTATTTTTGTAAAATGATGGAGGAATTGAGAGATATGTCTTATATAGAATACAAGTAAGATGAATGAAATGGAGGACGGTGTCAGGTATTTTATGTGATCATAAAGTACCTCTAAAACTTAAAAGAAAGTTATATAAAACAACGATTAGACCTGCTATATTATATGACACTAAATGTTGGACCATAACTTAAGCACATGAGCAGAAGGTGAAAATTGCAAAGATGAGGATGTTAAGGTGGATGTATGGACATACGAAAACGGACAAGCTAAAAAATGATAGCATTAAGATTATACGAATATGTATTTAGACGACTAATAAATACTCTGGTTAGGCGATGTGAAACTATAAAAAATACTCACATCGAGGAAGACCAAAAAAATCTTAGTTAGTAATAATAAAACAAGATAAAATTTATTTAAGTATAGATGATGATATAGCAAGGGATAGAGTCTAATGGCGTAGAAAGATTCATACAGCCGACCCCACCTAATGGGATAAGGTTTGGTTGTTGTTGTAATTCTACCTAAAACCTCCTATGTTATTTACAATTCAACGTCCAACTTTAATCTATTTATACTTTCATCAATTACCATAAGATTGTTTGCAAATGACATAAACTAAGGAGGTTATCTTGCATTATGATTAGTGAGTAAATCTAAAACTAATAAAAAAGATGTTGAGTTAAAACTATCTTTAATATAAACCAATTATTAAAACTTATCTATGACACTCTAGAAGGGGAGCTTAGTGCAACAGTAAAGTTGTCGTGTGACCTAATGGTCACAGATTCAAGTAGTGGAAATAATCTCTTGCAAAAAACTGCATACAATAGACCTAATATGATTTGACCCATGGATTAAAATATCATGTCGAGCTAGTCGAAACGAGCAAAGCATTTCATTCCACCCACTAACCGGCATGGGCACCAGGACTCATGTCAGTGCCAGAGGAGTCGAGCGACCCATGCAACCCTATCAGAGGGGTCGCGAGACCTTTGCAGCCCTGCTGGAGGGGTCCAGCTAGCGTGCCGGAGTGGCTGTGTGACCCCGCGGTCATGCCAAAGGTTGCGCTGCGTTAGCGAGCAGGTTTTTTTTAAGTAAACTTAGAACTAAGGTTGATTATCTCAATAGCTATGATAGGGATAATCCAAAGCGGCTTAATTAAACCCCAATAAAATTATTTAATTAATCATATATTTTATTTATTTTAATTTTAAAAATATATAATAAATTATTTATTTATTTATCTCTATATTTTTTCTTTTTTAAATATTTTATTTTTAGTTATTATATTTTATATTTAAAAAATACCTTGGAGGAGTCACATGGCTCCCAAGACCGCAAAGTGGTCACGTGAGTACCTCGGGGGTTTTAACTAAAATTTAAGTTATGATGAGGATGAAGTAAAAGACTTAATTAATTCATAATAAAATTATCTAATTAATTAAATATTTTAATTTAATTTAATTCTAAAATATATATTAAAATTTTATTTATTTATTTATTTGTCTCTATATTTTTCCTTTTAAAATTTTATATATTTTTTATTTTTTAATATTTATGTTAAATATTTTATTTTTAGTTAATATATTTTATAATTTAAAAAAAAATACCGAAATCATATTGGTACGATACGATACGGTACCGAAACTATATCATTCTGATCATAGACTGAAACTTCGATATGGCTCAAGATTTTAAACGATGGTCAAGATCACATGTAATGAACAACTTTTGAATTAACACAATTTGTAATTTTATTTTCTCTGGCGAGAGTTCGTAATTTTCCTCTGGGTGAGGATTGTATCTTATATTTCTACTTTTCTACGTCAAAGGGTTTCGGTATAGAGGAAGCTAGAGTCTCAATGTGAAGGAGGGTGGTTCCGCACATGGCTTCTTACGCCACAACTTCTGGTTTATCTGGCAAAGCAGGGGAGGAGTTCGATATGACAAACTATTCTGAGAACATAAAACTTCTCATGGAAGATGCCGAGAAGGAAGCACCTCACAACAAAGTTGCAAGGGTAGACATTAAGTTTCGCTCAGCGCACCAAGGATTTTGTAATTTCAACTATACCAGTCAGTGAACAAAATGAAAATTCTCGCCAAGTTGACTAGCACAGATTGAGATTTTAATATTGTGATAGTCTTTATGATGACATTGATCCTCCTTGGCAGGTCAAGTCTTAGTTGATGGCATGTTTTCTCGATAAGCAAGTTGCTAAGATACGGAGGTATGTTAGGATGGCAACAAGGAAGCTGAAAAGATTGCTAAAATTGTATCAAAGAAGAGTAGACTAGTGTTTCTGGAGGGTCACCTAAAGTAAACTGGTAGCTTTCTCATTGATTTAATGGAATAATATTGTATAAAAAAATGATGATTGACATCCATATCAGAGATTTACTGTTATTTTCACTACAATCAATCTAATTAGAAAAGAAAAATAATGAAAATGTTATAATAAGTACCTCCAATGGTGAGAAAGCAAAAGTCACTAATGCATTTGAGGCAAAGTTAACGAGCACTGCAATACTTAAACCCCGACCTCTTAATCGCAAGGGAAAAATTTCTGATATCATCAGCCAACCAATTGGACCAAATGATAACTGCAAGGATGAGACAATAATAAGGAAAACAAAACAAACATATACTATTAGCTCGTTATGAGCGGAATATTAAACTTGAAGGGGATAAAAAAAGACAATAGGACTTTGGACTTGGTTTCTAAAGCTAGTATTATAGTGTCCTTTTTACAGACTTTTTTAATACCTTCAAGATATTCAACATTCATCATTCACACACACACCAAAAAAGTGAAGATTTACCGGAGCATGAATGCAAGACAAAGTAGGTTTTGTACTTTCAGGTCAAAGTATATCAATGCATCATGCAAAAGAATGAGAAACATAGCCAAATAGCACACACCTGATGAATATATGTTGTCACTAGCTTTTGCGACCACAATTAGGATAAATCGTTGTTCTCTTAATAGGAGGAATACTTGAGATATCATTTACAACATAATTAGCAGTCTTTATAATCCTGGGAAATCGGTGAAGTTTTTCTGTCATTATTTGAACCATAAGCTTAGTGATGATAGAGCTTCACCTATCAGATTGTTGGCATGATCAAAGAATGAGACTAGTTTACTTAATGCCTGGTGGTCTTTTGTTGGTCTAGCGTAGATTGGAAAAGTGTGCATCTACAAATAGGATAGTAGACTAATGGCATGAACTAATTGAAACTAAAGCAGATTACCAATCATGAAGAAGGATCCAATCCTAAACAATGAATGACTATGAATCCAGTACCAGATAACCAACAGGTGGATCTTCTGTTTATAACATAGATGCATGCGTAAACCAATGAGATGATCAGAAAGCATTTGATATGATTTGTATGCTAACATATTTTACTGTCAATTATAGCAATTTCTATTGATAACATTGAATGCCCTACAAAAATAATGAGAGAAGAAAGATTATTGCAAAGCATTACCTGATAACATCCAACATACACCAGCAATGCAATCACGGCCACAAAGGGTAAGTCCTTCAAGAAGGTGTAGTATGACGAAAGAAGGAATAGGGAGATTGTCTGCAAACACAAGGCAAAATACTTAAATAATAATAGCAATAAAAATAATGATCATAATAATCTTTACATGCAATATGCTCCAACAACATTGTTAGAACAAATTTCACCACCAATAAGAAAGACACATTCCTTCGTCTTATTACCCAAGTGCCAAAACTATTGTGAGAAATGAGTATTTGTTAATAATAATGTGACTATCCTTCGTGCAAATAGTGATAAATAATAATATTTCTAGATCAATCTCTTTGCTAGCACTGAGTTTTTAGGAAAATAAATAGCCAATTGACTTCAACATCGACTCAAAGCATGAACTCTCCTATCTGCCCTCTGCTAAATGCTAAAACCTTTATAAATTCTCAACCAGCAGAACTTAACCAAGAAAAACACAGGAGAGAAGGTAGACATCTGCTAAGTTGTCACATTTGCCTAGCAGGAATTAGTCAAGTAAAACATAGGAGAAGGTAGTCATCTGCTTAGTTGTCACATTTGCCTAACAGGAATTAATCAAATAAAATACAAGAAGGTAGTTGTCTGCTTAGTCGTAACATTTTTTTCCCTTCATGATTGTTTACACTGTAAGCATAGGGCATGATAGCAATACATCTTAAAAGTTGGATTAAGACTAATCTAAAATTACCTTTTCTTTTATAGAAGCAAATGTCTAACGTTGTTATTCTTCTTTCCTTCCGTTTTCATTAATAGCTAGGTTATGCACATCAATATTTCAATAGATTCATCATGTTTTGATATAAACCAATTTATAAATATACAAGGATTATAGTTGTGAATATACAAGTATCATAGATATGAATGTGAGACCATCGTTTGAAATGTCATTGCCCCTCGAGCTATGGTGTAGTGGTAAGCACATCTTGGGGTCCCCATGCACTCAGAATTCAAAACCGAGGAGCACAAGAAATTCACCTCCAACATTTGAACCATTGGGACCGCTAGGGCATTGTGTGGACTGTCACTTACGCTTTCAAATTTACCCTGATAGCCGGTAGGAAACTTCCGTAAAGCCGGGGCAATCACCTTCAAGATTTAGTCGAATCATACCCAGATTACCAAAAAAAAAAAAATGTCATGCCATGCCACTTGAAACCGACGATATTCACCGTTCCGACACGAACTGACACCTTGATCGCGAAGCCTCGCTAGGTCGCCAGAGGTCAAGAAGGGTGTCGCGACCCTCCTACCTAAGGTCTTCGTGAGGTTGCAAGGCGCTAAATATGTCGTGGCCCTCCGCGGAAGGTAAGTGATGTGGGTGCCGCAACCCTGTAGCGGCCTCTACGAGGTCTTGGCACTAGCTGTCGTGATTTTTTTATTTTTCTAAATAGAATTGTTTATTATAAATAAAAGTTAATTATATATAATAATTATTAATATAATATATTATTAACAATAGTTATAAAATATCAAGAATTATTTAAAATATTTTTAAAAATTTATAAAATCTTTATACAATAATTTAAATTTTTTAATATATATTAAAAATTAAATATAAATTTAAAATAATCTAAAATTTTTCTAAAATATAATTCTTAAATATTTCAAATAAATTTTTAAAATTTATAATTTTATAAATGCATTAAACAAAATAATTTAAGACTTTCAAATAGGGGCACGTATTTTTCAGGTCTCAAACTTGATACTAAATTGGCGATTCTAATACCAAACTTTTAAAAAGATTTTTATAGTCCCAAAGTTGGGGGTTTACCTTTTTTTAGTCCCAAATTTTAAAAGTAACAATTTTAATACTATGCAATGGGAGGTGCCTCAAGTGGTGCCTCAAGTCTTTTTTTTTTTAAAAAAAATTATGATTGAACACTATAACCCAATTAGGAAGGTGAACCCTAAAGGTTTTCGATTTTTATTTTTTTTTTTTTTAGTTTGAACACTATAACTCAATTGGGAAGGTGAACCCTAAAGGTTTTAGATTTTTTATTTTTTTTTAGTTTAAACACTATAACTCAATTGGAAGGTAAACCCTAGGGGTTTTCAATTTTTAATTTTTTTTTAGCTTGAACACTATAACCTAATTGGGAAGGTGAACCCTAACTAAAATAAAAATAAAGTGTTAACTTTAGGACTAAAATTTTTTTAAAAAAGTTTGGTATCCAAACTGCCTAAAACAAACCAAGTTTGGTATCCAAAATGCCTTTTCCTCCTTTCAAATAATTTTATAATTATCTTTGAGCCTTTCAGAGAATTTTATAATTTTAGATTAAGTTTTAAATTTAGAGAATTATTTATTTTTTAATAATTTTTATAAAAATTTAATAGATATTATATTATAAGAAAATATTGAAATATAAACTCATTACCTCAAAATATAACATATTTAATAATCAAATATTAATAAAATTAATATAGACTTATATTTAAAAATTAAAAAAATACCAATACTGTATTGGCACAGTCCAGAAACTTAGCACAAATCGAAATTTTAAACCATGTGTGAGACAATACTCAATGCATAGATTCCTCACCATGTAGTACACTCCATAGATTTGTATATAAATAGGATAATAAAGAGGTGTAGTGAAGATGATATAGAGTGGAATACATACTTCATCTAGACAACTTTTTAACAAGTTCTGATTTTTCTCATGTATTAGTATGTATAGTTGTTATATTATTGAAAATTTCAAAGGACTTAGTTCAGATTTTTGAAAAATAAATGTGGACTTATGTACAAAATTGTCAATTTAATTAACCCATCTTCCCAACCGGTGTCATATCCCTTGTTTTGTTTTGCACAACAACCATGTCACTGCCCACATCATCATCGCTACATTGCCACCTCTCCTCCATCTTCACCTGAAAAGTCAATCGCTTGTGGTATGTTTCTTATCGTAGTTTTGTTTGATATTCTAAATTCATACTCCATATTTATTTTGAAGTATGTTTTGTGAAATAGAGCAGCAATTCAAAGAAATGAGTTTACATGACCAGTATTTATAGACTAACTAAAGCCTAAAGCCCATAACACTAAAACATAAAGAAAACCCAAGAAGTCTAAATTCTAACACGCCCACTCAAGTTGGAGCATAGATATCAAGCATGTTCAACTTGTTACATAGACAAGTAAAATCACCAACATCAAAACTCTTTGTAAACAAGTCAGCGAGCTCATCTCGAGATGGTACGTGATGGGGAGCAATAACACCTTTCATAACAAAATCACGGACATAATGACAATCCACTTTAATATGTTTGGTACGTTCATGGAAGACAAGATTGCTTGCAATGTGGATGGTCGTTTGTTTATCACACAACATCTTCATAGGAGTCTTACATCGAAAACCGAACTTAGACAAGAAAGATTGGATTTCACATCATCTCATAAGCAGTGTGTCATGGCCCTTTACTCAGCTTCGGCACTTAACCTAGACACAACTTGTTGTTTCTTACTACGCCAGGTGACAAGATTGACACTAACATATGTGCAATATCCAAAGGTAGACTTCCCATCACCACGATCACCAGCATAACCAGAATCAAAGTAAGCAATGATATCAACACGACCATAGTTGCGCTAAATAAGACCATTACCAGGAGTTGCCTTCAAGAATTGAAGAACACAAAGTGCACTGGTCTAATGAACCTTGCGACTGAGACAGAAGACTAACTGCATAGCAAATATCAGGTTGAGTGACAGTCAAATAAATTAATTTGTCAACCAGACGACGATAAGACTCAGGTTTATCCAGAAGAGGTGAAGTTTCATCCCAAAAAGGAGGATTCCTGTCAATGGGTGTGGTATGAGGCTTACAACCCAGATATCCAGTCTCTTGCAGAAGATCCAAAACATATTTGCGTTGAGAGAGAAAAATCCTATCCTTTCCATAGGCTAGTTCAATGCCCAAGAAGTACCGCGGGCGCCTTAAATCTTTTATGACAAAGTGATGTTGTAGAGTAGTCTTAAGGTCAGAAATAGCGGTAGAGTCACTGCTAATAATCAATAAATCATCAACTTATACAACCACAATCACACAACCAGCAGGAGTAGTTTTAGAGAAAACCGAGTGATCAATAGCACACCGGTGGAAACTAACATTTTCAAGCGTAGAACTAAATTTCTGAAACTAAGCTCGAGGGCTCTGTTTGAGACCATAAATGACCTTCTTCAATCAGCACACTTGAAAAACAATTACCAAAAAAACGACCACCACAACCTCCATGAGAGAAGCCACGACCATGAGTTCCAGAGGCAACAAGAGCCGAAAAATGCGGAGAAATAGTTACCGCAGGAGGAGTAACTCGTAGAACCTTTGAGAAAACGACCTCCAGATCGGGAGTAGGATCTCGGCTCAAGACATGAGAACGAAGAGAAGAAGTCAGATCAGGACTGATACTATTGAGATAAGCAGTCATAGCCAATTCATTATGATAACAAAGAAGAGTATCAACATCAGTAGTCACAGGTTGATAAACATCAAGCTCAGCAATAAGAGCTTTAAAGGCAGAAAAATGATCCGAGGAAGATCGATCACCTTGTTTAAGAGTAAAAAGTTGCTCATAAATCTCAAAGAGACGACAAATATTTTTTCATGACCATAAGCAATGCGAAGGGCATCCCAGATCTTCTTAGCAAGGTGAAAATGCATATAAGAGCAATACGAGGCTTTATACTATTCAACATCTAGTTAGAAATGGCAGCATCCATGACATATCAATCAACAAATTCAGGAGAAGTACACGTTGGTGGGGGATCGATAAGATGACTAGTCTTACGATGCGTGACAAGAAAACGCTGAAAACTGTGAACCCATAACAAATAGTTCTTGTCGTCCAATTTCTCAGAAATACTACTAAAATTACGAAGAAAAGGATCGGCAAATGCGGAAATGGTTAACGCAACCACAGAAGACATAGTAGAGTCAAAGGATGCCATGGTGCACAAAAGATATCAATGGCTCATACAAAGCGGACAAGGAGACAAGAACACAAAGAGACCACTCGGAACTTAGAGTGAGTTCACATCAAAAAGGAAACACGAGGAACTCACATAAAGGGGCAGCAAGAAACATAATCGGGCAAAACCCGACACAAAAAAAAAGGAAAATGGTGTGAACAAAAAGACTTGCACGGTGGAAAGAAGGGGGAAAAAACTGCGATGCTGGAAAGAAGAATAGAGATGCGCAGCGCTGGAAAGAAGCAAGAAGATACACGGCGACAGCTGCGGCAACCCTAGGAGCGGCGGTTGTAACCCTAGGAGAAACCTCGCTCTGATACCATGTGAAATAGAGCAGTAATTCAAATAAAAGAGTTTACATGACCAGTATTTATAGACTAACTAAGGCCCAAGGCCAATGATACCAAGACCTAAATAAAACCCAAGAAGTCTAAAATCTAACATGTTTTATAGAGCAAGTTATGAATGATCATAAAGGGATATCGTGTGAATGTGCAAATGTAAAATGGATTTCTTCTGTTAAGGAATTTGCCTTGTGCTTGTGCATGATTTAATTTATGAAAGTAGTGTTAGTAGGAGCCCTAGAGCCAATTATGTGATGATTGACTAGGGACATTTTGTATCATATTCTATCATTAATAAAGGCATGGTTATTATACTTACTTTGTATTTGTGTCAAATAACTAAGTATAATAATGCCCTTGGGTAGTAGGTTCTTATCTACATTATATCGATTGGTTGGATCGATAATGAGATGATGTAGAGAACACTACTCTAAACCATTCCTAGTCAAGTATTAATATTCAAGGACAATATTAATGCATGGAGACTAACATGTAGGTCAACTGATGACTTGAGCTCACAAGTCATGGATATGTGATATCAAGTTGACACATGGGTATATATTGGAGAATGTGTACTGAATGACCCGCCATGAGAAAGTTTCATAGATTGTCATATGAGTGTCATAAACTTTCTCATGTGACTATTAGTATGAATAGTCCTTAGACCTGAAGTCACTACGGTTCCCTACATAAGGTGTTATGTACTTTGGTATCGTCAAACGTCACCCGTAACAGGGTGGACTATAAAGGCGATCACTGGGTATGTAATGAATTATGCGAAGGGATGTGAGTGATGTAGATGGGATCTATCCCTCCCATATGACGGGAGTGATATCTGTAGGCCCCTTGATCTAGTAGGACTACTGAAACGCATGACCATGCTCAAATGAGTCAATATGAGATATTGAGCTCATTTGTTTGAGTCTACTCGGGGATCAAGAAACACAAGATTGATTGAGAATGACACGGTCTATGCCTCATTGGTCAATCTAGATATCAAGGATAGAAGGACAAGGTCATACACTATCATAGTCACGGAGGTTTAGTCGGATCTCGACTTTTCTTGTTTGGGTAGCAATGATGCATTGCTAGATATCGCTCATTGCTTATGTGTCTAAAGGGTTTAGGCGCATTGCCAACGTCGCGAGAACCTATTGGCTCACACACTAAGGACATGATGCTTCGGGAGCCCGAGTTGGGAACTCAGGAGACCTAAGCCCGAGTGGGAACTCGGGAGGTCAGTTAGGGAGTCCGAGTTGGGAAATCGGGAAGTCCGAGCCCGAGTTGGGAACTCGGGAAGTCCGAGCCCGAGTTGGGAACTCGGGAAATCCGAGCCCGAGTTGGGAACTCGGGAAGTCCGAGCCCGAGTTGGGAACTCGGGAAGTCAGACTGGGTCGACACTCGGCAAACTGGGTCGGCACTCGGCAAACTGGATCGGCACTCGGTAGACTGGGTCGGCACTCGGCAGACTGAGTCGGCACTTGGCAAACTGAGTTGGAGCTCGACAGACTGGGTCGAAGCTCGGCAGACTGGGTCGGGAGCTCGGCACTCGGCAGACTTGGTCGGGAGACCAGTCGGGATTAAAGGGAGATTCATTAAAGTGTTTAATGAAGGGAAAAGAAAAAGATTCTTTTCTTGCATGGGAAATGATAAAGAGTCACATGAAAAGATGTGTTTTTTATTGGGAAGCCAAAGAGACACAAACCTCTTCATATTCATCGGATGAGTATAAAAGAGGGTCTTGTGACTTTGGATGAGGTCTTCTTCTTCCTTCCTTCTTCCCTTTCTTCTTCCCTCCCTCATCTTCCTCCTTTGACTGAAACCCTACTGTGGGGTTCTTGGTGTTCTATGAGCTACCTCAAGTTGCTAGCACAACCAAGGTAGTTCTCCCCAAGTTGAGAGATTGTGTCCGTGTGGATACGAATAGAGGCACGGACACTTGAACGTGCAAGAGATCCGGCGCACCTTGGACGAGCGGGATAAGCAAAGGGCACGCTCCAAAGGTATATCTTCTTTAAAAGTAGATGTAGATCAACTTTGTACGAGTTTTTCTTTCGCATGGATCGCTCGTGGGTTCTTGTTTCCGCTGCGTTTTTATGTTTTTGTGCCGGGAGAACCCAACAAGTAGATAATATAATTATGCAGTTGTTCAAAATAGCTACCTAACAGTTTGTTGGTGCAATCAACCTCCACGGTTTCAATATTTGACAATATACGTGTCAAGGTTAACGATTGATCCAAACAAATGTTTGGCAGTAAGTTAATGAGATGTCTAGTCAAGTGAAGGTTGACCGGATAACTAATAAAGTGAGAAGTCTCGTCAGATGACCAAATGATTAGCAAAGGGAAAATCTAGGCAAGTTAAGGATGACTTGCTGTCCGGCAAATGAAAAGTTCATGTAGGTCAAGGTTGACATGATTTCTAGGAAAGGAAAAGTATAGACAGGTCAAGGAAGACCTGATGTCGGGCAAGTGGAAAGTCCAAGCAAGTAAAGGTTAACCTGATGTCTAGCAAAGGAAAAGTCCCAACAGGTCAAGGATGACCTGATGTCTAGCAGTGGCAAGTTCAAGAAGGTCAAGGTGACCAAATACTTGACAAAGGGAACATCCTAAGAGAGTATACCTTAGGTGGTTAGAACTCTTGGAGGAGTGAACTTCGAGCAAGAGGTAAGCCATAGGTACTAAGGCTTGTTTGTTTGTTGGCTATTTTGGAGGAACTTGGAGCTAAAAGCAAAATAGAGAGCAAACAAATGCAACCCAACAAAGCTGGACCAAGTCCGGAGTGAACCAGACTTGACCCGGGTCGAATCAAACCCGAACTGGTCCGGTCAATAGATGGTCAGTCCGATCGACCGGAAGTCAGATAAACCAGATGACTTTGAGTAGCCAGACTCGAATTTGAGTCTAGTTCGGGTGACTTTTCAATAGATTGAAAAGGTTCTTGTCAACCGATAAACTTGAAAACGACGAGATCGCGGAGCTCAATCCAAATCACAAAGAGCTCAGTCAAAGGCATCAAGTTTGACCAGGTTCGGTCGACCGAACTAAGTTTTATGTTGACCGAAAAAACTCTATAAAAGAACCTCAAGATCAGAGTTCGATAGTAAACTCAATTCTCAATACTCTTCTTCTGTGCTCCAAAAAGATCTCAAGGCTCTGCTCATGCGACCAAGGAAGCACCAGGAAGAGTGCATGACACTTGGGACTTCCGAGCTGGATCGACAATCTAGTTTGCCTTTATATTACATGCACTTAATCATTATCATTTCTGATTGTGAGACAAACTTATAAGAGATTTCTCCGGCTCTGAAACAATTCCGGAAAGGAGATACGCATAATGGACAGGTGCCTCATGTACATAGGCCTTGAGTATAAATCTTAAGGTTGGGAACCAAGTAAACCTCGGCGTTGTCTCTGTGTCTTTATCATTTATTTTATTCCGCTGCAAGTGCTAATATGATAGAAAGAACGAACTCGACGAATCAAGCAAGAAAGTGAGATGCGCTATCCACACCCCCCCCCCCCCCCCCCCCCCCCCCCCCCCCCGCGGGCACGTAGCACGTCCAATGGTCTTATAATTGGTAGCAAAGCCGCCAAATATGCTTTTGATTGGACTAATCGCCAAGAGAGCCGAGTATGCTAGAGATTGAGAAAGAGAGACCTAACAAGATCACAACAATGACAACCAAGCCTTATCCCACTAGGTGGGTCAACTATATGAATCTTTTTACGTAATTAGGCTCTGTCTCCTATTATATCATCATCTATATTTAAATAAATTTTATCTTATTTTATTGTTGCTAACCAAGTCTTTTTTGACCTTCCTCTTTCTCATTTGATGTGCGTATTTGTCATAATTTTACATTGCCTAACTAGGATATTTATTAGCCGTATAAGTATATGTCTGTACAATCTTAACGTGTCTCTAGAAGTTTTTACTCAATTAATGTAACTCCAACTTTCTATCTAATGCTCCCATTCTGTATTTAGTTGATCCTCATATGTCCACACAACTACTTTAACATCCTCATCTCTTCAACTTTCATCTTCTGCTCATGTGTCCGGGTCATAGCCTAACATTTAGCGTCACATAACATAGCAGACCTAACTGTCATTTTATAGAACTTCTCTTTAAGTTTTAAAGAAACTTTATGATCACATAAAACACCCGAAGTTAATCTTTATTTCAATCATACTGCTTGTATTTTATGTAAGACCTCTCTAAATCCCTCCATTATTTTGTAAAAATTATTCTAAATACTTAAAGCTCATAGTCCAGACAACTCGTTATCTCCTATTTTAACAATTGTCTCGTTATGGCTAATATTGCTAAACTTAAATTTCATATATTTTGTCTTTACTCCACTAAGCCTAAAACTTTTTACTTCTAGTATTTCCTACCAAGATTTAATTTAGCATTTACTCCGCGTGTCTCGTCTATCAAAATAATATTATCTGCAAACAACATACACTATGGTACTGTATCTTGAATGTGTTTAGTGAGTTCATACATGATTAGTATAAAAAGATAGGGACTTAGAGCTGATCTTTAATGTAATCTTATCCTTATCGGAAATGTTTAATTAATTCACCTAAGTCTTCACTCTTATTGTTATATCCTCATGCATATCCTTGATTAGTTCAATATATCTACGCTAACACCTCTCTTTTCAAGAATTTTTCATATAATTTCTTTTGGGACCCTATCACAAGCTTTTTCTAAGTCAATGAATACCATGTGTAGATCTTGCTTTTGTTCCTGATATTTTTCAATTAGTTGTCTGAGAAGATATATAGCTTTTATTATCGACATTCCAGGCATGAACCTAAATTGATTTTAGCTTCTATTTTCAACAAATATTTTTTGAAAATTTTCTCAAAAATAGCTTTTGACAATTTTTGGAAATATTTTGAAATTTACGGTGTAAAAATTCTATGAAAATCATATTTTACAAATACTTTGAAAATGCAAGATTTTGAAAAAACTTTTGAAAAGTTTTTTAAAGGTGTTGAAAAGTTAAGTGACAATGTTGAAAATATAATGGTTGATGGATGAGAATTTTAACCAAGGAAAATCTTGCAATTGTTGGTGTAAAACCTAAAGAGTACCTTAGGTAATATTCTTTTTGATGTATGTCAAAGACAGAGAGGAAGGTTTAAGTTAGAAAATTTTAATCCCTCTCGGTTTGGCATAAGACCTAAGTCTAACTTAAAAGTATTGTCAAACATCAAACAGGGGAGATTGTTAGTGCAATGTTTGACAAAATACCTGTGTCTAGTCAAGGTTAACCAAGTATTGATCGAAACAGGACCAGATGTTTGAAAGTAAGTTACATGAGAAGTTTAGTCAAGTTAAGGTTGACCAGATGACTAGCAAAGTGAGAAGTCTAGTCAAGTCAAGGTTGACTAGCAAAGGGAAAGTCCAAGAAGATCAAAGACGGCCTGATGTTTGGCAAGTGAAAAGTCAAGCAGGTCATGGTTGATCTGATGTCTAGCAAAGGGAAAGTCCAAGTAAGTCAAGGATAACCAGATATTCGGCAATTGGGAAGTCCCAGCAGATCAAGGTGATCGGATGATTAGCAAAGGAAAAAATCCTAGTTAAAAGTCTTGGAATAGTAAACTTTAAACAAGAGGTAAGTCATAGGTCAGGTAAACTAAGGCTTGATTGTTTGTTTACATTTTGTGTGACTGCTTTGTAGAAACTTGGAGTTGCACGCAAAACACAAGAATGCAACCCAATAAAGTTAGACCAAGTCTAAAGTGAATCAAACTTGACCCTTGTCAAATCAGACCCAAACTGGTCCAGTCAATCGATGGTCGGTCCGATTGACCAGAAAACCTAGTTCGGTTGACCAGATGACTTTGAGTAACCAGACTCGAGTTTGAGTATGGTTCGGGTGACTGGTCTGGTTCAATGGATCAGTCGTAAACCTGATAACAATGAGATCGCAAGGCTTGGTCCACATCACGAAGAGCTCTATTGTGGGGATCAAATTTGATGAGGTTCGGTCGACTGAACTAAGTTTTAGGTCGATCGAAAGAACTCTATAAAAGAACCTCGAGATTAGAGCTTAATAGATAACTTAATTCTCAATACTCTTCTTCTGTGTTCCGAAAATATCTCAAGGCTCTGCTTATAAGACTGGGGAAGCACTAGGAGGAGTGCGTAGCACTTAGGACTTCTAGACCGAATCCGCAATCTAGTTTGTCTTTATATTACATGCACTTACAATATTATCATTTGCGATTGTGACTAATAACACTGCAGGGTTGGGAACCAAGTAAACCTCAGTGTTGTCTTTGTGTCTTTATTGTTTATTTTATTCCACAGTAAGTACTAATCTAATAGAAAGACCGAACTCGACGAATCAAGCGAGACGCACTATGCACCCCCTCCCCCCTTCTAGCATGTGCAATGGTCCTACACAGTTTTCTCCTATAAGTTTGTCCGCTTATATTCATAGTTGTGTATCTATTCTTCTTGATCCCTTTTGAGAAATCAGACAAATTAAATTATTTAATTAATTATCCTAATCAATAAAATAATAGAAAAATCATATGATAAAACTTCAACTCTACATTCTAAAAGCATTACGTGATTATTCAAACTAAATTAATGGGATAATGAATGCAACACTTATACCTAAAGCTTCGGCTCCACGCTCTGAAAGGGATTGTATTATTATTGATATTAAATTAATAAGATAATGAATGCAACACGTAACTATAGAGCTATGGTTATGCCCCTCTGAAAGAGTTGTCTTCTTGTATTATAGAGCCTCGGCTCCGCCCTCTAATAGAATTGTGTAACTACTTGTTATAGAGCTTGGGCCCTACACTCTAAAGGACTTATGAGATGATTTATATTGAATAAATAAAATAAATGAATTGTTTGTATAATAAAACATTGGTTCCAGGCTGAAAAAGACCCTTTGGTCTTTTCGCACGTTTGTAAGCTTTAGTCATTTTACATAAGATGTTTATCACCATAGATGCATTGTAGATCGTTGAATCTTTCTTTTATGAGGTATTTAGGTGGATTATAAGTGTTCACCCTTTATACAATATATATGATATATTTCGCATTGGATGGATTGCGAGTCATTTATCCCATGAATATATGATACATCTTTATTGAATGGATTGCAAGTCGTTCATCCCTATATATATTAATATATGCATGATTTAAAATTTCATCCCATACCAGCATTTCGGTCTAGATTTGAACAATGCAATTTCAGTATCGTATCATGCCGTGCCAATACAATTTCGATATTTTTTTAATTTTTAACTAAAAGTGTATAATAATTAAAAATTAATTTTTAATATTTCATTTTAAATATGTTCGCTAAATGTTATATTGAAGCGTTGAGTTCATATTTCAATATTTTCTCATAAAATAGTGTTTATTATTTTTTATAAAACTTATTTTTTAAAAAAATTAATTCTTAAAATTCAAAATTAAATATAACGTTATAAAATTATTTGAAAGGTTTGACAGTACAAGTCCTAGCGAGATTAATAATCCTAGTTGCGAACTATGCAATAGAAAGACCTAGAGAAACTAGACAACGAAAATCTGGTTGGGAACTAGGCGACCAAAAGGCCTAGTAGGAATAGGCAACCTAGTTTCCAGCAGTGGAAGTCCTAACAGGGCTAGGTGGAAGTCATGGTGGACTAGCTGGGAGTTGAACACTAGGCAAAAGAAACTACAGGTTAGGCGGACCTAGTATTAGGTTTTGCATGTGGTTTTTGCATGTTTGTTTTACAGAAATCGTATCTGGACGAAGTCTCGGACGACCGAAGTGTGTCGGAGGCTGGACCAATTGAGAATAGGTTCAAGCAACCGGACCCATGGTCCAAGACTGAAAAGTTCCATCAACCATAAGTTGTTATCGGGTTTGAGTGAATCAATCTTCGGATGAGCATTGACTAAGATGACTGGAAGATTCCAAGCGACCGGAAGTTGTAAAAGTTAGCCACATCGACAGTCGAAGAGGATCAAGTTTGCAGCCGAGTCAGTGGAAGTCTAATCAACCGGAGGAGCTTCCACCGAAAGAGTGTTGAACGAACTATATAAAAGGGGAGTTAGGCATCTGCTTCTAGCATCAAGTGCAAACAACTGCAATCAAAGCTCTCACGTTCAAGTGCTCAAAGTCTTGCTCTTGTGATCCAGGATACACTAGTAAGAGTGTCGCGGCATTCAGGGTTTCTAGCCGAATCATCACAAGTTTGTTTTCTTTTATGCTTGTGCTTTTAATTCCTACTTTCATACTTGTGATTGTACTTATCAATTTGTATGAGATTTCTCTGCCTCCGGAAAGGAGAAAGACACTAGTGGACTCATGTTGAGTGCATAGTCTAGGACGTAATACCTTGGGGGGTGTGAATCAAGTAAAATCCAATGTCTCTTTATTATTTTTATATTTAGTTATTCCGTTGCATATAGAAAAGAAAGAAAAAAAAAATAAGCATACCCGTTAGTGTTCAACAGATCCTACAATCTATATATTGCGGAACCAATATCAGACCATCCCATCTGGGGATTGAAAACCCAGCATAGAACAATACTTTAAAGGTACCTTTGTTGACACCATATAACAATATTAAAATATTCTGTGCTTATCAGGAAAAACGGATTTCAATTGAAAATGATTGAATGACAAGTGTAAAACTCCAGTCATAGCACGAAAATAGCATGAAACTTACAATTCCACTAACACCAGAAATAAGTAAAGGCCTCCGTCCAATTCTATCTACCACAAGAACAGCAACACCGGTCATGATTAGCTGCACAAGGAAGCAAAAAACCACCATTATTTGCAACCTTACAGAAACTATATTTTCCTGAGAAAGCATGTTTAAATACTAAATGACTATAGCATATAAAAGAGAACTAAAGTGAAAACTATTTATTAAGTAGTTACTATTCACACAAGCAAATAGCTGGGACTAATACAACTTGATGATAGTGGCAGGTTGCTATCATGGATGAAGATGTGGTAAGACTTTAGAGAAAGGGTTAGGTATGGTCATTTGGAGATGAGTAGATTGTTGTTTCACAAAAACTGCATGTGGAAGTATAATCATTTGTGTGGAAGGAGAATGAAATTCAAACAAATATGAACAGGTGCAATTTTTATGGCCGACCAGGATACCGAGAAAACCAGTATAATTCTTTCAGACTTCCTTTAGCTTTTGATCAGACATACAAATTTCAAGAATTAAGTATCCTATAATGAGATGAACAATCAACAAAATAGATTTTTACGTGTGTGATTATTACAAGACTTTGCTCAATAGCAGCGCACATATAAGTAAATTCACGAATTCTGAAGTGTTAAACAAAACAGAATGTTTCTCAGTAAGGCATTCAAAGTTGACCTTTAGTAAACCAAGAAGAATAGAGACACGTGTAGCATCAGATGCTTCAGAGAATCCTGCACTCTGTTACCAAATATATTTGTTAATAAGAAGAAAAAGATACATAACTGTTGCTAAATAGTTTTGTACTGGTCACAGGACTGCTTGGAATACCTGAAGAATGGTTGCAGCATAATACAGCACACTTGGCTGCCCAGTTATCTGATATGAGAGAAAAAAACATAAGCAGATAAATAGGTAATATTACACAAATACTATAAGCGTTAAACCAACTTTTGATTCTGAAAGTAACATTATTAATTAAGAATATCAATTGGGACATTTTAGCACATTGAAGTCATTCAGTGGCAACCTGCTGGAAAAAAACTAGTCCTGCACCGATTATGAGGGCCTTAAGGCATTTCCCTTGAAAGATCTCCCTGAATGTTGATTGTTTTCCATGATTGGCATGAGACAAATCATTCAGAATCAAGTCAACTTGTTCCGAAGCCGAATTATCAAAAGCTGAACCTCTCAAACGGCACAAACAGTTAATGGAAAGTTCTCTTGCATCTTGCACGCTTCTTTTTCCCTGTATGGCACACAAAAGCAGCCAACGAGGAGATGGGGGTAACCACCACATTCCTATGCCCATAGCTATACAAATTGGGGCACAGGTTGCATACATGTAGCGCCACCCACCAACCAAATCCACATAAATGTTTCCAGTTACGTAACCCAACTACATTTAGAAAGTAGAAAACCGACTGTTAGAATATTTTAGGCCAGATATTTTCAGCATAACAGAATAAGACTTACAAGCATCCCAAAGACTATGAAAAACTCTTTCAATGAAATAAGTGTTCCTCGTATCTGACTTGGTGCCGTTTCTGCGATATACATGGGGGCAGCATGCATAGCCTGACGAAATCGGACTGCGATGAGACAAGTAAAATAGTACTTGTATATGCACTCATATTTCCTAGGAAGAAAATGTAGGACTAGAAAACAACATCAACGTGATAGAGTACTCCAGAAAAAAGGATATTGATGGAAATCTGACATGCAGCATCAAGCTAATCTCATCATGACCATCTAGCAAGGATGCTTATTTCATTCAAAGGAACAATGTTATGTAAAATTTTCTAGTAATTCAGCAATCCACTCAAGCAATTTGCGTAAGAGCAAAAAATACAACACTAAGATTCATTTGTGTTCTTCAAGTGAGGAAATAGTTTTTTTTTTATTATTCGAAGGAAAGAAACCCGAAGACTAGAAGGGGGGCTAAACCTGACCTTCTAGTTTGGCTTATTACATAGCTAAAAAGATTTACAAGTGAGCCAAAATGTGAGAAGATATGTGCTCTATATAACAATTGAGCATATTTCACAAATAAATTCCTCAAAAGTAAAAACCAAGCAAACATGCGCAGTTGCACCTCATTCTTCGTTGTCTCATTCTTAGATCTTCATAAGCCAATTCAGATAAGCTGAGCGTAAGCAATAAAGAACAGAAAACCCACAAAGATTCAAGAAACGTTCACTTTAGAGCAGGTAAAAACCATACAGTGAGCACCAAACACAACCAGCGTAACACACATCCCTTAATGAGTTGCCACCTATTGCCGTAGACTTATGCCTGTCCAACACAGTCCTCTGTCTATATCTGTTTGTAGAAACCATTACTCCTTCAGCCTCAGAAAATCAGCATTGTAAACATCCAAATAAACCCATCCAACTGCAATATTACTGAAAAGCATCCAAACCATTGCATAGGCAGCCATGAACCAAAAAAGGATCCCGAAGTTCACTTTGGGCAAGTGACCAGCCATGTAAACGGATATGACACATCTTTTCTGTAGTCGTTACCACGGACTAGATAGACTTATAGTGGATCTATTCACCCTTGTAGGTTTTTTGGCAAGATAGATCACATACATATCCACATGAATTTGAAATTCAGGAATTTTAGAAATTTAGGATCCATCCTCATCCCCATTATGCCAAACATTATATTCAAATTTCAAGTGGTTATGATTCCCATCTCCTTCAATTGCACATTATTGTCATTACACCAAACATATTCCAATGTCAAGCCATTGTGATTCTATCTCCCTCATTTGCTCACTCTCAAGTCTTCTCTCTCGTCTAGCTCCAGACATAAAAAATCTCAGGCTTTGCATGTGTCTGGTCCAAGGTTTAAAATCTCATGTCATGCCGAAGTTTCAGTCTTGATTGGAACAATATTGTTTTGGTATCGTGTCGATGTTTTGATGCATGGTGTTGGTAATGAATTGGAGTCGAATAAAGAAGGAGATGTTTAGATGCATGGTGCCGAGTATGGTTTTAAATTTTATATCATGTTGGGCGAAACAATTGAAACATATCAATTCAATAAATTATCGAAACTCAATACCACTGACCATAGACAATGTATTCTTCCTTTGTTTTATCTCCTTCCTCCTTCAATCTCCAATCTATTACTTGCACCATCCATGGAAGCTCGGCATGTTACTGGAATTTTCCAGTCAAAGATCGAAACTACAAAAGGGAGCAAGATTTTGAACCTTATCGAATTTCGGTGGCACGGTACAAGATTTCAAACCATGGTCTGGTTTGTCTCCACCACAATCCTAAAGATGTGAAATGCCTCTACACAACACCTCTCTATACACACCTTTTTGCATGTGTACTTCTATGCATAGCCTCTTTCTATGAACCTCAAAAACAACAATCACACACATCCCTTCCACATATAAATGCCCTTTTGTGCATGCAAGCATTGCCTTTTGGGTTTCTATTAATGTTTCTTCCACAAGCCTTGCAATAATAGGTTCTTGTCACTGTGAGTTTTTCTACTAGAAGTAACTATTAGTGCAATCATCCCTCAAGAGGTTGAGTTCAACTACTTCAAGTTAGGTTTATGTTGTGTTTGATATGTTTATCGAGTATGCAAGAACATGACAAGTTAATGGCTCGATAAGTGTCAAGAAAAAAGAAATTGTTGATGACTTTATGCAAGGATGATCCAAGTGGTTAAAGTTGAGGAGAAGACTTGTGAACTTACCAGACTTGAGAACTTATGAGGTGTTGGGTGTTGAGTCGAGTGAAGAAGTCCTAGAGGTTCTTGGCAGAAAAATAAGTTTAAAAGGTGCTTGGAAAAAAGGAAAAAAGGGCAGCCCGGTGCAGGTCTTGGCAGGCAAATGGAGAAGACGAACACATGTTGGCAGGATGCTCAAAAGTTCAAGGTTGATCAAGAGCACGATACGAATCGTTAAGGAAGGCACATAGGTGAGACCTCTTAGTAGTTGAAGAAGACCCAAAGGTTTTGGCAAACTGGAGAAGATCTAGCAAGTTGAAGAAGATTTAAAGGTGAGGTCTCTTGGCATGTGAGAAGTTAGAGATTACAAGAAGCTGTAATATTGGGTGTTTATGTAAATTTTACCTTAAGAATGTGCTCAACTAAGGAACAAGGTTGTTTCACATCAAAGTCAACTAGGAAACTCAATCTCAAGCAAATACAATCGATTGAAAAATTTTGAGTCAACTAACAATGTTTTGCTTGAGAACAAAAAGGTTTTGTTTCTAGTTCAGTCTAAAAGAAAATTCAATCTCAATTTCTCGACAACTAATCAAAATAAATGGCTTTCATGAGTTAAAAAAAAAATCATCAGTGGATCTTATCTACTTGAGTCATTGAATTGTGTTGAGTCGACTGAAACACATTTGAGTTAACTAATAGACTGTGTAGTCAATTGACTAGTTAACTGGAAAGAATTTTAGTCAATTGGAAGTATTTAAACAATACCCATTGTATCTATATAAGCTTTGGGAGATATCAAAGAGTTGAGGAACTCTAATAGAACCATGCAAGAGATGATCAAGAGAAACTTGAGAAGGATTCCAAACCCTCCACTGGCAATCCGACAAGATGGAAGGTGTGTTTAAGGGCATGATCAAGAAGACAATGTCGACAGCTCACCATTACTAAGTCAACAAGGTGGGAGGCATGCCCTTGATAATGAAGGGTACTCCTCTACAAGACATACAAGAAGAGGCAAAGAGCAACAAGATGATGAAAGCCACTAAAATTTAGAGAGATTGGATAAGACTCTTCAAGGAGCAACATCACCCATATGGCTCCTAAAAGAACTTCCAAAAGGATATCCACCCATATGGCATGTACAACATCATTGATTTACAGGTGTTATTCTACCTAAATTACCTCGCTACTAAATGTCACAGAGGATGAAGTGTTACAAGAAAAGTGAACAAGTTGCTTAACAAAAGCTTGATCTGAGAATCCATGAGTCCATGTGTCATATTAGCCTTATTCCTAAGAAGGATGGAGTTGGGAGGATGTGCATAGACAAATGTGCAATTAACAAGATTATAATTGTTAGAATATCCTAAATATTAGGGATGTTAGAATATCCTAAATATTAGGGTTGTTAGAATATCCTAAATATTAGGGTTGTTAGAATATCCTAAATATTAGGGATAAGTATTGATAGGATTTGATTTATTCCTTTTGAAAAGGTCCTAGTTTTTGTATATAAATAGGGCTAATCTTTGTATCTCTTATATCATATATAACAATTATCAAATTACATGGTATCAGAGCGTTAGGGTTTCGTATTCGCGATTCCTTCTCACGGTGTGGCTTCTCTCGACGCACGTTCTTCTCCCGAACGCGTCTCTCCCCTTTACGCGCGGCCTTCCTCCCCGAGCGTCTTCCTCGCATCGGCTGCTCCGCGCACAGCATCTGCCGCCGCCTTCGATCTCGCTCGCGACCTGGGAGCGAGATCCTGCCCACGGGTCGCCACTGCCCCGTGCACAGCATCAGCGAGCCGGATCTCCTGCCGCTCGCGCACGCCGCCGCCCTCGACTGCCGTTCACGCACATCTGCGCCTCTCGGCTACTTGCTCACGCACGCCGCTGCCCTCGCCTATCGCTGAATCTCTTCCCTTGAACGCTCCTTATATTCATAGGATCAGCACCGATTTAATTTGCCATGGCTACCTCCGGCACTACGAAACCGGATCTTTCAATTTTTACCAACCACGTCACGGCACCGCTATCGTCGGAGTTGTTGGATGGTAAGAATTATTCCTCTTGGTCCTCTCACATTAAACTCTGGCTTGTTGGACAGGGTAATGAGACACATCTCACCCAAACCGAGGAGGATATTCAAGTCACAGATCGTCCTTTATGGAAAAAGGTTGATGCTCAATTGTGTTGTATTATCCGGGCTACTATTCATCCATCTCTTAGGGATGTCTTCCGCACTCATATCACCTGCAAGGATGTTTGGATACAGGCTCAACAACTGTTTACAAACACTTCTCGGCGACTTTATCAAGTTTGTGAAAACCTCATGAATATCCTTAGTGCCCGTCAGATCGAAGATTCTATGTCAACTTATCTGGGATCAGTCTCTAGCCTTCTATGCGAGTTCAATGACCTGCTCCCTCCTACGGCCACTCCCGTTGCAGAGCTTGAAAATCGGAAGAAATTTTTTATATCTCTGGCCTTATATGGTCTGCCCACAGATTACTCTCATATTCGTGATCAAATCCTAGGCAACCCCATAGAGGCCACCATGGACTCTACCTGGGCGACTCTCCTCCGTGTCCCAGCCAAAATCTCGGCAACTCCATCTTCTGTTCCTGTTGACTCTTCGGCTTTGGTTTCTCGGAACAATAACAAACCTCCACCTCGTAAGGGTGGCAAAGGACGTCCTTGGTGTGATCATTGTCACCGACCAGGACATACGATTGATAAATGTTGGAGTCTCCATGGTCGACCTCCGCGTGCTGCTCAGATCGCCCAATGTCCTGTCACTTCTTCAGCTTCCACTTCACAGTTAACTCCGGCTCCGACTCCACAGCCTTCCTATGATGACTTTTTGAAATGGTATGAGGATCGACGGGATTCTAATTCCCTTGCTGTCGTTACACAAGCTGGTAATTCCTTTGCTGGCATATCTCGCTCTTCGAGTCCTTGGGTACTTGACTCTGGGGCCACCGATCATATCACCGGTAATAGATCTCTTTTTTCCTCGTTATCTACTTCCGGTTATTTACCCTTTGTCACCATGGCAAATGGTTCTCAAACTCAGTCCCAAGGTGTTGGTAGTATTCATTCTTCCCCATCTCTTCCCATTCAGAATGTTCTTTATGTCCCCGGAGCTCCCTTTAATTTATTATCAATAAGTCAGCTTACTCGGTCTCTTGATTGTGTCATCTCGTTTACTAAATCCTCTGTTTCATTGCAGGACCGGAATACGGGGAGGATGATTGGCTTCGAATGTGAGGCTCATGGTCTATATCGACTTCACCAAAACTCTTTCATTGGTACAACGGCGGCATCTCCACTTGTGATTCATGCTCAGTTAGGACATCCTGGTCTCGATAAGTTAAAACAATTACATCCTAGTCTATCTCACTTAAAGTCTTTATCTTGTGAGTCATGTCAGTTAGGTAAGCATGTACGTAGTTCGTTTTCTCCTCGCATTATAAATCGGGCTACGTCTCCCTTTGCTTTAGTTCATTCCGATATTTGGGGTCCAAGTCGTGTTACCTCTACATTAGGGTCACGATATTTTGTTACTTTTATAGACGATTTCTCCCGTTGTACTTGGTTATATCTGATGAAGGATCAATCCGAACTATTTTCTATTTTCCAATCTTTTTTTAATGAAATAAAAACACAATTTGGTATCCCTCTCCGATCCTTACAGAGTGATAATGCACGTGAGTATCTATCTACTCCGTTTCAGACCTTCTTGGCAACTCACAGCATATTACATCGGAAGTCTTGTCCTCATACTCCTCAACAGAATGGAGTTGCAGAACGCAAAAATCGTCATCTTCTAGAGACCACCCGGGCTCTTCTCCACCACTTTCATGTTCCTTTACGGTTTTGGGGAGAAGCAGTACTTACTGCATGTTATCTTATCAATCGCATGCCTTCCTCTACTTTACAGGGGCAAATACCTTATCATATACTGTATCCAAATCAATCCCTTCATCCTTTACCACCTAGGGTCTTTGGTTCTACATGTTTTGCTCATGCTCTTGATCCTGGAATTGATAAACTCTCTCCTCGGTCGCATAAATGTGTTTTCCTTGGGTACCCACGGTCTCAGAAAGGGTACAAGTGTTATTCCCCTACTCTCCGTCGGTATTTCATCTCTGCTGATGTCACGTTCTTTGATTCGGTTCCTTTCTTTGGGCCTTCAGAATCGTCTTCCGAGTTTCCTTCTTCTGTGCCTGTATCAGTCTTTTATCCTCCGGAGGACTCTCTATCACCTCCAGCTCCAATTTCTCCTCCGTTGCAGGTTTATCAGCGTCGTCCTAAGCCAGCTTTGCCGCCAGCCATGGGATCATCTCTGGAGCCAGATCCTACACCCCTTCCTCCGGTCGAGTCGTCTGAATCTGATATTCCCATTGCACTTCGGAAAGGTATACGTTCCACTCGTAATCCTTCTCCACATTATGTATCTATGAGTTACCATCGTCTTTCTCCTTCCTATTATTCTTGTCTTTCCTCTTTGTCGTCTGTTTCTGTTCCGAAGAATGCAAGAGATGCATTTGCCCACCCGGGATGGAAACAGGCTATGATGGACGAAATGAGTGCTTTACGGAGCTGTGGGACTTGGGACCTCGTTCCTCTACCACCAGGAAAGTCAGTTGTTGGTTGTCGATGGATATATACGGTGAAGATTGGTCCAGACGGAACGGTTGATCGACTTAAAGCTCGTCTCGTTGCTAAAGGCTATACTCAGGTCTTTGGATTGGATTATGAGGACACGTTTTCTCCTGTTGCCAAGATGTCTTCTATACGCTTACTCATGTCCATTGCTGCGATTCAACACTGGCCTCTATATCAGTTGGACATCAAGAATGCATTCTTACATGGTGACCTGCTCGAAGAAGTCTACATGGAGCAACCTCCGTGTTTTGTTGCTCAGGGGGAGTCTTCTGGTCTTGTGTGCCGCTTGCGAAAATCTTTATATGGTCTCAAACAGTCACCCAGAGCATTGTTCGGTAGATTCAGTATTGTAATTCAACAGTTTGGCATGACTTGAAGCAATGCTGACCATTCTGTCTTTTATCACCACTCATCTACTGGTTGCATCTACCTAGTGGTTTATGTTAATGATATTGTCATCACAGGTAGTGATCATCTTGGGATCTCACAAGTGAAACAACATCTTTTCAAACATTTTCAGACAAAGGATCTCGGCAGACTCAAATATTTCTTGGGGATAGAAGTAGCACAGTCCAGAAATGGGATCATTATATCCCAAAGAAAGTATGCAATGGATATTCTAGAAGAAACAAAAATGTTAAACTCAAAGACAGTTGACAACCCTATGGATCCTAATATCAAGCTCTTGCCAAATCAGGGAGAGCCTCTACCAGATCCTGAACGATACAGGCGATTAGTAGGGAGACTAAGTTATCTTACTGTTACTCGTCCAGATATCTCATTCGCAGTAAGTGTAGTAAGTCAGTTTCTCAACTCTCCATGTAAAGAACATTGGGATGCTGTAATTCGCATTGTTCGATATATCAGAGGCGCTCCAGGAAAGGGTCTTTTGTACGAAGACAAAGGACATACTCGAATCATAGGATATTCTGATGCAGATTGGGCAGGATCTCCTAGTGATAGGAGATCTACTTCTGGTTTTTGTATATTTATCGGAGGTAACCTTATTTCTTGGAAAAGCAAAAAGCAGAATGTTGTGGCAAGATCCAGTGCAGAGGCAGAATATCGAGCTATGGCTATAGCCAGTCAAGAGCTTATATGGCTTAAACAGTTGCTCTTGGAGTTAAAGTTTGGAGATGTCACACAAATGCCACTTATATGTGATAACCAGGCCGCCATGCATATCGCTTCAAATCCAGTTTTTCATGAGAGGACAAAGCATATTGAAGTCAACTGTCACTTCGTCAGAGAGAAAGTCATATCTGGATAAATATCTACTAGTTTTGTTAACTCACATGATCAGCTAGCAGATATATTTACTAAGTCACTGAGAGGTCCTCGAATTGACTACATATGTAACAAGCTGGGTGCATATAATTTATATGCTCTAGCTTGAGGGGGAGTGTTAGAATATCCTAGATATTAGGGATGTTAGAATATCCTAAATATTAAGGTTGTTAGAATATCCTAAATATTAGGGTTGTTAGAATATCCTAAATATTAGGGATAAGTATTGATAGGATTTAATTTATTCCTTTTGAAAAGGTCCTAGTTTTTGTATATAAATAGGGCTAATCTTTGTATCTCTTATATCATATATAACAATTATCAAATTACAATAATAAATACAAATTTCTCATTCTGAGGTTGGATAACTTGCTCGATCAACTAGCTAGGGCTCACTTCTTCTTAAAAATTGATCTTAGAAGCACATGTCACTGAACAGAGTTCAAGAGGGCGAGGAGTGGAAGATAGCTTTTAAGACCAAGTTTGGATTGCATGAATGAGATTGTCATGTTATATTCAAGCTTTCAAATGGTCTGTATACCTTATGATGTTGATAACCAAACTAAACTTATGGAGAAGTTAATGGTGGTTTATTGTGATGATATATTGATCTAAAACAGGGATCACATACAACATCTCCAAAAAAAAAATTGCACAAGTGTTTCTAGTTTGCTGACACAAGTTGTATGTGAATTTAACTCAATTGTCTTTTGGGGTTACATGGAGAGGGTGCATGGAATTCAAATGGATGATTTGAAGGTTGAAGCTATCATAGTGCGGCCTACTCCCTCAAGCTTCAACAACATTCAAATTTTTCATGGCCTTGCTTCCTCTAACAGTGGTTCATCCAAAATTTAGTGCTATTATTGCCCCTATGTTGTATGTTTGAAGAAAAAATTAATTCTCTTAGAATGCAAAGGCCCAACAAAGTTTTGAACATAAGGAAGCACTATGAAAGCTTTCGTTGTAGTGTCGCCTGACTTTTTCCAAAGCTTCAAATGGAATGTGATGCATAGTGATTTGATTTGCCCACAGATAGCCTTGTCTTTAATGTAGCTTGCCGGAGGAGACGCAGAACTGAGGGAAGAGATTGATGCAGTAGATATTTGTGCCATCATTACAAAGCATGAAAACCTATCAAGAATATCTAGTCCATTGCAGCCAACTAGTGAAGATATATGGGTTGCCATCCAAGACTCAATTGAACAAAAGATTGGAAGGTTTGCAACTTGTTATTAGAAATAACCAAAAGAATTCAAGATGCATATTACAAGATGTAATCCCCTATTTATATACAAAGTTAGGGGCTTATTTTAGGAAATAATTAGGATTCTATTCTAGGAAATAAATCAAGATTCTATTCTAGGGAGTAATTTGTATTTTAGGAAAAAATACAAATTAGGATATATATATATACAGCTAATACTCCCCCCTCAAGTTGGAGCATAGATATTAATCATGCCCAACTTGCTACAGAGATAATTAACCCGGACCCCATTTAAAGCTTTTGTAAAGATGTCCCCTAGTTGTTCTCCAATTTTTACATATCCTGTAGTGATCAGGCCTTGCTAAATTTTTTCACGAACAAAATGACAATCAATTTCAATGTGCTTAGTTCGCTCATAAAACACAGGATTTCAATGGTCATAGCCAGTCAAGAGCTTATATGGCTCAAATAGTTGCTTCAAGAACTAAGATTTGGAGAGATTACACAAATGTCACTTATATGTGACAACCAGGCCGCCATACATATCGCATCAAATCCAGTTTTTTATGAGATAACAAAGCATATTGAAGTCGACTGTCACTTTATCAAAGAGAAAGTTGTATTTGGAGAAATATCTATTAGTTATGTCAACTTACATAATCAACTAGCAGATATATTCACTAAGTCACTTAGAGAGCCCTGAATTGACTACATATGTAACAAGCTGGGTGTATATGATTTATATTCTCCAGCTCGAGGGGCAATTATAGAATATTGTAAATATAATTAGGGATAATTTGATATATCTTAATTTGTATTTTACCTAAAATACAAATTAGTTCTTAGAATAGAATCCTGATTTATTTTCTAGAATAGAGTTATAATTATTTCTTAGAATAGGTCCTAACTTTGTATATAAATAGGACTTATATCTTGTAATATTTGATGAAAGAAATTCTTTAACAATATCTAATGATTTGATTATGAGTGTGTGTAAATTCACACTCATAATGTTTGTGGAGATAATGGGAGAAGTAATTGAGCTTGATGGGTGATCAAGAATAAATGTAGAGTTGTGTGAAGCAAGGAATAAGATTTTAAGCCATGTTGGTCAGCATAGGTAGAATTTATTGTTCTGCTCGCCGACCAGCTTAGAACCGTGAGGTTGCAGAGGCATCGCATACTCATGGCAGGTCGAGGAGGCCTCGCAACCAGCATTTTTTAAATTTTCCTTTCTCTTTTGTCTTTTTTAGCCCTATTTCAATTTTTTTATTTTTCATAATAATTCTTTTTCGTCTATTAATTTCTTTTTCATCCGTTATCTATGCCTCCATCCATCCATGAAATAAAAATATAATTTTTTTCATCCATTAGTCTATGGTTAATTCATCCATCCAAGAGAGATATTAAGAGAGAGAAAAGTTTCTTTAAGGATGAGAAATATATGTTATTAGGAAAGATAAAAAAATTAATATAATATAATTTTTGAATTTATAAAATATACTATTATTAATGAATGAAATTATTTTATATATAAATTTAGTTTAATTTTAAAATGATCAAAATAAACTAAAATTAAATCTAGTTTAAACTTATTTAATCATACCATGTTTACTAGCTAAACTTCTGTTTACACAAAATAAACTTTTACTAAATAAGTATTAAACATTTTACGAGATAATCTAGCTCAATAGTAAGCAATGTTTAAAATTTCGAGTTGTATCAGAGTTTCTATTAGAAAGATATGATTTCGGTACCATATCATATCATGTCGATATAGTTTTGATTTTTTTAAAAAAAGTAAATATTAATTAAATATTTTATTAATATTTGATTGATATAAATGATTATGTTTGAATATTTAAATTATTTTAATTATTAAAATATATAATTATTTTTTAAAATTAATTAAAAATTATGAAAGTAATTAATAAAATAATTGTTTTGAAAAATAAAAAAAATTAAAAAAATTTAAACTAATGGTAAAATTATTTAAAAAGCTCAAAGATAGCTTTAAAAATTATTTTAAATTATGTTTTAATATAACAACAACAACAACTAAGTCTTATCTCACTAGATGGGATCGACTATATGTAGTCTTCTATGCCATTGGACTCTATCCCCTGTTATAACATCTATATTTAAATAAATTTTATCATGTTTTATTGTTACTAAGTTTTTTTTTTGGCCTTCCTCTCCCTCATTTGATGTGCGTATTTGTCATAGTTTCGCATCACCTAACTGAGACATTTATTGATCGTCTAAGTACATGTTCATACCATCTTAAACGTGTCTCTCGAAATTTTTCATCAATAGATACAACTCCGACTTTCTCTTTAATGTTCTCATTCCTTATTATGTACATCCTCATATATCCACACATCCACCTTAATATTCTCATCTCTGCAACTTTTATCTTCTGCTAATGTGCCCGAGTCATAGCCCAACATTCAACACCATATAAAATAGCAAATCTAACTATCATTTTATAAAATTTCCCTTTAAACTTTAGAGGTACTTTACGATCACATAAAACATCCGACACTAACCTCCATTTCAACCATCTTGCTTATATTCTATGTAAGACATCTCTCTTAATCCCTCCATCATTTTGCAAAAATGATCCTAAATACTTTAAGCTCTCAGTTCCAGATAACTCATCATCTCATATTTTAACAATTGTTTCATTACGTATAATATTGCTAAACTTATATTCCATGTATTCTGTCTTTTACTCTACTAACCATAAAACTTTTCACTTCTATTGTTTCTTGCCAAGATTCTAGTTTAGCATTCTCTTTCACGTGTCTTGTATATTAAAACAACATCATCTACAAACAACGTACTCTATCTTGAATGTGTCTAGAGAGTTCATCCATAATTAGTGTAAAAAAAATAAGGACTTAGAGCTGATCCTTGATATAACCCTATCCTCAGGGACGGATTCAGAAATTTAAGATGGACTAGGCTGATCCTCGATTGAGTCCGCCAAAGATGTCATAGAAGAAGTCCGAATTCATTTCATGTGAATATATTACCATCTCGCCAAAGATGTCATAGAAGAAGTCCGAATTCATTTCGTGTGAGTATATTACCATCTCGCTGTATAAAAGAATTGAATTGTCGAACACAAACTGAGAGTGTTGCGTTTAAAATATGTATCAATCGGATAAACATGAAAATAAAAATTATATGATTTAAATTGAAATTGATTTACATTTAATTTGATTAAATTATAATTGAATTAAATAAATGAATGGATTCGATGGATTTAAAATGATTGGGGGCTATTTTTTTGAAACTTTTTCTCCTTGTTTTTGCTCCGCGTACGTAGTAGCCACAGTCATTTTCACCGCCTCGTAATGTTGACTTCTTCTACTCTCTCTCTCCCTTTCTTTTCTTCCTTTTTCTCTTTTATTCTCTCTGTTAAACCCAAGTGCAGCCTTTGCTCTTTGCTTCTTCGATGACAGCAAAAACTTTTCTATTTCCTTTTCTTCTTCCAGCCACTAAATTACATCCTTTCCCTCTCCAGCTCTCCTCTTCTCAACCGTAGCAGTCCTAGCTGCTCTCTCTTCCTCCATCTCAAATAGTAGTCTCCTCCATCTCAAATAGTAGTCGTTGTTGCCCTCTCTCAACAACAAAAGCAGCACCTTGCTGCCCTCTTTCAACCGTAGCAGCAGCCATATTCCGACAGGCTGGCCAATAGCTCAACAGTAAGTTTCTCCCAATCCACAATAGCCGGCTCTAATTTTTCTCTTCCTTTGTTTTCTGGGTTAGCACGACAGTAAGATCCAATGATCCACCATTACTGAATAATGTAAAACCGACCGAGGCTCCTCTTGTTTTCCTCTTTACTGTTGGTTGTTGCCATCTTAAGCTAAAGGAGAAGAAACACTAACCTCCTTTTCCTTTTTTTTTTAACAGTTGTATTTAATTGTGTGCGAGAATCGATTGATTAATTTTTTCCCCCTTTTGACTATGTACTTAGGCAGGGTTGTGCTATAGCCCAGGCCAACCCTAGGCTAGCTCCGCCTCTGTCTATCCTTATTGGAAATGCTTCAGTTACTCTACTTGAAATCTTCACTCTCGTCGTTACATCTTCATGCATATCCTTAATTAGTTCAATATATGCTACGCTAATACATCTCTTTTCTAGAATTCTCCCTATAAATTCTCTTGGAACCCTATCATAAGCTTTTTCTAAGACAATGAATAGCATGTGTATATCTTGCTTTTACTCCGGATTCTTTTCAATTAGTTGTATGACAAGATGTATAGCTTCTATTGTCGACCTTCCAAGCATGAGCCTAAATTAATTTTCGGTCACTATAGTCTCCTTCCTTAATCTTTTTTCTATTACTCTTTCCCAAAATTTCATGATATGACTCATTAGTTTAATACTCTTATAGTTGCACAATTTTATATGTCTCCTTTGTTCTTATATAAGGAAACTAGAGTACTTATCCTCCATTGATTAGGCATTTTTTTCGTTTTTAATATCATATTAAATAATTTTGTAAGTCATTCAATACCTTATTTTCCTAAGGACTTTCATACCTCTATTGGGATATCATCTGGTCCCACGGCTTTTCCATTTTACATCCCTTTCAATGCTTACTCTACTTCTGAAGTTTGAATTCTATGATAAAAATTTAAATTTCTATACTCATTTAACCTACTTAAATTGCCTAAGTTATGTTGGTCACCTAAACCTTCATTAAAAAGTTGATGAAAATATATCTTCCACGTACCCTATTGCACTCATCTTTAATACATCTTATTTGGCTAAAATCTCTTGGTTTCCTCTCTCTCACTTTAGCTATTCCATAAATGTTTCTTTTCCCTTATTTTGTATACAAGTTTCGATATAATCGTTCAAAAGTTTCATTTTGCTTCATTCACTGTTTTCTTAGCATCTTTCTTGGATATTGTATATTTTTTTAAGTTTTCCACGTTCTTACAAATATATAATTCCTTATAAGCTATTTGTTTTTCCTTCACTTTCTCTTGTACTTTCTCATTCCACCACCAAGATTCCTTGGTGGCGCATGCTCCTTTCACTTACCAAGTACACTCTTGGCTAATATTTTTAACTTTGATACCATCTTATCCCAGTTCATATTAGAGTCACCATATATTTCACCTAATTCTTGTACTGCTACCTTCTCGTTAAATATGTTTTGCTTCCCATCCTTTAACTTTCACCACTTAATTCTAAGAGTCGTGTATATTTTCCTTCTATTGATACTATTATTAAGACGTATGCCAAACACTACTAACTTATGTTGGTTAGTTAAATCTTTTCCTGATGACCTTACAATCTTTCTAAATAGTGACCTTACCCTTGGTCACTATTTCCATGTTCGGAAATTGACTAGGTCATCATAGACAAAGTTTTTAAATTATGTTTTAATATATTAAAAAAATAATTTTGAAAATGTAATTGGAATATCTAAAATTATATTTTTGGAATTTTTTATATTATTTTAAATTTATAATTAATTTTTAATATGCATTCAGAATTTTAGTTTTAATTTTAATTTTTAAAATTTGAAAATGATTTAAAAATTCAAAATAATTTCTTATATTTAAATTTACCTTTTTTAAACTTATAAAAATTTAGAAATTATCTTTAAATTTAAAATTAATTTTAAGATATATATATAACAGTTATATTATATTATAACTATATAAGTTATAAGTTATATACTGTTATATTATAATTATAATATAACAATTTAATTTTAATAAAAATCGAGGTTAGGTTTTCCCTACTCTGTCTTCTTCTCCCTAAAACTCCGGTATGGTTCAAAATTTTAAGCATTGGTGTTAAACATCTACATTGAAATTGTTGTACTATATCTCTGGGATTTACTATAGGGACAAGGTTTAATTCAAAATAGGAGTTGCTATCTAGAGACCTCGTTCCTATATCCAAATTAACAACCTAGGGGTTGAGGTAGCCCCAGTTCATGTGTCTCGAGGTTCTAGTGTGACTAATGGATTTCTAGGGCAACCTAGATAGACATCCCAACAACCTAATCTTTCAAATGGAGGTAGTGTAACCTAGGGTTTCTACTAGGTCCACCTAACTCATTGGTAGACTTAAGATTTATCTTAGGTCAACCTAATGAGGTAATTTGGTCAGCTAACTTACACAAAATGTAAATTAAATCAACCTAACCTTTCTAGTACCAATGTTGGTTAAGATGAACAAAAAGTTCGTCCTATATTTCAATGTCAACTTCCAACAGTCAGATTTCTTAAGGTTAACATAAGACTCCAGATAGGTCAACCTATGAGTTAAAATATATGACCATTTGTCAGTAATTTCAGTGGATGTTTTAACATTAGAATTTACACAAAAATACATCTAGCATTTCTCTATCTTTGTTAAAGTGCCAAAGAATCACCAATGGACTTTGGAATGCTTGTTCCAGGTTTCATCCATAATTTAAAATTTCGAGTCATGACGAGGTTTTGGTCCCAAATCGGAATGATACAATTTTGGTACTGTATCATGCCGTGTCAATATAGTTTCAGTATTTATTAAATATAAAATATATTAACTAAAAATAAAAAATTTAATCTAAATATTTAAAAATAAAAAAAGTATTAAATATATATATATATATATTATATTAATGAGATTTTATTAGGCTTTAATTAAGCTTATTTAAATTATCTCAATAATAACTAGGAGTTGATTAAAATTATTAATCTACGTTATTTAATTAAAGCCTAAGTTTAAAAAACCTTACCTGTTCCACTGCCTTTGTTCCGCGACGACTACGAGCACGCAAGGCCCATGCAACGCATCCAGACGCATAGTGGCGCTCCGGCACCGGAGGTGTGCTTGTGTTGATGTTGGTCCGAGAGTGGAACGAGATGTTTCGCCTGTATCAGTTGAAACAGCTAAAGATTTGAATCCATAATTTTATCCTTGTTAAAGTTCTCTTGGTAACTTTGTTCATACTAGGGTTAGATTTCAATTTATTAGAGTGAATAGTGAGGTATATTCTAAGACTTGAATTTAACATCAATGAGAGAGTAGATCACAAATTATTTTTGTTTGGGTTGATCTCTCTAACTCGTAGAAGTCCCATTGGTTGGGTCAAGCTCTCTAGCTCGTGGAATTCCCATTGGTTGGGTTGAGTTCTCTAGCTCATGGAAATCCCATTTCTTTGGGTCAAGATCTATAATTTAAAGAAGTTTGCTGGTTGGGTAGAGCTCTCTAGCTCACAGAAGTCCCATTGGTTTGGTCGACCTTTGATTGGGATGCGATCTGTAGCTCGTTGATGTCTCATCCTTGTTGAGGTTTCATCTTCTATTATAGAGGTTTGCTTCATTACCTCATGTTATCAAGAAGACAATCGATTCTATTATTAAGGGAGTTGCACCCAAATAACAAGTCGTGGAGGAGTGGGCATTCGTATATTCTTTTTATTAGTGTGTATTTATTCTAATTTGCACTATGAATATTAAACTTCGATATTTTGTCATATATATGCAATTGTTGCTAGAGATTATTTGAATTTATGATTGTGCAAGGATTTTGTGTTGTCTTTTTACACGCCCACTTTTCACCCAATTGGGACATCCATTCTACAATTATTATCTTCATTGCCGTAACATTTCGTCACTTCAGCGTTAGCCTCTGACAAAGCTACCAACAATGACAATTGAACAAACTAGTTCATTAAAGCCACTAGGGCAATTTTAGTGAAGTAATCAATGGTTGTGCATGGTTAAAAGTAATGTCAAAACCAAGTATAGTGGAGAATTGTCGCAACTAGCATCTATGAGGACTTCAAGGAGACACAATCACTACCACTAACAAGCTTTGATCCTAATCTTATAGTCTATCAGCAACTACACCTCACATCAACACAAAGAACACTACTACTAACCTTTGCCCTCAACCCAACTACCTCATGTGCTCAGTTAGCTATTTTTAGAGCTTTGCTAATGAAAGGTCTTCAGGGATCTTTAGTTGCATGTTTCGTTATCTCTTTAATTTTGTCGACATTTGACTATTATGTTTCTTTTCAATTTTATCACCTAGTTTATGGTTGCTGACGAAAATTTCTCTAATTTAGATAACGAGTTGAAAATAGGTAGTATCTATGCTTTAGTTTGACCGGTGTCAGAGACATTGCATTAGGTTATTAATCTAGTGGATTTAGTCTTACATAAATAGTCCTAGGTTTAGGAGTTTAACATGAGCTATATGTACCCATATATATCTCATTATAAGATAAACCATACAATATTTATTTGCTAAATTCTACATATTTTATAATTTAGAATTGTCATGAGAACAAGCAAGAAAAACAATAATACAAATGTTAGAAGATCATTGACATTCAGATACCCAATATGTGCATCTCTGATAAAAAGCATAGGAAACAAAATCATAAGTTAATGTTACAATCAAAAAAATAAATAAATGTCAGATAATTTAGTTGACTTACTAATCCAATTCCTATACCAAAAATAAAGCGTCCGGCCACCATTATGGGAAGGTTTGGTGCCAGTGCTGTTAACAAAGCTCCAACAAAGTATAGCATAGAAGAGAGGATTAACTCCCTCCGTCTACCTTCATTTAAATACACTATTGTATTAGTTTCAAGAAATATAGTATGCTCAATCTTTGCATCAAAAGTACAAGGAATTGTACAGCAGACCTAAAAAGTCAGCAATGTTGTATGCGAGTACTGAGCCAATCAAGGCACCATAAAGAGATCCACTGACCTGTCATATGAAATTTAATTAACAGCAAATAATAATAGACAAATATACCTTGCTTCCTGTAATACAGCATGATATTAACTCACCACTAGTCCAACCTCTATGGACGACATACCATACCATGTTGTCCCACTTAAGGTTGCTGACTGCATGAAGAAAAGTTCTTACTTCTTAGTCAAAATCAAAAAAGCAGATAGAAAATGAATTTTTTTAAGGAGACAAAATACTGAGTCAGTTATCTTTGAAATTTCATATTTATACCAGTTTCAAAACTTACAATGAATCAATTATATGCAAAAAAAGAAAAAAAAACAAAGAAAGGAAATAGTTTCTGTGATTAAGAATGATAAAAAAAACTTATTTGGTTGTACATATACTAATAAGATTAATATATTCGTCAAGAATTAGAGTAGGTTTATGGGTTTGGCCACACAATCAAGGCTTCAAGTGTCTTATAGCAGTCGATAAAATTGAAAAATAACATTCAAGCCTCCGACAAATATGGAAACCGTTGTGACATGATAAATCTCACTGTTCCTCCAGTTCCAACACTATTTTAGTGGTATTAATCAAAGTTCAAAGTATTAAACCCTACAGGAATTCAGTCTTTAACCAAAACAATACCTTTTTGGTACTGTATTATGCCATTTGGTATGGTATCAAATATCAATACTTGTTCAATTGAATTAATACTAATATGCTTAATTTTAATTTGTATAAGTCGTACCTTTTTAATTAACTTTTTATTGATAATTAGTTATTTATTTAATAATTAATTACATTGCTAATACATATTTGTTTTTCTTAATATTTGTTGATTAATTTGATCATTTCAGTCCTTAAAGTTAAAAATGTTTGCAAATAATTAAATTTTAATTTTTTTAGTCGCTTGTAAATTATATAGTTGTTTCTCTTTACACTTATAGTCTATTTAATTTTGCCAGGGAATATCACTTATGCAAGAAATGAGGAAATGAGACATTTTTTATATTTATCTACAAATTAGGGCATATTTAATTCTTGAATTTGTAACATTATAACACAAAATTGGAAGGTCCAAAAGGTTTTCATTGTTAAGGATTTTGTTTCTAACTATAATTATTAAAATGAAAGAAAAACAAAAAGAAGTAAGATTTTTTAAATTTTGAGATGTAAAATATTATATTTTAGGTTTAAATTAGATTTTAAATTATGTAATTAAATTTATTGAATTTTATAAATATAATTTTAAAAAATGAAAATATAAAATTTCTCAAATTTGACTCAATTAAATTTGAAATTTTAGATTAAATATTTTTTAATAAAATTAAATTTAAAAAAAGTTATACTTTCAAATTAAACTTTACCTTTAAAAATAACATGACCTATTCAATGCAAGATATTGTAATTATCATGTATCTTAAATAAAATTTCAATAAAATAAATTTAAAATAACAAAATAAATAAATTATTTTATTTAGTTTAATAAATTTTCATTTAATTAAAATGTAATGTCAAACTATATTATTTTATATTTTGAGATTTATTTTTTTTTATATTTGAACCAAAGAGAAGATACAAATAAGTAAAATATTGATATAGTTGAATCATAATTTTCTCATTATTTGCTTACACAATCTTCTGACATGAAAAAAACATTTTTTTCATAATTTTAATCATAATTTTCTCATTATTTGCTCACACAATCAAAATTTGCTCATTATTTGATATAATTCCTTTGTTCTTGTATAAGGGAACTAGAGTACTTACCCTCTATTGATTAGGCATTTTCTTATTTTCAATATCATATTAAATAATTTTGTAAGTCATTTAATACCTTGTTTCCCTAAGCACTTTCATACCTCTATTGGGATATCATTTGGTCCCACGGCTTTTCCATTTTGCATCTCTTTCAAAGTTTGTTCTACTTCTGAAATTTGAATTCTACGATGAAAATTAAAATTTCTATACTCATTAGAACTACTTAAATTGTCTAAGTTAAGTTGGTTCCCTAAACTTTCATTAAAAAGTTAATGAAAATAAATCCTCCACTGCTCTTTTATTTCGCTATCATTTACTAGTACTCTATTGCATTCATCTTTAATACATCTTATTTGGCTAAGGCCTCTTGTTTTCCTCTCTCTCGCTTTAGCTATTTTATAAATGTCTCTTTCCCCTTCTTTTGTACCTAAGTTTTGATATAATCATTCAAAAGTTTTATTTTTTGTTTCATTAACTGATTTCTTAGCCTCTTTCTTAGCTATTGTATTTTTTTTTTAAGTTTTCCTCATTCTTACAAATATATAATTCCTTATAGGTTATTCGTTTTTCTTTCACTTTCTCTTGTACTTTCTCATTCCACCACTAAGATTCCTCACTTGATGGTGCATGTCCCTTTGACTCACCGAGTACACCCTTAGCTACTATTTTCAACTTTGACACCATCTTATCCCATGTTGTATTAGCATTACTGTATATTTCATCTAATGCTTATATTCCTACCTTCTCCTTTAATATGTTTTGCTTCCCATCATTTAACTTCCACCACTTAATACTAAGAGACGTGAATATTTTTCCTCTATTGATATTATATTTAAGGCGTGTATTCAACACTACTAATCTATGTTGGGTAGTTAAGCTCTCTCCAAGGAAAATCTTACAATCTTTACAAATCTTTCTATCACTCTTCCTAACCACAAAAAAATTAATTTGCGATTTATTATTCCCACTTTTGAATGTGACCAAGTGTTCTTCTTTTTTCTTAAAAAATATATTAGCTAGTATAAGGTCATATGCTATCGCAAAATCCAATATAGTTTTTTCCTTCTTCATTTCTTATTCCAAACCCATAACCCCCATGTACCCTCTCATATTCTTCATTTTTCACTCTGACATGTCCATTAGATCACCTCCTATTAAAATCATTTCATTTGGCGGAATATTTTGTAATACCTAATCTAAATCGCCCCGGAATATTTTGTAATACTAATACCTCATCTAAATCGTCCCAAAATCTTGATTTGGTTTCTTCATCTAATCCTACTTAAGGTGCATATATGCTAATTACGTTCACAGCTTCTTTCACCACTACTATCTTGAAAGTTATAATTCTATCCCCCTTTTTAACTACTCCAACAACTTCATCTTTTAAAAAACTATCTACAAAAATACCTACTCTATTTTTTGTTTTACTTTTTCCTGTGTACCATAACTTACAACCCGAGTTCTCTATTATTTTTGACTTCTCGCCTACCCATTTTGTCTCTTCCACACACAAAATACTAATTTTTCTCCTAATCATCGTATCTACTATCTTCATTGTTTTACCAGTGAGAGTTACAATATTCCATATTCCAAATCTCAGACTATTACTTTTCTTATAATATTTATTCTTATCCCACCTATGGTGTGAGAACTCCTGCCTATTTAACACTACACCCAAGTTCTCATGGAGATGTAGTTGTCCTTGTTGAGACGTTACAGTCGGACCCTGCAACGCGAACCCTTGCATATTTATCACTACACCCGAGTTCTGGAGATATAGCGGTCCTTGCCAAGATGTTACAGTCGGACCCTGCAACGCGTTCCTTCCGGGGAACATCCTAGCATTAGCATAATAGTTTAATGGATCCATTCATCGAGTATTTGCCGTAGTTTTTTACGCTGGCTGGCAACCTAATGCAACCCTCTTCCTTTATCCGAGCTTGAGACCGACCGTAACTAGATCGTCACAGGTGGAGTTCTATCACATTGATATACTTATTCAAAAACTATGGTTATCCATCATTTATATAAAAGGGCAACCCGATGCACAAAACTGCCGCCAATGTGGGGTCCCGGTGTCGTCTTACCTGCTTTACAAGAGGTTGTTTCTAACACTCGAACTCGTTACCTCCAGGTTACACGAAAGCAACTTTACTGTTGCACAAAGCTCCCTTCTTGTCCATCATTAATTTAGAAGAAAGAAATTCTTCACATAGGTAGTGGATATATTATTTAATTTTATAATCGTCCATCTTTCAAAAATAATAAAAACATTTTATGCATTTTGTCTAGTTTATCATGCTACTTCCTTTTTATGCACCATAACTTATTAATCATCTTAGAACAACATGATTAAAGAAAAATAACCACCACTATTTTGAAAGGTGTGGAAGATAGCAAAGGTCTTCTTAAAACCAAAACGCAAGATGAACCTAGATCAAAGAAAATTAATGGGCAACTTAGAATAGATCCTCACTAGATGAGCCAATGGATGTAGATCAAAATAAATTACAAAACATAACATAATAAAGTATCTAATTGCATCAATATTAGACGATACATGCAAAAACACTAACATTTTTATACATATAGATTATATAGAGATACAACATGCAAAATTATCATAGATAGCAGTGGTTGCATAAATGTTATTTATAAAAGGAACTTGCCAAAATCCAACTGACTACAACCTCACTTGAATCCTAGTAAAGGTGTGTAGCTAGGTCAAACATCCTTGTCTCCCTTAAAGAGATGTCTAGGTTCTATCCATATGGGATCCTATATAGATGAGATATACTGTAACATTTTTCCCTTAAATTGCCCATGTTTAACCCTTCCAAATCTAAACCAAAGCTACACATAACAATGAAAAAAACCTCAAACCCTCACAGTGCAAAACTAACATAACAACAAAAAGACTGCTATAGTAGCAATGTCAACCCTAGAAATGTAGAAGCCGCCCCTCCTTGGGTGAACAATCTATTAAGATGAGTCAAAAGATCCAATCTATGGAAAGTCACTTGATGACTTACCTCAACCACAACTTTAGAAGAAAATTAGAGACCTAGAGGCAAGTCTGATCTTAGCACAACAACAAATAGTTCCTAACAAACCTAAGTCTTCACTTGAGATCATTGACCCTTAAACTAATGCCCTAGTGCTTAACCTTAAAGGAACCTCCTAGTAAACTACTTCCTCTAGAAATGATCCAATATAATGCTACAACTCTTACTGTATTAAATGACACGTCTCTTTAGATTGACAATACTTTAATCAAGTGTCCTAAGGGGGCCCTTGATTACTCATCACCTTTAGGAGCAATATACCGATAATCATTATTTAAACTCTTAATTATTGTACTACCTTAATATCATCAAATTACAAACTAATTTAAATACTCTTTACCAAATTGATAAAAATTGTCCTAGTTATCTTCTAACTTCTTTTCCTTAGAAACTCTATTGCTTAAGTGTCATTTAGTAAGTTCGTATAGAGCACATAGAAGAGGACCACAATCCATGTAATGCTTCCTGCTAGGGAGCAAGCTACGAAGGCTAAGTAAGCATGAGAAAACCTCTGGTGATTCTAAACAAGCTTGATATGATTAGGTAGAAGTACTGGATACCCAAGTCTTTCCTTCTCCATGCCCCACCTAAACTAATAGGAATTCAATACTTCAATGGGATGCATTACATTTCTACCAAGAATCTTTATAAGATCCCCCAATCTTTCCTTCTCCATGCCCCCACTTGAACTAAAGGGGATTATAACCCTCCATGGAAACATTACTTTTCTTCTAAGGTTGCTTTTATATCTAGCCAACATCACCAAGTGGGATAAGACTTGGTCGTTGTTATTGATCTTTTTATATCTAGCATTTATTAGGATCATCACACTAGACAGAAGCACAATGGCATGGTGGAAGCAACTTATTTTAATTTTTTTGCTAACTTTCCCAGCAATGTTAAATCCAGCATTTGAAAACAAAACTTTTTTAAAAAAACTTTATCATACCATCATTTGTGAGAGATGCACGAAGTTACACTTCCTCTGGGTTATCCACACGATGCAAACTCTCATCATACCACAGAGGTGCTAATGCTTATTGGCAAGAGAGGGATGAGGACGTCTTGTCAAGCTCATTGAAGTGGCATTGGTGGCAAGTAGTCAGTATCAGCATGGATTAGAGGAGAGAGAGGTTAGACAACTAGGTCCTATTGGATGAGCATTGATTGTCAAAACATAAGCCATCTATTTATAGATATGAGATCTAAACTTGACCGTTTGATCTAAACTAATTATAAGAGATTAATTAAGATTTAATTCTAATTATTCTTAATTAATTAAATAGTTAATTTCAGATAATAAATTCTTAATTATCCAGGAGTTCTCTCTCAAGCTACATGCATCTCATGTCATGGATCGAGCCTTGTGTTTGTGACTCTCTAGACTCCTAGAAATAGTGACAGTGCACTTAGGCTATTAAACTCTTTGATACCACAAGAAGACCCTCTTCATTGATTTAGGCATATTGATCTCTAGCAGGGTGTGTTAAGACTACCCATTACTGTAAAACTGATGCTTTCCACAAAAGCCTTTCTATAATACAGTTACCGTGCAATATAAATCCTTTTATCATCTTTTATCGCAATGAGCTCTTAGTATTTAATTAGTCTTTGTACACGAGTAATCATACCATACAACCATAAACTAGTGGAAGGAACATTAGCTTGAGAACTCTAAGTGGTCATCAATCGAATTGATTGTGTGATGTGCTCTACCAAGAGTTATAAGTCCTCTATTGATTACTCATTCATCTCCATAAGATTAGCAACAATGTCCAACAAGTATATATGTAACAATTTTAAAGGCCCAACATCATCTGATTATGTTACTTCTCTTATGAGATGAGTACTTATCACAGCCCAGGTTGCCGGATACCTTGGGGACTTGTGGATTTAGGTTTGCGTTGCCTACTTGATTTACGGATTTGTCGGAGTTAAATCTGATACCTACCCGGTAGGTGTCGGAGCTCGGGTTGAGATGATCTACCCGAGTACATTTCGGATTTTTGGAGTTGTTTTCCCGACGTGATTTATACTCTAGGACCTGGCGGCGACGGGACATCTCCAGGCAGCAAGAGGTATATCTTTCTAGAACTATCCTACTTTTAGTATTCACTATTAGATTTAAGATTGGTTGGACTATCCCAGCTTGGTGGGATTATATATTCATACTGGATGGATAGATATTTGTAGGCTTGGTTTTAGTTGGATTGATATGTTGTCAATCTATCTTAATCGTGATCGTTCATGGGAGCGACTAGTCGACACGTTGTGAATGAGATCTTGGACTGGGGAATGTTAATTCTCTAGTAGCATCAACTGTTGAGTCGGAAAGCCAAGGTCGAATCTGTCGACAACCTTTTGGAGGTTAAGGATTTTAGTTTTTCCAGACCTTAGTATTTATAGTACGCGTTCTAGCTATTATTAGCTGAGCGAGAACTAGGGTTGCCTACCGTAGTTGGCTCGATCAGTGTAGGATCGACTTACCCTGGTTCAAAGTGTTTCAGACTTTAGGTAGTTCGTGCCTGGTTAGATGACTTTGAAGGCACATTTAGGGTACACGATTTACATTGATGTAGAAGAGTAGCATTAGCTACGTGCTACCATCGTTAGTGGAGGATTGATACATCCTATCCCATGGGAATTTTCATCATGGATCACCTGTACCTGGTTGATGACCTAGAAGGTACAGTTTGATGGGTGACTAGAGTCGATACAGAAAAGTGTGCAGTTAATTGCTTGACACCTATGGGTTACCGTGTGTACTTGGTTTGGGTAACCAAGGCGGTACCTTCGTACTTATGATTTGCATTGATGTGAATCAATTGCGAGACTGGGTTGCTTGTAGTTTGAAGATACTGAGAACGACCACTGGTATTTCGGTGGTTATACCCCCACTGTGGATTCACTAGTTCTCGAAAGGATAGAGCTGATATCACCTCTTCCTTATGTGTGTTGAGAGGTGGATTGAGATTTATGAATCTCCATGACTTGTTGGTACTCGAGATAGTGGAATTCGACGTTATTCTCAACAGAGTTTGGCTTACAGTGTACCATGCCATTGTGGATTGCCGAACGAGGGTGGTTACTTTTCGGCCTCCGGACCAACCCTCGTGGGATTTCACCGGCATCCGAGATGACGGCATATCTATTATTTCTGCGCTCCAGGCACAGAGATTGTTATCACTAGGCTGTCAGGGTTATCTGTTATTGATGATTAGCGTGGATGACAGCAGTAGTTCCTCTCTTCCGGATATTCCTGTTGTTCGGGAGTTCCAGATGTCTTTCCAGAGGAGCTAGCGGGTCTTCCTCCCAGGAGACAGATAGAGTTCACTATAGAGCTGATTCCGGGGACTGCACCGGCATCTAAGGCTCCTTATCGCATGGCACCGAAAGAGTTGGACGAGTTGAAGGTCCAACTCCAGGAGTTATTAGACCGAGGGTTCATCAGACCGAGCATATCTCCTTGGGGTTCACCGGTTTTGTTTATCAAGAAGGACGGTTCCTTGAGGTTATGCATTGACTACAGACAGTTGAATGCAGTAACCATCAAGAACAAGTACCCGTTGCCACGGATAGAGGATTTGTTTGATCAGCTCAGAGACACCTCAGTGTATTCTAAGATTGATCTGCGGTCCGGATATCATCAGCTGAGAGTTAGAGACTCAGATGTTCAGAAGACAGCTTTCCGCACTAGATATGGGCACTATGAGTTCTTGGTAATGTCATTTGGGCTTACCAATGCTCCTGCGGTATTCATGGATTTGATAAACCGCATATTCCTGGAGTATCTAGATCAATTTGTGATTGTCTTCATTGATGACATCTTGATCTATTCGTGTTCTGAGGAGGAGCATGCGCAACACCTTCGCATTGTTTTGGAGACTCTCCAACGGGAGCGTTTATTTGCGAAGTTCAGCAAATGCGCATTCTAGCTACCCTCAGTCGGTTTTCTGGGGCACGTGGTTTCCAGCCGAGGTATTTCAGTAGATCCCCAGAAGATCGAGGCTGTCACCAGTTGGGAGCAGCCGAAGTCAGTTCAGGAGGTTCGCAGTTTTTTGGGATTAGCCGGCTACTACCGACGATTTGTAGAGGGCTTCTCGAGCATAGCTATGTCGCTAACACGCCTTACCAGGAAAGGCGTGAAGTTCACATGGTCAGAGGCTTGTGAGGCTAGTTTCCCGGAGCTGAAGCAGAGATTAGTGTCGGCACCCGTCCTCGTTCTCCCATCAGGAGAGGACGGATTTGTGCTTTATACGGATGCGTCCTATCAGGGATTGGGCGCCGTTCTGATGCAGCACGGGCGGGTAGTGTCTTATGCTTCTCGACAGCTGAAGGAGTATGAAAAGAATTACCCAGTTCACGATTTAGAGTTAGCAGCTATTATTTTTGCGCTGAAGATCTGGAGGGATCACCTGTATGGGATCACCTTTGAGATATTCACAGATCATAAGAGCCTCAAGTATCTTTTCACGCAAAAGGAGCTCGACCTCCGACAGAGGAGGTGGATGGAGTTCCTGAAGGACTACGATTGTACCATTAGCTACCACCCTGGGAAAGCTAATGTTGTTGCTGACGCCCTGAGTAGGAAGTCCAGGGGGTACTGGCCTACCACCGAGTTCTGGTTACCGAGATTGTCCAGAGTTTCTCAGAGTTGGGTTTAGATGAGCAGGGTCAGACTGAGAGGGGTATTCTGGCGACCATGGTTGCTCAGTCTTCCATCCGGACGAAGATCAGAGAGGCTCAGGCGAGCGATCAGCATCAGCAGTTCCTCGGCAGTCGAGCAGCCACAGAGCAGCAGTCTGATTTTACACAGGACGATGCAGGTGTCTTGTATTTCCGCAGGAGACTTTGCGTACCCGAGGCACACCCTGTTATGGAGAAGCTATTACAGGAGGCACATCGCTCCCGATTTGCTATCCATCCGGGTGCCACCCGCATGTATCGAGATCTGAGACGTTCCTACTGGTGGAACGGAATGAAGCGAGATATCGCTGACTTTGTAGCCCGATGCCTGGTATGCCAGCAGGTTAAGGCGGAGCACCAGAGACCTGCTAGGCTACTTCAGAATATTCTCATTCCCGAGTGGAAGTGGGAACACATTACTATGGATTTCGTGGTGGGATTGCCTAGGACCAGACGAGGCCTTGACGCGATTTGGGTGATCGTTGATCGATTGACCAAATCCGCGCACTTTCTAGCTATTCGGAGGACCGATTCATTGGATAGATTAGCAGAGCTGTATTGTAGAGAGATCATCAGATTGCACGACATACCGTTGAGTATCATCTCCGACCGAGTCCGCGCTTCACCTCACGCTTCTGGCAGAGTCTGCAGAAGGCCATGAGTACTGAGCTCAGATTTAGTACCACCTTCCATCCGCAGACCGATGGTCAGTCAGAGCGTACCATCCAGACCTTGGAGGACTTTCTACGAGCCTGTGTTATGAATTTCGGAGGCAGTTGGGAGGATCATCTGCATCTTGTCGAGTTCGCCTACAACAACAGCTATCATGCGGCTATCCAGATGGCACCGTATGAGGCGTTGTATGGTAGGCATTGTCGAACACCCATCCTCTGGGAGGAGGTTGGGGAATCCCAGCTGTTAGGACCTCAGAGAGCTCAGCACGAGGCAGAGTTAGTCCGTACTATCAGACGCAGGATATCTGAGGCACAGGATCGTCAGAAGAGCTATGCCGACCGGAGACGGAGGCCTCTGTAGTTCTCCGTTGGTGATCAAGTATTTCTGCGGGTTTCACCCACAAAGGGGGTGAAACGGTTTGGTCTTCGAGGTAAGCTTGCTCCGCGTTACATCGGCCCGTTCCAGATTCTGGAGAGGGTTGGGGCGGTGGCTTATCGTTTGGCTCTTCCACCATCCATTACCGGCGTACACGACTTATTCCACGTATCGATGCTGAGGAGATACATACCAGATCCTTCCCACGTGCTGTCGAATGTCTCAATTCCACTTCAGCCTGACGCGTCTTACGAGGAGATTCCTATACGGATTTTGGGTCACCGGGAGCGTCAGTTGCGGAACAAGACAATCCGACTGGTTAAAGTCGGATGGCAGCATCACTCAGATGAGGAGGCTACCTGGGAGCTTGAGGATGTCATCCGAGCTCGCTACCCCCACCTGTTCATTTGAGGTATGTATGATTAGTTACTATTCAGTATTTATATCAGCATACTTCTTGATAGTGTTTACTATAGTGAATACCGAAATTTGGGGACCAAATTTTTATTAGTGGGAGAGGATGTTAAATCCGAAACTTTTGTGTCACACCAGAAAATTTCTCGGAAAAAGGGTCTAGGGTCTCCGGGCTCTTAGACGAAATTTCGGGAATTCAAGGGGTATAAAACGGAACATTTTGGGGTTAGTGGCTTAAATCTCATAAACTAGGGATGGAATTGAGAAAAGAAGAAATCAATGGGCTAAATTGCAAGAAGGTCAGGGTATAAGGGGTTGTTAGGGCTTAGCGTGTTCGCCTGCATCCCTCTTCACTGCCCGATCAAAAACCGAAGCCACCGCCACCTCCTCCACTCGATTCCCTCGCCTCCCTCCATCTCGATCGGCATTGGCGACAAACTCCGTCACTCCCACCTCCACACAGGCGCTAGCTTCGGGAATAAGGGAGACGACCCTCGATCTTACCTCCGTGGCTTCGGAGCTCACCCTCATCGGTCGTGCCACGGTGGAAGTCGGCGGTCCAGCCAACGCCCAGCCTCTCCATCGATCGGAGGCAACGGGATTGGGGAGGAGATCTCCAAGTGTCCGTTGAATGACCTACTGATGGGGATAGAGGAGCTTCTGTGAAGCTATCAAAGGATTGAATCTAAGGTAGGAGTTTGGATCTGTGAATGTTCAGTTTAGTTGTTCCGAAGCAGAGCCCTAATCATCTGATCCGCTACAGCCAATACTGTTGCTCTTCGTCAATTGAGGGAGGAGGATTGTCACTTTGGGAATTTTGCGTTTGTGCAGGCAGGTATTGTTTTGGTTGTAATAGATTTCTATGTTGTCTCGGTTGGAAATCTGTAATTAGTGAGGGATCAAGGAATTAGAGGGTGATTTGGTTTGTGGTAGCAGCTCCTTCTGTTTGGATTAACTACTGAAACTTGGGCATTTGTTCTAGTTGGCGTGTGCCATTTCCCTGTGCGATCAGGAGCTCCTGCCGTGGAGGGCTGCTCGGGCTCAGGTAAGGAAATGTTCTCCTCTACATTTTACCTCTGTTATTTGCCCTGTAATGGAACAGCTTAGGTAGACCTGACCCCGGGACGGGTCCAGCCCGGACCCGGCCCGGAACCGGCTCGGGTCAACGGGTCGGTTGGCCCGTTGACCCGGTTCGCTGGGCCGAACCGGAACCGGCCCGGCAGGATGCCGGGCCGGTTCCGGTTCCGGTTCCAGGCCCCCGGAACCGTGAACCGGCGATTCACGTGACCGCCGGTTCCAACGGCACTAAACCGCCGGTTCAGTGCCGTTGGGCAGTTTTTTGATTTTTTTTTTTTTTTTAACGGATGAGATCATTTGACCGTTTTTTGATCAATGGCTATGATTTAGTAACCGTTATGATCCGAACTCTATAAATAGGGAGCTCATTTCATCATTTTCACTGACAAAACAACTTCTCTTCTCTCAATCTCTCATTCTCAACTCTCTAACTCTCAACTTCTCTCCGCGTTCTTCATCGATGATAATGGAAGGAGGTCACGGAGCTTCATCATCTTGATCTCGGAGGGGAAAAGAAATTGCATACGAGGATCCCAACCTTCAAATTTAATCTACCGATGATGAGACCGAGGCTCAGCCCCAACGCCCTCCGATCCCCGAAACGCAAGGAAGTACCGATGCGATTACTTCTAAGGTTCGAGATAATCCTCCTTTAAAATCGTCTATTTTCACTAAACATTTTGAGAAGGTCACACTTCCGTCGGGAGAAATGCGTGCAAAATGCAAGCATTGTAATGCTTCCTACAAATTCCAAGCCGGCGGCGGCTATGGGTCGTTGAAAGTTGAAACGACATGTAGAAACGAAGCACCCGACGGAATATGGGCTTGACCGCTCTCAAACACAATTATCTAGATTTTCTAGCGGTAGTAGTACTGATTCTGGTTTATTTTTATATTCAGATAATAAATTAAGAGAATCATTAGCTAAATTTGTTTCCGTAGAACATCTTTCTTTTAGTTTTGGATCTAAATGCACATTTGAAGATTTTTGTAAAGAATCTCTTAATCCTGCTGCTAAACGTGTACCTAGGACTACACTAACTCGTACAATTAAAAGATTAGTAAAATAAGGAAAAAAGAATTTAATTGAAGAATTTAGTAAATTAAATAATAAAGTTTCTTTATGTTCCGATATTTGGAGTGATCATTGGCAAACTCATTCTTATATGGGTATAACATGTCATTGGATTGATAACTCTTGGATCCTTCAAAAAAAGATTATTAGTTTATAGAGTTTTTGATGAATCACACACTGCTCATAACATTGCACAATTATTACACATAGTTTTAGAAGAATATGGATTGACTCATCAAATATTTTCAATATCATTAGACAATGCTAGTTCTAACACCGCTTCAATAGATGAATTAAAATTTATTTGTCAACCTGTCATTGGTGGTTTATTTTTTCATATTCGTTGTGTATGCCATATTTTAAATTTATGTGTTCAAGATGGATTAAAACTTTTACAAAATTATATTCAACCAATTAGAACCGCAATTTCATACTTATGGTCTCATCCATCTATGATGAAACAATGGGGTAGATTTTGTAAAGCTAATGGAATGCGACCAAAAAAATTTCCACGTGATGTTCCAACACGTTGGAATTCAACATATCAATTATTACAAGATTCTTTTCAATATAAAGATTTATTATGTTTATTTTTTGCACAAAATAGTAATACTTATATATATTTATTTTCACAACAATAGAATATTTGTAGTAGTATTTGTGAAATTTTAAAAGTTGTTAACGATGCAACTGAACAACTTTCCGGTGTTTATTATCTCACTGCTCATTTAATTTTAGTGAATTTTTGTAGTATAGTATTAATATTAAATGAACATGTAAATAACGAAGCTTTAACTTTATGTATATTAGCTATGAAAACTAAATGGGAAAAATATTTTTATTTTATTCCTGAAATTTATTTAATTGCATTTTCTTTAGATCCTAGATTTAAATTAGAAGTTTTACAAGAAATGCTAACTTTATATTATGACGCATTAATTCCTATTAAGGATTCTTCCTCTCCGGATCCAGCTAATATTGTATATAATATTAAAAATTATTTATATGATCTTTATAATCAATATTATGTTAAATATGGAACACAAACTAATATTTCTGAAACACAACAACCTACTACTACTAATTTAAAACTTACAAAAGCCCAACTTTTATTAAAAGAACGGATGAAACGTCCACGAGGATCCTCAAGTTCTACACAGGAACTTGAGAATTATTTTACGACTTCTTTTGATTTTAATGAAGCAGATAGCGAAGACTTCGACATCTTGAAGTGGTGGTCACAAAAGGCTCAAAGCTTTCCCGTTCTCTCCGTGATCGCAAAAGAAATTTTAGCTTCTCCAGTGTCGACTGCTGCTGTGGAGCAGACGTTCAGTGCCGCGGCAACATATTAGATGAACGACGATCAACTATGTCTCCCGACTCATTGGAAACTCAAGCATTACTTGATGATTGGACCAGAGCCGAGAAGCGAATCCAAGGAATGCAACTTTCAGAAGACGAAGTCGAAGAATTTGATACCAAAGGAACAAATACAACGGGAACGGGAGGAAATGCAAGTGAGTGAGAAAGGGTAAAAATGTAAAAAATATAAAAAAATGTAAAAGGGTAAAAATGTAAAAGAACTACGTGGGCTTTGATTCCCCTATACCCTAAGGGGATACGTAGGCAACTTATATAAGTGCAAGCCCTTTTTTAATAAAATTTATTTTTTAATTTTTTTTTTAATTTTTAATTTTTTTAATATAATAATCTTGAACCGTGGCGAACCGTGAACCGGACCGTGAACCGGCGGTTCCGAACCGTGAACCGTAACCGTCTTGGGCGGTTAAGGTTAAGGGTCGACCTCCCACGAACCGTCGAACCGGCGGTTCCGAACCGTCGAACCGTCGGTTCCGAACCGTGGTCGGGTCTAAGCTTAGGTCTTTATAATCAGTTTGTAGGAATAGATCTAGTGAAAGGTGGATGATGAACTTGTGAATAGCTTGCGCTAGATTTTATTTGATTTGAATGTTGTTTCTGTTCTTGTTAGCTCTACTTTGTGAGCTCTTTCTGAGGAATATGTATTAGTTGCTAAGATTGGGTTTTCAATCTGGTAGAGATCTGACCGGACTCAAGTTAGGTTTTGAAACTCTGCCCCGGAGATTCAAATTTGGTTCAATTGTAACTAGAAGAGTTAGATTGAACATTGTAGTTGATCCATAGATGGTTAGGTTAAGGTTAGGTTTAAGTTGAGATTTAAACCTAACAAACTAAACGTGATGCATTTGAAATAAATCACAAATGAACCTAAACCTTAATTATGTGGGGTAACTAGGGACCTTTCCATTTAACTAGAGGTAATTAAAATGGAAAGGGAACAATTAGGTTAACCCTAGTATGGTTAGGGATTAATTAGCTAGTAATTATCTTTCTGTAACAGCTAATTAAACATGTCCTTGATACAGGGACTTGACGTTTATTGTTGCTTATTATTGGCGGGTGGTTCTTTCTGCTTTTGATACAGACTTCTACTCTTGGAGGCGGGTACTTCTTGCTTGTATCTGTAGATCCACTTTATCTTTATGCATGACTAGTTGTTATTTATGCAGTAGGCTGATATTGACCTTTATTGCTACCGTTTTGTTATCCTGCTTGATACTTATGCTTGACCTTGGATATGATCTAAATTTCCTTCTATACAGTCTCGTTTATTTGTTATCTGATTATGTATAGCATTGGTATGAGCATGAGTATGTGGATAGGGATTAGCATACCATTGTATGGTTGCATTGGTTGATTCTAATCATACTGGCACGTGTGTCTGGATATAGGATTGATTGGGTTATGATGCATACATACGACCTGTGCATGATAGGTTGAGTTATGTGTCGATGACCTGGTAGGGGTTGCATGTGTTAGTCATGCACCATACCTGCACTGTTGCATGACGGCGATCAGCGACTCCCTTATGGTTGAGCCTATTGTCTTCCGGCACATGATATGCACACACGACCACTCATGGGTTAGTGGATACCGCTGGGTGTGTGCATTTGCTCTGTACTGCTCCGCTCAACCGCTCATGGGTAATGGTTTCGGAGCGTGGTAGCAGGCAGGGATCCCTTCTCTTCCCATAGACCAGAGAAGATGAGAGGGATATCTCCCTCATATATACATGGGGCGGAGTGTTTACTCCACCAGTATCCTGTCCACTCGGTCGCTCAGGAGCAGTGATGGCAGAGTGCGGACAGTGTCACAGCTCTACCCACTCGGCCAACACAGTATCGCCTGTCTCGGTGGCTTGACTGGTGTTAGGGGGTGACCATGACATTGCATCATGTGCATATGATGCATTTGTGCATTGATTGTGTTTGCTGCATTTACTTGTTGTACTTGTTTGACATGCACATACAGGATGTACTTTTGGTATGGTTTGTTAACCCTGCACTTGCTCATATGATACGAGTCCTATTATGATCATGATAGACTGATTTCTGGTATGTACAGTCCTTTATTATTTCAGTTATGCATACTTCTGATATTATTATGGAGACTGTATCATGTTGTTTCTGTATAGCTGATTTAGCTACTTTTCTGCCATACATATCTTTCTATATACCCGCGGAGTCCACTTGGACTCACCACCCGTCGTAATATTTTTGTTTTCAGGTTGATAGCTCGTCGGAGGAGCCCAGTTGCCGGTCCTGGTCCCTACGACTCCATTGTTGGGTGCTTCCGCATTTGTTTCCTTTTTGATAGCATTTTTATGCGTTGTATTCGTTTTTCATATACTGTGGGCTTGTATTGGATTTATTCTTGTGGTATTGTATTTTTGAGTCCTTTGTTGGACTATGTGTTGGTTGTTTTGCTGCGCGTCTGCCCTGGGGGCAGCTCAGGTGAGTTATATGTTTCAATATGGTGGTGTTTCGTTATCTTATGCTTTATATATATATATATATATATATATATATATGTTTTGTGGCCTGAGGCCATTTTAAATCTGCGTGTTGTGTGTATGTGTAAATTGTCCGCCGGACAGGGGAGATGCTGTCCGATTTTATATTGGATCAACGGCTCCATTGGTCTCGGGGCGTGACAATACTAACTTCAAATCTTAAGACCAATTGGAGTCATATGCAGAAGACCCTCATAAAAACTGAGCAGTATACCAACTTTGTTCTCATAACTGCTCATGTCCATTAGGTCATTCTTCAACAATATCACCTACGTGTTTGTTTAGACATTAATATGTCCATCTTGATATAGTAGTGAAATAGATATCCTATCTCAAAATCACTATTATGATCAAGGGCCTTTCAATAACATCATTACGATTGTCTCACATCTATCTTGATATATCACTAAAGCATTGATGCTATTAGAACATCTAACAAGATATTAAATAAAAAAAAAAATCATTCATATAACGTGTAATTACATTGTATATTTTACGATGATCTCTAAGCACTATCACTAACAACATTGTCTCCCTTTCCCTATCTTCCTTGTCTAACTTTTGAATTATTGGGACCTTACAATTAGGCAGTTTTCCCCCAACTCTTCTAGTCACTTAATAGTATTTTTATCTGAGGCTAATAAATTAAGAACACAATCAACAAACAGCATTTTCCCCAGTAAACTCTACATGCAAAAGGCTGTTATCTAATCTCTCCACAAATTGGACGGTAATCTCACATTTAGCAAAAAGTGGAAGTAGTTCTCTTACGTCCTACCCTTCCTGGAATATCCCAATTGAGAGGACCTATTCCTACTGTTTAATATTCACTTGAACTCACATTATATGAAGATTGGGACTGCAAATGGCATTATGCGCACATTTGTGAAAAGGATTTTCTTCAGAACTAATGAAGATGAGCAAAGAGTATTTGAGGCTTGCAATTGAGTTCATATTTTCTTTGTTTGAATTCCTTTGTTTTTTGATTTATACTCTATTCTTTCTTCCTAGATAGGGACTTCAATCTATTAGGGTTCCTTCTTGTTGTATGAATTTATAGTATTGCAGATGTATTTTCATGCTATTGGTGTTACCTATTGTGAATTTGTTTCTATATTGTTGTTTCAACACTTTGAGGTACCTCTGTAGTGATTTACGATGCGGTTTCATCCAACGAGTGTTAATGTTAATGCTTCTACAATGTGGTTTCGTATTGTTAAAGTTCCTTCATAATATCTTCTTGTGTTGTTTTATAACATTGTTATTACCTTGTTTTTCCATTTTAGATCGTGGTTATACATTAGTGGTATGCTCTTATAATGTTTTCAGGTTTAGACATCTAAATATGTAAGTGAAATGATGGCATGTATTGCATACGTCCTTGAATTTAAGCACAAAACAAATTATGATTTATACTTTTTAAATATAATTTTTATGCCTAAAATTTCTTGAGGAGTTCTTTAGTATTATACTAAACTAAGCTGGTGCAATTAAGTACTAGTGTTTTGACAAGAGGAGATGTTCTGTAATTTATTTGAGATTGGTCTATCATTTATCTGTAGAGGTGAGATCTTATGATAAAAAAATAAATGTTATCAATTATAAATGAGCTCTTCCTATCCTTCCTTTGGCTTCTGAAAACATTATTCAAAATGATTAACCAAATCAAGTGACCATGGGTACTTGAAGTTGAAACAATCTAAAAAAAAAAAAAAAGTTGAAACAATCTTCTACTTCCATGCATAGATAGCTATATCCCTTTTGATAATGATATACTAGGCCAGTATTAACCTGTATAAAGCACCATACTATTTTGTACCTACCCTATTCAGACAGATGGTATAGAAACAAATTGGATTCACAAGGATACAACACTGAAATAAGCAAGCTCACCTATCTATCTGCACGTACAAGCTCACCTATCTACCTGCACGTACTACCTATTCTGGCGAGTTTTGTATGGTTTAAAACTATGAAATCTACTATTAATAATAAACATTGCAGGCAAAGGCAAATAACTGACAATAAATTGAGATCTATAAATCATTGTACTAAAGTAAACTATAAACAATGTCAAGAGCATAAGCTATAAACTTTGATCAAAAGAATACCTGAAGAGAAATTTTAGCACCAGATGTTGCACCAATATCATAACCATAGAGTAGCCCTCCTATAGCTGGGAATAAGAACCTAAAATACATTGAGTTACTCAAGCATGCCACCATACTTTACACATATCTTCATTATTTTAAAAGACCTACGATCATGTTGATCCAAGGCCAAGAACTAGATAAGTTTAGAATGAAATTTAGAGACTGGATGGTGAAGGATTCACTGGTTCAAAAACCTTCACTTGATAAATTATTATATCCATAGGCTATTCTTGAAACAAGTACATGCTTACAATAGATCTTTAATGAAGAATCTCCAGAATATTAAAAAAAACATAAATTTAAGTAGATTTAAATATATGTGAAAAAGATCTTGGCAATTAGACAAATAGAAGCAAAATGGAAGCATAATAAATATGATGGTATTTAGACTGGGAGAAGCAAAGAAGGGAACATGCTAAAGATGTTCTTCTGTGTTCCCTACCATTTACAACTTCAAAAGAAAATGCCATTGAGCTTCAATCGTATTTATTGTCCCTCATAGGAGGTTTATGAAGGTCATGTTTGAGAAAAATATTCTTAATAATAGTGAAATGGTGATAGGTTGTATAAACTTTAACAAAATGCAGATTCTCTATGATTTATCATCCATAGTTTCATGTGATGAACTAGATTTAAAGGGGCTTATATTGATCGCCATATGGTAGTCATAGAGCATAAAACTCCCTCAAGAAAGGATTTAGGCAGGGTAGATGTAGATGATTAAAATTAATGACACTAATTGATGAGTTGGAAAAGGTTAAGGTAAAATTAACATGTCTCCCTTAGTTGTTTATGGCCCATAGACAGTACTTTGTGATCCCAAATGCTTAACTAAAAATCAGCACGATTGTTGTACTATGTATTTGCAATGGAGCACACTAGACCTTGACAAGTGAATAATCTATTCCTTTCATTACATTTCTTCTTCCAAATCTGTGCAATTGCTTTTGCTCAATTTTTCTCCATATTTTATACACAAATGACAAAGAACAAATTTGATAGTCGTTATAGTTTCTTGAGACACCAATCTACTTATCTGTAACCTTCCTTACTATGGTAACATAAAATTCATAGATTATAGATTGACGAATCATTGATGAAAATTGCTTCTTTTCACAAGAAGCACAAGAAGTTAAATAGACTCACGGGAGGATCGCCGCGGCCACAGAAAAACTATCACCAGATCCATCGCCGTGGATCAGAGGTTCCCTCGGGTCCTCTATTTCACCAGCCGTAGCCTAATTCAAGAAAGAAATAATAATGCTCAACCAAGTGTAGAAGATTCGATTGAAACTATGACGAAACAAAATAAGAAATTAAAAAAAAAGGAAAGTGAGATGAAAAGAAGATCGATGGTTGACTTCTCTTGCGGGAAACCAAGCGGAGAAAGTCCACGACTTCGGCTGCTTAGAATTGGGATCAGGTTCCATCGACGGCATTTTTGAGGAACAGATTGAGAGAAGGGAGAAAGAATCTGTAACAGACGCCAATTAGAGCGCGTTAGATGGAGGTAAGGAGAAGAAAGGGACTAAAGCCTGAGAGAGGGAGATGTGGTTGGTGAGCTTTCCTTGGTAGGCACAGTGGAGACGAAAATGGACCGTCGGCTCTACCACACGTGGTCGTCGGTTTTCCATGAACCAGTAGCTATGACAAATTAGAAGTCAAGGAGAGCTTTGCTAATTATTTTTTTTTTTTAATTCTAGACAAATCTATTTTTAAGTCTGTGAATATAACATTCTATTTTAACTTCTATAATTTTTATTTAAAAATTAAAAATAATTTTGTTTTATTTTTATTTTTTTACTTATGATTCAAAATTAAAAATTGACATTTATATCCTTAATAAATTTATCATTTTATATAATTACCACCACATTTTTAATAAAATTTTATATTTTTATAAATTTATATTTTTAAAATTTTTTATACATATTTATATAAATTTTATCAATTTTTATAATTTTACTTTTATTAATTTTATATTTTTTAATATATATATATATTTTAAAAAATTAATTTTGATATAATATTTAAAATATAATACCTACAGGTAGCTTCTTTAGAAAATTTGATAAGTTATATTCATTTGTTAGTAGATTGGGGCAAAATTATTAAATAGCATTCAAACACTCAAATAATAAAAAGTAAAACATAAAATGTCCCATGAGCTTGAGGAACACAATGCAACTAATTGAAAATTTTTAACAACTTTATATTCATGATAATTTTAATCAAAACTATTTGATCCAGTCGGGGTTAAGCCGGCCTAGTCGGAATTGACCTAGATCGATAAAGAGCACGATCTGAAGGAGGCCCGGTTGGGCAAAGACAGTCGGACGCACTTGGTGTCAACCTAGCTGGATGGATCAAAATTCAAGGTCAAACTGATTTGGTTCGGTCGGTGATAGCCGGTTGGGTGCCCCCGGTCGGCAAATCCAACCAAGATGGTTCGGTCGGGCGGACGGGAAAGCACGCGCTTGACTCCTTTGAAAAAGAGGATCTCGAATGTGTCGTTGAGCTTCAGGCGGACGCTTCCGGTTGGGAACGCCCGACCAGACGAACCAATCACCGCGCCAAATAAAATCACTCACCCCCCCCCCCCGCTTTGAACGTCATGATCTGTATCCAACTGCCTGGGTGGACATACCCAACTGGCCGATCGGACAGCTCCTGTCGACCGGTCAAACTGGCTGGTACTAGGAATAGTTGAACCCGCTCAGGCCACTTGCTCACCCGTGAGTCGAGTGACCGAGTCTCTCAAGTGATCACTCCCAGTCGGTCGACCAATCCGTATGGAATAGTCACCGTGCCTAGCAGAATCGGCCAAGGTGACCCCACTGTCTCAGTAGTTTAATCATGATCAAACTTTTAAGATCCTCCATATCTTCTCGTTATAAAGAAAGACATCTACCATAATCATATCCTGGCAGAGTATCAGACATTAATTGGGATGGAAGTGACAACCTGGATAGACCTTCAGGTGGTTGCGCCAGACCCTAAGGAAGACTAAGGCTGCCAAAGGGTCAGTATGTTAGTAGGTCAGTTTTTAATGAGACAAGACAACTTTGACAAGATAGGGGGTCTCCTTCTCCCCTATATAAGGCCCCTTGTGTGCTTCAGAGAGGAGGTTTCTGCTGTTGAAATTTTCCTCTCCACCTCTTGTGTCCCCATTTTGGGTCTGACTCCGACTCATCCCTATCCTGCTAGCCTTTGATACCGACCACGACTCACACAATGCCGCAACTCGTGTGTCTAACTGGGTCATCTTTGTCCAATCAAGTCATCTAAGTGAGAGCCCTCTTCGCTTGTTGATAGGATCCAATTTGACGCTGTCTGTGGGAATCAGCCTGATCGAAAGATGAAGATGGGTGACTCCAACAGGGTGACAATTACTCTTTCACAAGAAGACTTCGAGTTGTTGGTGGCCGCTAAAGCTCAAAAGTTAGCAGCCGAACAGAGGACTGATTGCCGCCCGACTCAAGAAGGCCCCTTCGAGGCGGCTGCTCGTGTTAACACAGAAGGCGAGGTTCGCCCAGGTGGTAGTTCATACTTCCCTCAAGCGCTCTTTGGTCCGACGGAGGGTGCGGGACAGTCCGACCCGCTGGAAGTCTCTTCCAGCCAGGCCAGGCTCAACAAAGGGAAGGCTCCGGCTATCCAAGCTCCAGCTAATCGCACCGGATTCCCCTTCTCCAACCGAGTCCTTCAAGAGTCAGTCCCCAAGCATTTTCGGCTCCTATTTATTCCCGAGTATGGGGGAGTCACGGACCCAGAAGAGCATTTGATGAAGTTCGAGAATGCAGCCCTACTACATCAATGCACTGACGGCATCAAGTGTCGAGCGTTCCTGGCCACCCTGGCTGGGCCCGCCCAACGATGGTTTGACAGACTCCCGGAAGGGTTTGTACAAGACTTTGCTGACTTCAGGAGGCTCTTCTTACAACATTTTGCAAGCAGCAAGAGACACCACAAGACGAGTCTCAACCTATTCGCCTTAAAGCAAATCCCTACGGAGTCCTTACGGGCTTATATCAAAAGATTCAACCAGATCGCATTGGATGTGTGATAAGTATCATTTTATTGATTAATTTAGTTGCTTAAATCCATGTTTGACCCATGTTTTTCTTGCTTAAATTGTGAAATTACCCTAGATTTTAGAACTTGCTTTTATTTTGGACTTAATTGCAAATCTGTACATATTTGGATTATTTGACCACTAAATTTTTGATCTATTTTTTATAGACATGAAAGGTTCATGGACCTAGGGCATACTGGGTCAAACTTGAGTCGGAAGAGGACCCAGATCAAGTTATCAAGCTTCGGATTAATCCGAACCGTCCGATTCAAAAGCGGCTAGATCTGAGCCATCGGGGACTATCTGAAGCAATCCGAGCTAGGGTTAGGGTTGATCAAGCACTCTGATCAAGATCTGAAGGTTTCATCCCAATCAGAGCTCATTCAACCGTTGGATCAAGCTCGGAGGGCTCTAGACTGTCCATTCAAAGATTAGGTTGATCTGGACCATCCGTTGCACATCTGGAGGATCCGAGCTACCATGAGGCAGATCCTGACCCCTGATCATCATCATCAAAGTTTAGATTAAATCAGAGCAAGATCAGCCGTTGGATTTTCTCAAATCAATCTGGCCGTCCATTCTTATGTATTTAATCAAACTTCACCCGCAGTTCAGCCTTGTCGCGTCTCCGCCGCACTGTTCTTCCTCTTCGCGCGTTCTTAGCTTTCTTCAGTAGCTTTTTCTTCAATCCAAAGGGGCGCGACCCCTCAATTTCTCCATTAGATCATGTGCTAGGTCAGTGGGAGGATCATCGGTGATCCTCAGCTCTGCCATTTGCTGCCTAAGAAACAGAGCTGGGAGAGGTTTCCTCAGCTCTGCCATTTGCTGCCTTTTGATCGGCTATGCTCCACTTCCTTCCACCCAAGTAGTTCATGAGGGGTTCCCTGGATTGCTTGGATCATCCACAACTCACCATCGCACGCGGACACAGTTGAATCAAGGGAATCGAATGGTGATTTCAGATTGAGCAGAGTTGAGCTAAATTCAAGTGCAGATTGAGTTTTTTCACTAATTTGTTGAGCTTACGGGTTCGAGGCTCACCCTTGCGTGACGAACAAGGAGTACTTGAGCTAGGGAGTGATTGAAGATTAGTTTATTTGGTTAATTTTCATTGTGTTTAGCTGTAATTTTATTTCTGCACTCAATTTCAGTTTCGAATTTTCTGTATCAGCGCTTAGATTTCGTTTCTTAATTGTTTCTGCTTAATTAGGTTTATATCCTTCAAGTCAAGTAGTTTAGGAAGCTTGTCTAGTGGATAATTACTTTTAATCTCAGTTATTTTCTACTTAAATCTTTGCGTATCAGTTTGTATCCCTGTTACAGCTTGCGTATCAACTTTTCAATTTCTGCAGCTTTAGTTTCCAATTGTGCAAGTAGGTTTATCAGTCCTGAATTTGTTTCAAGTGAGTTCTATCTTAGTGAATCTTATTCTGAATTTAAATTAGTGCACTCGACTTAAGCTCGCATAGGTTTGTTTCTTTTCAACTGCGAATCTGAATTTCTGCAAGTTATCCATTTCATTTCAGCACATCATGGTTGGTTTCGGCAAGTTTGTTTCAATTGAGTTAGTTTCTGCATTTATTGACTGCTAAAGTCTGCACCCAATTCGCCTACTTCACATCCACTTGCTTCACACCAGCTGCTAGGTTAATGTTGAAATCAATTCGTAGCTGCATTCTTGCCTCAAAGTTCCTGAAATTCTGCAGTTATTTCTGCAATTCTGCAGTTTTTTTTTTGTTTGTGTCAAGTTTCTACAACGTTTCTGAATTGATAAGTTTGTTTCCGCTGAGTATCAGTTTCATAATCTCTGAATTATGTATCAAACTAAACCTTAACAAACTGATTGACTTTAGCTTGTGTTTCAGTCGGGTGTTCTGAAGTTTTGCGTTGTATCAGTTCCGAATTGTCATCAGTCTTCATTTCTGCATTCAATGTGTTCTCTGAACTCTGCAGTTTGTTTGCAATCCAATTTGCTTGAGCTGATTCCTGAGATCTCATTCGTTCTCGCATGTCAGTTGGATTTTGTAGAGCTCAGTTAAATTCTGCACATCTTGTTTTGCATTGGATCCATTTCTGCACATCAATTGGGTTAATTTCTGCACATTCTATTTTGAATTGCTCTCTTCAGATTTGTGCATTTACTATCAGCTCTTGGCACATCAGTTTTTACTGCTTACAAGTTTGTATCCATCTTGGTATCACGTCAAATCTCGAGATTGAATTTGTAGTGAACTGTTTTTAGGTTGCTTTGTATTTGGTTTGTTTTGAGTTTGATTTTAGAAGCAAGCCGTTGCATTAGTTTCGAACGAAAGTCAGCTGCTGTGTTGTTTTATTGCTTAGCATTTGTTTTGCAATTTGAAGTCAGATTCATTTTCCAAAATTGATTACTTGCTTTAGTGGATTAAATGGTCCATTGGTTGAGTTAGAACTTGCTATCACTCGTTAAGTTCAATAGTTAAGTTTTCTTTCTTTTTATTGTGATTTCATTCTTGATTGCAACCCAAAACCCAGATTTTAATTTGAAACCCAAAATATCAACGACACATAAATACGAGCTCGAATCAAACAACCTAAACTAGTCCCTAGGAAAAATACGACCTGTGGCCTCTTTACTACGTTTTCATTCTTGATTGCAAAAAGGGTTTCCAGCATTTACAAATATTCTAAATTTGATGACCCACACATTTCGTGACAGCTTATTTTGGGCCCATCAAATTTTTGGCGTCGTTGCCGAGGAAGCAACTAGTTGATTTGTTTGATTTCTGCTTGTGTACTTATGGGCATATCATTTGATTCTATTTTCTTGTGCTTTATCTTTTGTATACGGTTGCTGCCATTTTTCTTGTTTGCTTTGTGACAGGACTGCCAGTTCAAAATGTTCTCATCTAATTACCAGCAGCCGTGTCCACAGTTTCAGCAGAACCAACCATTCAATCAGCAACTAAATCAATTTTTTCAGCCACAATGTCAACAATTTCAGCAAGATTTTCAGCCAAGTCAACCAAATTTCCAGCAAACTCAGATTGGGCAGCCACTATTCCAGAGTTTTCAGCCCCGATTTCAGCAACCCTATCAACAAGATCAATCACCTTTTCAAGAAATTCAACAAGGGTACCAAGATAACGTGAATTTCCAGCAACCATATCAATTTCCACAGCAATTTCAGCCATGCAACCAAAATTTTCAGCCACAATTTCAGCAAGATTTTCAACCAGGTCAAAATTTTCAGCAAGGGTTCCAACCAATTCTGCCTTTCCAATATCAAAATCAGAGTGAATTTCAACCTTCACAGCAATATTTTCCACAAAACGATCAGAATTTTCAGCCCCAATTTCAGAATTTTCAGAACAATAATTTCCAGCAACATCATCCCTGCTATCAACCCAGTTTTCAGCAATTTACACAGCAATATCAACAATTCAGTCAGCCCTAACAACACTATTCTCAGAATTCATCGCATAATCATGAATTTGAGCAACCTTATGCTACTTTTCAAGACCAACAAGAGCTTGAGCAGCCCCAACAGCTAGAATTTCAGAATTCACAGCCTAATCAAGGAGATTTTGAACAAAGATGTAAGGAGATCATGCAACAAATCATACAAAGTCAACAAGCAACAATTAATCACATGAAGCAAATACAAGCTCAAAGATTAGAACAATCAGATGAATCTATAGGTGTAGGGGATTGCACTGAGCCCCAGGGACCACCATCATTGGTTGATGTATCAAAAGATCCAGAGGATAGGATTGAGAGTGTAGGGGATTGCACTGAGCCCCAAGAATCACCCATTCCTACTGATTTAGAGGCATTGGAGGAGATTGATAGCAGCGCTTGTGATAGTTTTGAATTCGATTCCGAAACTTTACAGGACCCTTCTCATCTATTATTTTGTGATGATAGTATTATTGATGGTTCTAATTTTTCTGATATTGTTGTTGCAGATATTACAGAAGGAGCATGCATAGGAGATGATTCTACAGGTGTAGGGGATTGCACTAAGCCCCAGGGACCACCACAATTTACTGGTACATTAGAAGATTCAGATGATGAACCAGGAAGTGTAGGGACTTGCATGGTGGAAGCAAGAACCCAAGGATCACCTGCTTTAGTTGAGTGTCCACCAGAACCTGAACCTGAAGTGGAGCTTGAACATGATCAGGAGGAGAACACGGATACATCTACTCTTGTATAACCTCCAGGTATTCTTCAGCACGATCAGGTAAGTATTCCTCTTATTTTTTCTGAAAATTGCATAGAGGTTCCTCAAACTGATTTTATTGTTTGTGATATACTTAGGGATGCATCTCTTGTAGAATTTGATTGTGAAAAATCCCTAGAGGCACCTAGTGTAGAATTTCCTGAAAATGAAGCATGCCGTGTTACATCAGATGCAAATGCTGAGTGTGAAAAATTTTTAGAAGTGCCTAGTATTGTTGGTTATTATGATGAGTCTTTTGATATATCTTATGCTGAAAATAATTCTGAAAAATTCATTGAGAAATCGAAAATTGATTTCATGGGTTGTAATACATTGCTTGATACATCCTTGGTAGAAAATAATTGTGATATTTCTATGGAAGTGCCAAAAATTGATTTCTTTGTTTGTGGTGAGTTCCTGGATGCAAATTTCGTAAAAAATAATTGTGAAAAATTTATTGAGGCACCAAGAATTGATTTAATTGGATGTGATGCAGTTTTGGATACATTTCATGCAGAGACTGATATTATTTTATTTCTGTCTTACCCTGCACGCTTGAGAGAGGTATTACATTGTTTTGCAGGGTCTAGAAGACTTCTGGAGTGGGTGCTCCATCTGAACAGACTCCAGCCTCCTGGAAAATCTTTCAAAAGGCATCAAGAAGGAGGAGTTGATTTTACTCTAATTCAAAGCACTCCACCTCTGACATGGGTCTTGTAATTAAATCGCCTGCGGCCACCAGAGCAAATTTTTGTAAAGTTCAAGTGTGGGGGAGTCCTAATTCTCTCAGCCACCCATGCTCCTCCACTACCACGATGGAGGCTACTTCTGGATCGACTCCGTCCACCAGAAATAAAGGGGAGTTTGTTCCTTCTTGCATTTTCTTTCACTTTTATGACTTCTAGAATTTTCCTTTAAATTGAGTCCTTACTAATAAAGGCATGAGTAGAGTAGAATAAATAGGAGTCATTGTCACGCCCCGAGACCCAGGAGCCGCTGATCCAATAGAGAATCGGACAGCACCTCCCCTGTCCGGCGGACAATTTACATACACACACAGATATAAATAGCACAACCACGCAGTTAAATGGCCTCAGGCCTCAAATCCATGCAGAAACAACAGTTATATGATTATAACTATCGAAAAACCAAAGCACGAACTTACCTGAGCTGCCAGGGGGCAGGAACAAAACCAAAACCCCACGAAGTCCAATATAGGACTCAAAAGTACAATCCCATCGAATAAAACATGAATACATGTTCGAAACATGGCAACGGAAGCAAAGTATATAACATAGGGTCCATAACCGTAAATCAACACAAACTAAAACAAAACGGAGCTCCTCTCGAGCTGGGGACTGGCGGCTAGGGCTCTCCTGGCAGGCATCAACCTGAAATAAAAATGTATGGCAACGGGGTGAGTCCATAACTCAACGAATACCCAACAGATATGCATAGAAAGTTATGCCAACAATAAGAGTTCAGCTAATACAGTCTCATATCAACAGTAGGGAAAGACTAGTACTGAACATACTGAGGTTGATACATACCTGAATCCATCTAACCTGTAAAGAGGGTATGAAATACCAGTGGAATACCAATAGACATATAATCTCAGATAACAGTCTCCAGAATATGCATGTCAAATAAGTGCAGAAATCAAGTGCAGCAAACAATGCACGATGCAAAGTATGCACATGGTGCAATGACATGTGTCACCCCTAGTCCCAGTCAGGATCGTCGTCCGCGACGTCCGCGTGGGTAGAGCTGTGACAACCTGTACGAACCCTGCCATCACTGCTCCTAAGTGACCGGGTGGACAGGATGCTGGTGGAGACTCCGCTCCTACCCCAAGCAATGGGGGAGTCAAGCTCTCATCTCCTCGTGGCTCAGTACGAGAAGGGACCCCTGGCTGCTACCACGCCCGCGCTCACCCTCCAAATAGTGGCCGAACGGAGCAATACAGGGCAAATGCGCACATCCTACGGTATCCACTAACCCATGAGTGGTCGTGTGCGCATATCATGTGCCGGAAGACGATTAGGCTCAACCACAAGGGAGTCGCTGATCGCCGACATGCAACAATGCAAGGATGGTGTATGATAGATACACATATCTCCCTCCCCAAGTCCTCAGTATACTAAGTCTCAGTCTGAAATCCTATAACAGGAAATACAGGTAACCTACAAGGTATGCTGGCTGGAAACTACAGATCCCTCAAAGTCAAATGCAAGAGGTACAACACAATCTCTAAGCATACATATAGATATGGCAATACCTGAGACTGTATGGAACTACAACATAATAACTCAGGGATAAACCACATGTATCCAGAACAGGCATAATAACTCAGGGATAAACAACAAGCATCCAGAACAAGCATAATAAACCAGGATAGCGTATAATCTTACTGCTATCTATAACAGTCTATGCATAACAACATGACAATATCAAAAGAGATAAGTCAAAGGGTACCCGCCTCCAAGTAAGTGAAGTCTGTATCAAATGAGATAGAACCACCCGTCAATAATCCAATCAAGCTCCTGTATAAGGATGTATTTAATTAGCTATTTACAGAAAAATAAGTAGCTAATTACTCCCTAAACCAAACCAGGATTAACCTAATCATTTCTTTTTCATTTAATCACTCCTAATTAAATGAAAGGTTTCCCAATTACCTCCCATAATTATGATTAGGTTAAATCCTAAATCTAATCCCACAATTAGTTGACCTAAATAGCCATAATAACCTATCGAACTCTAAGGTAACAAAACTTATTCAAATTCATGCGTAGAGGTTTGCTAAGAACATTACAATATTGCAAATCTTGCTATAATCCAATCCATCACAGAACACAACAGTGGCAGCACACCAATTAGCAACTAATTCAGTAGTAGCATCACAGTAAAACCACATCCTGATCCAGGTATAAGCCACGAAACCTAATTTGAATTCTCAGTTTATCCAACCATTAGCCAAATAGCAACCCTTACCTCAACTCTCTGAAGATCCGAAGAAATCCCTTTCCCATCTCTAAATCAGAAGCATTCGGAGCACCAGAATCTCAAGAAAATCTCCACGTTCAGAGCTCACAATTAGCTAGGGATTTGAAACCGAGAGGAAACCACAGAACCCCAATCAAATTTAGACCTGCCATCACACTCGTATCAGCTTGTATCCAACACCTCGAGTCCATCTACTCCGTACCAAAACAAATTAGCTAGAGAAGCCCTTACCTAAGGTCCGTCGGACACAACAAGCTCAACTCTAGATTCTGCTGTGGCTTCCAGATCTCCCGGTCAACCATAGGGTATAATCACCCTCGACGTCGACTTCAAACGGTGAAGGAGAAATCGAGACTGGGACTTGCGTGCGCCGAGTTGCGGTCGGCAACAAGAGGGGAGAGTCTCACCGGGTCAACCTTAAGCCAAGGTTCTGGCTAGGGCTCGTCGGCTTCGTGTGGAGGAGACGGATCGTCGGCGATCGAGTGGGTGAAGCAGCGGACTCGGGGAGAGTGATGCGGCTAGGGTACACAGGCGAAGGAGAAGAGAAGAGAAGGGATGAAGCGTTCGGGTTTGGCTGCGCAATCGGCCGAATGGGGTTGGGTCAAGTATATATATGGACATTTTGCACTTTAGTCCATCTACTTTCCGTCTAATCGCTAATCCACCCCTAGGGTTTAGAATTCCTTATCCATTAAACCCTTAAACTTCGTCCCAGAGTCCGGAACAATTCTAGGAACTTTCCGAAAAATTTTCCAAAGTGGAAAAACATGTCGGATTTAACAGTCATTGTAAATACCTTGTTATTTCTTTTGTCACTTTTTCTTGCATGAGTGGAAATAAAAGTATCCCTCTAGGTTATCTCCATAGCATTTTAGAATCTCTTGGAAAATAAATTAAATTTGGTTGTTAAAACTTAGAGTTTGAGCTAATGGATGAAATCTTGGATGCTTGAGTACTACTTTGCTTTAAATTCTTAATTAAGGACTTGAGATGAATTATTTTTGCCTAGTGAGAATTAGCCTTATATTTGTGACACACATATGTTATTATACTCTAGAACTTACTTAGGTTCTTTCAAAACCATATTTCAATGATCGGATCACATCTATAGAGGCTAATCCATTTGTTTTCCTTTCCACATCAATTTTTAACACTAATCATGTCTATTCTATTTGTCTTTCCTTATTCCTACTCTTAACCCCATTTTTTTCTATGGACTTGTTTGCTTGGGGTGTTTCTTAATGCTATTTTGCCCGAGATGGACAAAGATTTAAGTGTGGGGGAGTGACTAGTGTTTTGGAAAGATTTGGTATCAAAAAGGCAATTTATGTCGAAAAAAAAATTTCTGCAAATTCCATGTGACAAGAATGAGCAAGAGAGATGGAAGCAATTGGAGATCGAGCTTCCTTATTATATTTTGAAGATTTAAGTGGCAAGCAAAGAAAAAAATCTGCACCATTTCAAAGGAAAAAAAAATTCAGTGCCAAAAAGGAAGGATGAGATCAAAGAAGAAAAAAATGGAAGTGTATCAACTCACCTAGTGAAGCATTTAACTCTCCATTACTATGTGATGTATTTATTTTGAGAAATCAGAGTTTTGCAATGACTCCGCCGTGGAGCTAAAATTGAGAGCAAAACAGAAAAAATTTCAGAAACAAAGCCAAGACAAGTTGGCACGCAAGAAGTGAAGTGTGGATCAAGAATTGGGAAGTTGGAATTGTGGAAGCCAAGTTCACACAACAATCTAATAGAGTCTGAGTTGAAGCTGTTTTAGCTACTTAATTCTGAGGTTGTATCAAGTCAACAGCAGCTTTTCTGAATTTTATCTGAACTCTAGACTAGAGAACTCGGCAGGAGGTCAAAAGCATTTCTGCATTTGAAGCATTTCTGAATTCAAGCTTTTCATTGCTGATTCTCGGCAGAAGGTCTCCTGCAAATTATTGAATGTGAAGAAGAGAAGGGAAACAAAAGAAATGGAAGCTGAGAAAGCAGAAATCTGTGCAGAATCTGTGCCAAAATCAGAAGATCTGAATTCAAGGCAGAAATCTATGCCAAAAGTGAAGGATATGCCAAGTTTCGGGAAAAAGCTCTTGTCTGTAGTGGTTCTAAATGCAACAGCCTCTCTATTGGAAGCTTACTAGGTCAGGATAGAACTGAAAAATCCAGTTGGAATGCTAGAATTGCGGGAGTGCCTCCATATAAGCAGTCTTGGCACAATTTGGTATCAATTTCAGATTGAATTGTGTTTCCTTAATCAGCAATGCTTTGCTGCATCTGAACAGAATTGGCCGAATGTTTTTAGCTGAATTCAACTTCTTGGGGAGCAAATTTCCAGTGAAGGCAAGTGGATGAAATCAGAACATAAAGAAGAAAGAAAAAAAAACTGCAGTGAAGTGGCTGAAATTGAACTTGTTGAGCAGAATTTTCAAGTGGAACAATTCAAACTCTCCACTACACTATATGATGCTAACTGATGTTAATTATTTAAGAAATCAGAGACTTGAAATGGATTCAGTGGAGCTGAATTTGAAGCTGAAACAGAAGAAAAAAAAAGAAGGGGAATGAAAGAAAAAGAGTGCCAACTTGAAGGTGGAGTGTATCAAAAAGGAGATTGTAAGAGATGGTTAGTGGGAATTACATTTGGAGCATCTAACTTCCTAATTGTCATTCAATGTTCAAGTTGCTAGGATGCAAATTCAAAACCGAAGAGCTCCAATTGCACATTAGAAGCTTAGAGAGCAGAAAAAAAAGAGAGCAAAAACAAAGGTGGCACACAATTGAAGACTTGACACTATAAAATCATTGAAGTTTCTTTCATCCGAATCAAAAGCTTTGCTCCACTACAAGTCTGACCTTGCTAGAGGTTAAAAAAGAAAAAAAAAATCAGAAAAGAGAAGAAAGAAGCAAAGATGGCACGCAAGGTAAAAGAGGTCTTTTCATCAAATTTTTGAAGGGCAAGGCAAAAGTTTACTCCATCACACTTTTGAATTCACTATAGGACTGTCAAGAGGGCAAAGTTCATTGGAAACATCCTTGAGCACTCAAGTCTTCCACTTTATCAATTTTTCCATTTTCTTGGTTTTTTCTCCATTTCTTACCATTTTCATGTTTTCACTTGTTTTTGTAGATGTTGATCCTAATCATGAATAATGGTGGAGAGTAGACAATAAGCAAGCCTATGGTAGTGCAAGAAGCATGTGTGTTTGAGTGAGCTCTATTTCCATCATCAACTTAGAACTTAATGAGAGAGCCACCAAAATTTCCCTTGAAAGGCTAGTGAGTTAAATTCATCTCAATGACTCATGAAGGATGAAAAGGCTAAGTTGTTGATTTAAGGACGAGATACTAATCCATAGAGCTTAGATTTATGAGAATTGACGACCCTAGGTAATTTCTTTTCAATTGCTTCTAATTATGCTTAAGAAAATCTAGGGGATACATATTTAGTGGTTTTGTGAGACGCTCAAGCTTAAGTGTGGGGGAGTTGATAAGTACCATTTTATTGATTAATTTAGTTTCTTAAATCCATGTTTGACCCATGTTTTTCTTGCTTAAATTGTGAAATTACCCTAGGTTTTAGAAGTTGCTTTTATTTTGGACTTAATTGCAAATCTGTACATATTTGGATTATTCGACCACTAAATTTTTGATCTATTTTTTATAGGCATGAAAGGTTCATGGACCTAGGGCATACTGGGTCAAACTTGAGTCGGAAGAGGACCCAGATTGAGTTATCAAGCTTCGGATTAATCCGGGCCGTCCGATTCAAAAGCGGCTAGATCTGAGCCATCGGGGACCATCTGAAGCAATCCGAGCTAGGGTTAGGGTTGATCAAGCACTCTGATCAAGATCTGAAGGTTTCATCCCAATCAGAGCTCATTCAACCGTTGGATCAAGCTCGAAGGGCTCTAGACTGTCCATTCAAAGATTAGGTTGATCTAGACCATCCGTTGCACATCTGGAGGATCCGAGCTACCACGAGGCAGATCCTGACCCCTGATCATCATCATCAAAGTTTGGATTAAATCAGAGCAAGATCAGCCATTGGATTTTCTCAAATCAATCCGGGTCGTCCATTCTTATGTATTTAATCAAACTTCACCCGCAGTTCAGCCTTGTCGCGTCTCCGCCGCACTGTTCTTCCTCTTCGCGCGTTCTTAGCTTTCTTCGGTAGCTTTTTCTTCAATCCAAAGGGGCGCGACCCCTCAATTTCTCCATTAAATCATATGCTAGGTCAGTGGGAGGATCATCGGTGAAGTTTCCAGTTCAGAATTGCCCAAGAAACAGAGCTGGGAGAGGTTTCCTCAGTTCTGCCATTTGCTGCCTTTTGATCGGTTGTGCTCCACTTCCTTCCACCCAAGTAGTTCATGAGGGGCTCCCTGGATTGCTTGGATCATCCACAACTCACCATCGCACGCAGACACAGTTGAATCAAGGGAATCGAATGGTGATTTCAGATTGAGCAGAGTTGAGCTGAATTCAAGCGCAGATTGAGTTTTCTCACTGATTTGTTGAGCTTACGGGTTTGAGGCTCACCCTTGCGTGACGAACAAGGAGTACTTGAGCTAGGGAGTGATTGAGGATTAGTTTACTTGGTTAATTTTCATTGTGTTTAGCTGTAATTTTATTTCTGCACTCAATTTCAGTTTCGAATTTTCTGTATCAGCGCTTAGATTTCGTTTCTTAATTGTTTCTGCTTAATTAGGTTTATATCCTTCAAGTCAAGTAGTTTAGGAAGCTTGTCTAGTGGATAATTGCTTTTAATCTCAGTTATTTTCTACTTAAATCTTTACGTATCAGTTTGTATCCCTGTTACAGCTTGCGTATCAACTTTTCAATTTCTGCAGCTTTAGTTTCCAACTGTGCAAGTAGGTTTATCAGTCCTGAATTTGTTTCAAGTGAGTTCTATCTTAGTGAATCTTATTCTGAATTTGAATTAGTGCACTCGACTTAAGCTCGCATAGGTTTGTTTCTTTTCAACTGCGAATCTGAATTTCTGCAAGTTATCCATTTCATTTCTGCACATCATGGTTGGTTTCGGCAAGTTTGTTTCAATTGAGTTAGTTTCTGCATTTATTGACTGCTAAAGTCTGCACCCAATTCGCCTACTTCACATCCACTTGCTTCACACCAGCTGCTAGGTTAATGTTGAAATCAATTCGTAGCTGCATTCTTGCCTCAAAGTTCCTGAAATTCTGCAGTTATTTCTGCAATTCTGCAGTTTTTTTTGTTTGTGTCACGTTTCTACAACGTTTCTGAATTGATAAGTTTGTTTCCACTGAGTATCAGTTTCATAATCTCTGAATTATGTATCAAACTAAACCTTAACAAACTGATTGACTTTAGCTTGTGTTTCAGTCGGGTGTTCTGAAGTTTTGCGTTGTATCAGTTCCGAATTGTCATCAGTCTTCATTTCTGCATTCAATGTGTTCTCTGAACTCTGCAGTTCGTTTGCAATCCAATTTGCTTGAGCTGATTCCTGAGATCTCATTCGTTCTCGCATGTCAGTTGGATTTTGTAGAGCTCAGTTAAATTCTGCACATCTTGTTTTGCATTGGATCCATTTCTGCACATCAATTGGGTTAATTTATGCACATTCTATTTTTGAATTGCTCTCTTCAGATTTGTGCATTTACTATCAGCTCTTGGCACATCAGTTTTTACTGCTTACAAGTTTGTATCCATCTTGGTATCACGTCAAATCTCGGGATTGAATTTGTAGTGAACTGTTTTTAGGTTGCTTTGTATTTGGTTTGTTTTGAGTTTGATTTTGGAAGCAAGCCGTTGCATTAGTTTCGATCGAAAGTCAGCTGCTGTGTTGTTTTATTGCTTAGCATTTGTTTTGCAATTTGAAGTCAGATTCATTTTCCAAAATTGATTACTTGCTTTAGTGGATTAAATGGTCCATTGGTTGAGTTATAACTTGCTATCACTCGTTAAGTTCAATAGTTAAGTTTCCTTTCTTTTTATTGTGATTTCATTCTTGATTGCAACCCAAAACCCAGATTTTAATTTGAAACCCAAAATATCAACGACACATAAACACGAGCTCGAATCAAACAACCTAAACTAGTCCCTAGGAAAAATACGACCTGTGGCCCCTTTACTACGTTTTCATTTTTGATTGCAAAAAGGGTTTCCAACATTTACAAATATTCTAAATTTGATGACCCACACATTTCGTGATAGCTTATTTTGGGCCCATCAATGTGTCCACTGCTATCTCGGAAGTGCTGATCAACGCCTTCGCCCAAGGCTTGCAAGAAGGAGAGTTCTTTAGATCGTTGATACGCAAACCTCCGAAGGACTTCGAGAGCCTCCTCGGCATGGCCGCCAAATATGTAGACGTGGATGAAGCACAAGCCTCTCGACGCCGGGAAGTCGGGCCTTTACCTGTGGCTCCTGATGGTCAGAAGACAACACCTCCTGGGGGACCCCCTCCGAAGTCCCCGAGCCATGGGGCAGAGACCCGGGGCTGAGCAAGACATAGTTCAACAAGTGGCTCAGGGATGCCTCCCCAACATGTGGCAGCCTTGTTGTTCTTTTCACCACAGTCATACTCACAATACCCAAGATTGTTGGCAAGTTGGGCGAGGGCAAGCTCGCCCCCGCCGAGGAACTCCCTGAGGAGCTCATCAGGGAGGAGCTTGAGGTCGAGGAAGGGCGCAGCCAGATAGATGAGATACAGACACTAAAGTGGCCACCCCTGTAGCACGACATCTATTCCCGACCCCCAGCTCTCGCAGACGGGGAGAAGACAATGAAGAACAGGCGAATCAACAGAACGTCATGCACAGTTCGATTAACGTTATCTCAGGTGACCCTACTTATGGAGACTCCAACCGAGCTCGGAAGTCTCAGGTGAGGGGCCTGGAGATCCACCAAGTAGGGAGCAGTTCTGCTCAAGCCAGAGGACTGCAGATCAGTTTTGGCCCTCAAGACCTACAAGGGGTGGAAGTTCCACATGACGATGTGTTAGTTATTACAGCTATCATAGTCAACTACCAAGTTCACCGAACCATTGTGGACACTGGTAGTTCAGTCAATATCTTATACAAGAAAGCATTCGAGCAATTGCAGATTGAAGCTAGTGAGTTGCAACCTGTGGCCACACCTCTTTTTGGGTTCACGGGGAACGAGGTCCAGCCGATCGGTCAAATCAAGTTAGCTATTTCACTCGGGGAAGAGACCCTGAAGAGGACTGATGGTCGACCTTCTTAATAGTGGATGCGCCCTCTGCTTACAATGTCATCCTGGGTAGACCCGTGCTCAATGAATTCAGAGCGGTAGCATCTACTTTCTACTTAAAAGTGAAGTTCCCCATTGGTGATCAGGTGGGAGAAGTAAGGGGCGACCAGAAGGTAGCACGTCGATGCTATGCCGACGATGTCCGAACGGAAGTGCGGAATGCATTCCGAGCCTCACCAGCAAGTTGTAGCATGGTACAACCATCTCCTTGGGCTGAGCTGAGAGAACAGAAGGAGGAAGTTCAGCTCCTTCCTGACCGAGAAGAGACAAAAGTGAAGACAGCACCAAAGCTGGAGCCTAACCTCAAACAACGACTGGTGAAGTGTCTAGCCGAGAATCAAGACGTGTTCACATGGTCGGCCCGAGATCTGAAAGGCGTCTGACCGGAGGTCATGGAACACAAGTTGCATGTCTACCCTAACGCCAGGCCAGTGAAGCAGCAGAAGAGAGACTTCAATCCCGAACAAAACAAGATAATTCAGGCCGAGGTGGACAGACTCTTGGTGGCGGGGCACATCCGAGAAGTGCAGTTTCCGGCCTGGTTGGCCAATGTGGTGCTAGTGTCCAAGCCCAAGAACAAGGGGAGGGTCTGCATCGATTTCAAGGACCTCAACAGAGCCTGTCCCAAGAATTGTTATCACTCCCTCGGATCGACTAGATGGTAGACTCCATAGCGAGGAACGAGCTCATCTGCATGTTGGACGCCTACCAGGGATGCCATCAGGTGCCGCTCTCTCCCTCTGATCAGGAAAAGTTCAATTTCATTACATCCAAGGGCACCTACTGCTACACAGTCATGCCTTTCGGACTTAAAAATGCCGGAGCCACGTACCAACGATTAATGAACAAGGTATTCAAAGATCAGCTGGGACGAAACATAGAAGTCTATGTGGATGACATTCTCATCAAATCCCTCTAGGCGGCAGACTTGATAGCGGATGTGGAAGAGACCTGCTTGTTGGATCGAGAAACACGATAGAGGGGGGGTGAATATCGTGAAAACTTTTTCAGATAAGATTTAAGAGAAAATACGCAGCGAGATTAAAAACAAACATGAGGAACACAAGTATTTTTTACTTGGTTCGGAGTCGCGGTCGACTCCTACTCTAAGGCCCACGGTCCTTGACCGTTTACTGCGGGCAATTCTATAGTAGCACAAAGATTTACAGAATTTGGTACAATAGTAGTGCAGTAAATAAACAAGTACACTTTTCGTTACCGACGCCCGGTGTGGATCGTACTTCTGAGCAGAGGGTCGTCGTCGGCGCTAGAATGTCGAGATCGGAGTTTGCCAGAGCAACGCGCTTGAACGAAAATCTTGGAGGCGTTGGAAAATTATTGTTCTGAAGCCTTGGGGTCGAGCCCCTTTTATAGTGCTCCTGGGGGCACCTGGGATGTCGGGGGCGCCTGACACGTGCCTTCGGATCCGAGAACCTCTATTCAAAGCTTGGTCAGCGCTTATCCCCTTCGAATCGGCTATGGAGCTGACTGGGGCGCCCGAGACCTCTCGGGTGCCCAGCTTGACTGGGTCCGCTGGCTTCGTGGCTGATTTTGCTTCGACTCATCTTTGGCTTTGACCTTGGGCGCCCGGGACCTCCCGGGCGCCTAGCCTAGTGTTGATTCGAAGCGCTTCTTGCTTTATTGTTGTTTGGCTTTGACCTTGGGCGCCCGGGACCTCCCGGGCGCCTAGCCTAGTGTTGATTCAAAACGCTTCTTGCTTTACTGTTGTTTGGCTTTAACCTTGGGCGCCCGGGACCTCCCGGACGCCTAGCCCAGCTGCCTACCCCTCTCCTTTGGGGCGTTCTGAGCTGCAAAAACACACTCCTTCGGTCCCTGCATTCAAGGTTAGTACCAACGCAAACAAGGCAAGAATATTAGTTAGTTTTTACAGCCGTAGCTGTCTTAGTTCTGACTTCGAGTCTCCCAAATGGAACCCTAGGTCGAACCGACGCCTATTGTTCCCTCGACGGGGAATGCGTCCTCACCTACTCCTCTCAGGAGAGTTTACCTTTTGCCAACCAGCTCCTCCGGTTGGACTTTTGCCCAGCAGCCCTTCGCCAGGTCTTAGGGTTTCGATGCCTAGCAGCCCTTCGCCAGGTCTTAGGGTTTCGATACCTAGCAGCCCTTCGCTAGGTCTTTTTCTGCACACTCAGTGAACACATTAGACCAAAAATAACATCTTAACTCTTGAACCCTTTTCCATTATCAAAACCCAGGTTTGACTTAGGTGTTGCATGCACCAACAATCTCCCCCTTTTTGATTTATGGCAACCCAGTCCAAAAAGTTAAGTTAAACAAAAAATCAGGTAAGTAAGTAACTTAAATTTTATTTCCTCCCCCTGGAAGAAATCTCCCCCTAAGTTTTTCAAAAGTCCATGGGGTTTTTGAAAAAAATTTCTAAGTCTTAACGTGAAGTGTTTTTCAAGTTTTCAACACTTAGAAAATTTTCAAGAAAATGTTTTTAAGTTAGAAAGGCATTTTCAAAATATTTTAAGTTGGAAAATTTTCAGGGGAATTTGAATTTTACATTTAGAAAATTTTCGACCAACCAAAGATTTGGAATAATTTTTTGAAAACAAGTGATTTTGAAAGTATAAGTACTTAAAGAATTTTTCTAACAGTTTAAGAAAGCAATTTAAGTACTTAAATACTTAGAAAGCATTTTTCAGGTACTTAATACATTTTTTTTAAATTTATGACTTAGAAAAATTTCAGAAGATTTTCCAGAATAAGAGCTTAGAATAATTTTTGAAACCAAGAAACAATTAATTTTCAAAATGAACTTAAAAACTTTACTTTTTGAAAAACAAGAGATAAAAGTTTTGGAAAAAGATTTAATTTTGGAGAAAAAAATTTAAAAGCCTTTTCTCTCCTTTCCAATCTCTCCCCCTTTGCCATATATCAAAAATATAGCAAAAAATAGCATTGAAATTGAGTAATCAAGGTAAAATGTTGTACTGAACCAATTTTAAGTTTAAACTGGACCAAATCAATTTGAATTTCTGCTTTCAGATCCTGTCCAACCCAATTAGCTACTTACTAACTGTTATAAACAGTAGCTTTCACTAGGGTTAGTCAAGTTAAGTGATCTGATCAAGTTAGATTTTTTAAGCTTGACACTTAACCTGATTACTGTTTAGTTGGTATTTAGTGCCCCAATTACTGCAGATGCACTGACGTAATGCATCTTAAATCAAGGCAAAGACCTAAGCATCTCAACCCATTTTAGGTGATCAATCAAAAGTACCCTAAGGTGCTTGTGAGATGCTGGCTTCTAGATCTATAAGTGCATGCAGTTCTAGGGATAGGGCCTAGGCTATGTCCATTTTGCGAAAAAATCCTAATTTTTGAATGGGGTAATTTTATAAAAAAACTAAGTCGAAAAAATCATTTTAAATAAGATAATGAAAATTAAGAAATGATTTTGCAAAAAGTAAAACAGTTTTTGAAAAACATAATTAGAGTAGTCCTATTCGACCAAGCATAACCTAACTGAGTACTTGATAAAAGGAAGTTAATCATGTAAACAACTAGCAACTAGATATGCATAGAAGTCAACTGGTCAAAGCGAGGACCAGAGTAGTCAAAACATGAGTCAAACATCAGTCAATAGTACAATAAGTCAACTGAAGTCATCTGGAGTCTAAGAGGAGGGGCTCGGAGGGAAGAATGGACCGGGCTGCCAGTTTTGGAACCAAGACATCATCTCGTCATGTCGGGCCTAATTTGCCTCATGCTCGGCTCGGAGAGCATCCATGCGCTCAGTGTGGTGTGCATCTCTCGTCTGGCGGTCGGCTAGAATAGCTTCCATGTGCTCGTTATGGTAAGCTCGGTTTACATCATGCTCTGCCCGAATCGCGTCGATTATCTCGATGTAGTGGGCTTCCTCTTCCTCTCGAAGGCTATGAATCTCTGTCTCAAGTCGTGTCACTCTCTCGTCGAGCGTCGACGGTCGGGGCTCATCCATCTGCTCTCGGATCTCGGCAGCGAGATCTGCGACGTCGACCTCTACCTCCTCATCAGAATCGATCTGGACTCTAGCTCGCTGACGTCTCCATGATAAAACCTCGGTACCCAAGACATCTATGCCCGCTAGGGAAAAGTTTCTATACCCAATCTCGTCAAACTCAATCATCGAGGTCATCTCTCCGTCGGTAATATCGCGACCATGATGATGAAGAAGAGAAGTGATGATGTGGCAGTAAGGGGTGTGTACCTGACCTTGAGTAGTGACACTGGATGCATGTAGAATGGTGTGAAATATGTGAAGTCCAATATCAATATCTAGGTGATGGATCAAAGCATACAGCAGGAAGGTATGGAATGGTCGCATGGTCGCGACATCCCTAGTGGTCAAGGGAAGAATGCAACGGACTAGAACTCTATAAAGAGCATAGTCCTGGACCTGAAGATCTACTGATTGAAACCGACTAACCAGGGAGTTTCAGGCAGTTCTATAGAAATATAAATAAAGAGTATCCAAATCAATATGGGAGTAGGGAGGAGCAAAGGGAGGATCTCTAGGAGGGTAACAGCAGAAGGTGGACTGGGAAGGTCGCAGTCCAAGAAATCTGTTAAACAACAAGGGCGTGATCGTCAAGGGCATTCCTTGTACAGTGGTGACATAGCTAAGATCATCTTGTCTTACTAAGTTGTTGTAAAATTCTGCACATAGGGTCGTATTTATAGGATGAGTGCAGAAAACAAGTCGATCAAGTTGATAGAAGTTAATGACATCCATGGTTACTGGACAGGATTGAGTGAAAAACTGCCTATTCAAGAAGCTTGTCTTGATGGGTTTATAGGTTGTCCTAGCAAACTTATTCATTAGTTCTAGGGTCGGAAACCTAGGTTCAGGGCCAGGCTCGGGCCTGGGGTTGGGTTGAATAGTACGGCATTTTCTAAACAAGTAACAAGGAACATGCATTTAGTGAAATAACTAAAAAGAATAAAAAAATGCATGAAAAATTGATACCGGGTAGTCATCCGGGGAGGCATGGTTGAAGTGAAGCGTTCGAGGGCACGAGAGAGTCGTTCGGACGCTTTAGGAAGGAGAAGAGTTGGAGAAGAGAGTTAGTTTTGGGGTGGCAAATGAAGGGGGTTTCGGTGACTTTTTATAGGGTTTGCTTGGGCGCCCGGGAGGGATCGGGCGCCTGAGTAAGGCGTATACTGCCAAAGGCAGCTTTCTTGGTGTTGACGCTGTCCTTGGGGGCGCCCGTGAGGACCCGGGCGCTTGTGTCAGATGCCATGTGTGGCAGCTTTTGCTGCCCCGAATAGACTTAAAGGACTAGGCGCCCGATAGGTCTCGGGCGCCTAGCTCAGCTAGGTATTGATAGCTTTGCTGTCTTGGGCGACGAGAAAGGGAAGGGGGGCGCCCGAGTTGAGATTGCTTATTGTCTATTTTGATTGTTTGACCAGGTTTGACTATTTTGACCTGGTTTGACTCTAATGACCAACCAACAATCAAGTCAATTTAATTCTAAATTCAATGTTTTTATTTAACAACATTATAGAAATCAGATTTTGCATTAACTTAAGTCCTAACTATCTCACCCGGTATCTAGTTATCAATCACGTTAACCTTATGAATTTTTGTGAGACAGGTTTTAATAGAAGTATTTAGAAAGACCATGATTAATTTTGAAAAGTTAAATTAATTTTGAAAACAATTAGTTTTGAATTTATTTTGAAAAAAAATATTTGAATCTAAGATTAACTGAAAATTTGTGTTAGATTTGAATTTGACAAAGAGTAAACTGAATTTGAATTTCAAAAATTGGTTTCCAGGTCTTGGCGAGGCACAAGGCCTTCTTTGGTCGTAGCCTTATTGGATCATCAACTCTTTCCTTGACAAAGCCTTTTAGTGAAATTTCATTTTCAAGGTTACTTTTTGAAAAATTCTAGTCTAACTAGCTTGGGTCTTGGATCGGTAGCTTCAGCTAGTTTCACCAGTCTAAAGAGACCAAGTAGTGTATACTTGACCTTATTAGAAAATGCTTCCCTAACGTACTATCATCTCACCGCCACCCAATACTATGTTGTTCAAATTTCAGTTAATTGGTTTAGTCCTTAGTCTAACCAGTCCTAGGTCTAAGCATGGTAAATTGCAGAAAATAATTAGACAAACAATCATGCAATTTAAAATAAGAAAAGAAATTCATTTAACTATAAAAATGATTTTTAAGTTGGCTCCCCCTAGACTAAAGCCACGGTAATGATTAGGCAAGATATGAATCTTGTCCTTGGGGATCCAATACTGATTTGGTCCAACTTGGTTGTTCAGGCACAGTTTGGGTACCCATGCCTGAACTTTGGGTCTAGACTGATTCAGTACATCATAATATGACCTTTATCTAGTCTTGGTTCGATACCCTAATCCGGATCGATTTAGAACGGATTTCTGTTTTCCAAGGATCATGTCAAGACCCTTGGAACTCGAAGTGAAACATTCCAAAGCTGCTCTAAGGTCCTTGACTTGAGTTTTCAAGAAGGAGTTCTCTTTCTCAAGTTTTTCAACTTGAGTAGAGGTTCCTTCTTGAACCTTCTCAGTTAAGGATCTAGAGTCAGCTCCCTCTTTTAGGAGTTTTACTTCCTGTCGGAGGGATTCGACTCGGATTTTGGCTTTCGCCAAGTCGCGAGATAGATAAGCAATTAACTCTGATAATTGAACTCTAGAAAATCCACTTACAGTGATTTTGCCGTCCTCTGAAAATGTGAGCTTTCCGTCATCCAGCTCCGATTCTGATCCGGTCTCGATTTCTTTCGAAGCAGTCAGGGCGAGCAGGTTCGATTGCGGGGCCTCTTCTTCTTCTTCGAAGGAAGACTCGTCCCATGTTGCTTGAAGGGTCTTCTTCCTTCTTGTCTTCTTCGTCTCCTTCAGATTGGGGCATTCCGTCTTGTAGTGACCCTTCTTTTTGCATTCGTAGCAGGTCACATTTGGTTTGGTCTTTTCATTTGAAGGTACAGCTGGCTCTTCCTTTCTTCGGTTGGCTTTCCTTCTATTGGTCTGATTTTTCAGCTCCTTGTAGTAGTCCCGGGCTAGCCGAACCAGCTTGGGTCGATCTCCTTCGCTGTCTTCTGAGTCTAAGTCTGAGTCAGACTCGGGTGCAGGTTGAGGCTTCTTCTTGGTCATCTTTCCAGTTTTACCTGCAACAAAAGCAATGCCTTTCTCGGCCAAGGTGCAGTTAGTCTGCTCATGTAATTCAAGTTTAGAAAACAACTCATCTAATTTGATTTTAAAGAGATCCCTTGAAACTTTGTACGCATCTACCATAGATGCCCACAAAGTATTTCTCGGGAAATCGTTAAGGGTATACCTAATCAGGTCACGATTCTCTACCTTGTGACCGATTGTGTGTAGACCGTTCATCAACTCCTGGATTCTGGCGTGGAGCTGGGCTGCTGACTCGCCATCGTTCATTTTGATAGTGTAGAGTTTGTTTAGCAGTAGGTCTCTCTTGCTTATTCGGGTGTCGGAGGTTCCTTCGTGCAACTCAATTAACTTACCCCAAAGTTCTTTTGCACTGTTGAATGGTCCCACCCTATTCAGCTCTTCTTTGGTTAGACCACATTGAAGAGTCTGGGTAGCTTTAGCATCAGCCTCGATCTTCCTTTTCAGCGAGGCGTCCCATTCGGTGTAAGATTGTGGTACTCCTTCAGCGTTTTTCAAGATTTCCAGTCCAGATTGGATAATTATCCACATGTCCACCTGAGTTTTCAGGTGGACTTCCATCCGACTCTTCCAGTAGGAGAAATCCTCCCCACTGAAGAGTGGTGGTCTGGCTGTACTGAAACTCTCTTGCATGGCCATGTAGAAATTACTGAAATGAAACAAAGACAAAAAAACTGTCCCAAAACTTGGTCTTGGATTAGCAGTGCGGGAAGAAGAAAAAAAATTATCGAGTGGTGTTGTACCAACCTCGATTAACGATAAAAGTTCAATTAAAAAAATAAAAAAGGTTTCGTAAAAATCTGAAAAATTGGCAAATTGGTGGTTGCACCAAATTTGAGCTACCCCGCTCTGATACCACTTGTTGGATCGAGAAACACGATAGAGGGGGGGTGAATATCGTGAAAACTTTTTCGGATAAGATTTAAGAGAAAATACGCAGCGGAATTAAAAACAAACACGAGGAACACAAGTATTTTTTTACTTGGTTCGGAGTCGCAGTCGGCTCCTACTCCAAGGCCCACGGTCCTTGACCATTTACTACGGGCAATTCTATAGTAGCGCAAAGATTTACAGAATTTGGTACAATAGTAGTGCAGTAAATAAATAAGTACACTTTTCATTACCGACGCCCGGTGTGGATCGTAGTTCTGAGCAGAGGGTCATCGTCGGCGCTAGAATGCCGAGATCGGAGTTTGCCGGAGTAGCGCGCTTGAACGAAAAGCTTGAAGGCGTTGGAAAATTGTTGTTCTGAAGCCTTGGGATCGAGCCCCTTTTATGGTGCTCCTGGGGGCCCCTGGGACATCGAGGGCGCCTGACACGTACCTTCGGATCCGAGAACCTCTATCCGAAGCTTGGTCAGCGCTTATCCCCTTCAAATCGGCTCTGGAGCTGTCTGGGGCGCCCGGGACCTCTCGGGCGCCCAGCTTGACTGGGTCCGCTGGCTTCGTGGCTGATTTTGTTTCGACTCATCTTTGGCTTTGACCTTGGGTGCCCGGGACCTCCCGGGCGCCTAGCCTAGTGTTGATTCGAAGCGCTTCTTACTTTACTACTGTTTGGCTTTGACCTTGGGCACCCAGGACCTTCCGGGCGCCTAGCCCAGCTGCCTACCCCTCTCCTTTGGGGCGTTCTGAGCTGCAAAAACACACTCCTTCGGTCCCTGCATTCAAGGTTAGTACCAACACAAACAAGGCAAGAATATTAGTTAGTTTTTACAGCCGTAGCTGTCTTGGTTCTGACTTCGGGTCTCCCAAATGGAACCCTAGGTCGAACCAACGCCTACTGTTCCCTCGACGGGGAACGCGTCCTCACCTACTCCTCTCAGGAGAGTTTACCTTTTTCCAACCGGCTCCTCCAGTTGGACTTTTGCCCAGCAGCCCTTCGCCAAGTGCCTAGCAGCCCTTCGCCAGGTCTTAGGGTTTCGATGCCTAGCAGCCCTTTGCTAGGTGCCCAACAGCCCTTTGACAGGTCTTCGATGTCTAGCAGCCCTTCGCCAGGTGCCTAGCAGCTCTTCGCCAGGTCTTAGGGTTTCGATGCCTAGCAACCCTTCGCTAGGTGCCTAGCAGCCCTTCGCTAGATCTTCTTTCTGCACACTCAGTGAACACATTAGACCAAAAATAACATCTTAACTCTTGAACCCTTTGCCATTATCAAAATCCAGGTTTGACTTAGGTGTGCCTGCACCAACACTGCTGTACCCTTAGAAGGTATGGTCTAAAATTGAATCCAGCCAAATGTTTATTCGGAGCAAGAAGCGGGAAGTTCTTGGGGTACATCCTGACTGAGCGAGGCATCGAAGCTAACCCTGGTAAAGTAAAGGCCCTGCTGGACATGCCACCACCCAAGAGTCTGAAGGAAGTGCAGCGGTTGACTGGGAGGATCACCGCTCTCTCTCTCTCTCGCTTCATTTCTCGGTCGGCTAATCGCAATCTGCCCTTCTACAAAGTCCTACGCAATGCCACTAAGTTCCAATGGGATGCTGAATGCGATCGGGACTTTGAAGAGTTGAAATCTTATCTTGTCAGCCTACCTGTCTTAGCTAAGCCGGAGGAGGAAGAGATTCTGTATGTTTACCTCTCAGCCACTGAGGGAGCAGTGAGTGCAGTGCTTGTAAAGCAAAAGGAGGCTGAGCAACAACCCATTTATTTCTTTGGGCATCTGTTAAAGGAAGCCGAGTGTAGGTATAACACACTCGAGAAGTTGGCTTATGTATTTGTGTTGATGGCTAGACGTTTACGTCCTTACTTCGTGGCTCATCCCATTCGGGTGTTAACCAATAGTACCCTTGGAAGGGTGTTGATTAACCCGGAGGCATCCGGCCGAATGATCAAGTGGACCACAGAGCTAAGTGAATATGACATTCAATATCTGCCTCGAACTATCATTAAGGCTCAAGCGTTAACCGATTTTCTCAGTGAGCTTCACACTGAGGAAGAAGAAGAAACATGGAGGGTCTATGTAGATGCTCGGCCACTCGGTCAGGAAGCGACATTGGGATTCTATTGACTTCTCCAAAGGGAGAGCATCTCCACTTAGCAGTGCGCTTGGAGTATCGAGCTACCAACAATAAAGCGGAATATGAAGCCCTCCTGGCCGGGTTACAAGATGCTCGGCATGTGGGAGCTGCTCGGGTCATGCTCCACTCAGATTCCCAACTGGTGACTCGGCAGCTAGCTGGACAGTTTGAAATAAATAGTGAACGGTTGCAGACCTATGTGAATGCCTATGAGCGATTAAAAGCTGAATTTCGAGAGGTTCAGATACTCCAGATCCCCCGAGAAGACAACCTCAAAACTGATGAGCTGGCTAAGTTAGCCAGCGCCATCACTCCGTGGGTCTTCACTCAACCCTCACCTCAAGTCATGCTAGTAGCTCAGGTCGAGAGGGAGACAGAAATGGAAGTGGATGGCGACTGGAGAGCTCCACTCATAGCTTATTTGCAAAAGGGGACTCTATCGACTCATCCTGAGCAAGCTTGCTTGTTGAAAAAGCGGGCAACCCGATTCACTCTGGTGAGGGATACCTTATACAAGCGGGCCTTCTCTCGGCTACTTCTCAAATGCTTAGGAGAGGAGGATGCAGATTATGTACTAAGAGAAATACATCTGGGATCTTGTGGAAACCATCTGGGAGGACGGTCAATGGCTCGGAAGGTATTGCTAGCCGGGTTCTTCTGGCCAACACTTCAAAAAGATGCCGATCAGACGGTCACCTCGTGTCTTTCTTGCCAGAAGCACCAAAGCATCTCTCATCGGCCAATCGAGGTTTTAAGGACGTCCACTGTGTTGTGCCCTTTGATCAATGGGGCATGGATATAGTAGGGCCGTTCCCTCTCGCAGTCGCTCAGAAGAAATTCCTACTAGTAGCTATGGACTATTTCTCTAAGTTGGTGGAAGGTGAGGCTCTAGCTCGGATCACTGAGCAGGCAGAAGAAATTTGTATGGCAGAATATTCTATGCCGGTATGGGATACTTCACAAGTTGGTTTCAGACAACGGTCGGCAATTCCAAGGTCGGAAGATCGAAGAATGGTGTGTTGCCTATGGAATCAAGTAAGCATTCACCTCGGTGGCTTATCCCCAGAGCAATGGTCAAGCAGAGGTCGTCAATCGAGAAATCTTGCGGGGCCTCAAGACCAAGTTGGATCACGTAGGCGGTACGTGGGTCGACGAGTTACTTAGTGTCTTATGGGCTCTCCGAACCACCCCCAAAGAAAGCTCAGGTTGTACCCCCTTTCAGCTGATGTACGAAAGTGAAGCAGTAGTCCCAAAGGAAGTAGGGTGTGAATTTGATAGAGGAAATTTAGGACCGGGCAGCGGTCCGAATGATTGCTTACCGACAAAGGATGCAGCGAAGGTACAATCAGAAGGTCATACCCAGGAGTTTCCAAGTCGGCGATCGTGTATGGAAGAGAGTCAAACCAATCAGGGAGGTGAGTATGCTGGAGCCCCAATAGGGAGGACCCTTCCTAGTGGTCGGGAAGCTAGGGTCTGGTGCTTACTACTTGCAAGACACTCAAGGAAAGAGGCTTGGGAGACCCTGGAGCGCCATACATTTAAAATTGTATCATGATTAAAGCTTGAACAACCCTTGTAATAGTGTGTTATAAACGTGATGATGACGCTCACGATATCCAAGGCTCGAAATCCAGACTCTCGCCCTCGCGAGTTATAAGTGGGCATGCTCCCACGCACCCGCCGACCTCGGTGCCGGTCGGGCGTGGCTGTCCACACTCGGTCAGGAAAGTCGAGCGGTGTCCAGACTCTCGCCCTCGTGAGTTATAAGTGGACATGCTCCCACGCACCCGCCGACCTCGGTGTCGGTCAGGCGTGGCTGTCCACGCTCGATCGGGTAAGCCAGGCGGTGTCCAGACTCTCGTTCACATGAGTTATATGTAGGCTTGCTCCCACGCACCCACTGAACCCGGTGCCGGTCGGGCGTGGTTGTCCACGCTCGGTCGGGTAAGCCAGGCGGTGTCCAGACTCTCGTTCACACGAGTTATAAGTGGGCTTGCTCCCACGCACCCGCCGACCTCGGTGCTGGTCGGGTGTGGCTGTCCACGCTCAGTCGGGTAAGTCAGGCGGTGTCCAGACTCTCGTTCATACGAGTTATAAGTGGGCTTGCTCCCACACACCCGCCGATCCCGGTGCCGGTCGGGCGTGATTGTCCACGCTCGGTCGGGTAAGCCAGGCGGTGTCCGGACTCTCGTTCACACGAGTTATAAGTGGGCTTGCTCCCACGCACCCGCCGACCTCGGTGCCGGTCGGGCGTGATTGTCCACGCTCGGTCGGGTAAGACGAGCAGTGTCTAGACTCTCGCCCTCACGAGTTATAAGTGAGCATGCTCCCACGCACCCGCCGACCTTGGTACCGGTTAGGCGTGGCTGTCCACGCTCAGTCGGGTAAGCCGAGTGGTGTTCAGACTCTCACCCTCGTGAGTTATAAGTGGGCATGCTCCCACGTACCCATCGACCTCGGTGTCGGTCGGGTGTGGCTGTCCACGCTCGGTCGGGTAAGCCAAGCGGTGTCTAGACTCTCGTTCACACGAGTTATAAGTGGGCATGCCCCCACGTACCCACCGACCTCGGTGTTGGTCGGGAGTGGCTGTCCACGCTCGGTCGGGTAAGCCGAGCGACATCCAGACTTTCCCTTGCGAGTTACAAGTGTTGGGATCTCCCGACACCAAAACATAAAAACGCAGCGGAAACAAGATCCCTCGAGCGATCCATGCGAAAAAAAAACTCGTACAAAGTTCATCTATCTAATAGATCTATCTATAGTGTATACCTTTGGAGTGTGCCCTTACGTTATCCCGCTCGTCCAAGTGTGTTGGATCTCTTGCACATTCAAGCGTCCGTGCCTCTATGCGTATCCATACGGACACGGTCTCTCAACTTCGGGAAGAACTACCTTAGTTGTGCTAGCAACTTGAAGTAGTTCACAAGACCACCAAGAACCCCAAAGGGGTTTTGGCCAAGAGGGAGAAGAGGAAGAAGAGAGGAAGGGAAGAAGGGAAAGCACTCACACTTCATTCAAAATGACTAGACTCTCTTTTATACTCATCCCATGAATATGAAGAGTCTTTTGTCTCTTTGACTTCCTTTCATTAAAGCCAATAAAAAGCACATCTTTTTATGAGACTCTTCACTTTCTCTCCATCCAATGAAGAGAGACTTTTCTCTTTCCTTCATTAAACACTTTAATGAATTTCTCCTGCAATTCCGACTGGGCCTCTCGGGCTTCCGACCAGGTCTCCCGACCAAGTATGCCGAGCAAGTCGCCGAGCTCCCGACCCAGTCTGCTGAGCACCGACCCAGTCTGTCGAGTGCCGACCCAGTTTACCGAGCGCCGAGCTCCCGACCAAGTCCCTGAGCTCCTGACCCGAGCTTCTGAACTAGTCTCTCGAGTTCCCAACTCGAGCTCCCGATCAGATCTCCCGAGTTCCCAACTCGGGCTCCCGATTAGATTTCCCGAAGCATCATGTCCGTAGTGTGTGACCCAATAGGTTCTCGTGACGTTGGCAATGCGCCTAAACGCTTTAGACACATAAGCAATGAGCGGCATCTAGCAATGCATCATTGCTACCCAAGTAATAAGAAAAGTCGAGATCCGACTAAACCTCCGTGACTATGATAATGTATGACCTTGTCCTTCTATCCTTGATATCTAGATTGACCAATGAGGCATAGACCGTGTCATCCTCGATCAATCTTTCTGTTTCTTGATCCCCGAGTAGACTCACTCAAACAAATGAGCTCAATATCTCATATTGACTCATTTGAGCATGACCATGCGTTTCAGTAGTCCTACTCGATCAAGTGGCCCACAGATATCACTCCCGTCATATGGGAGGGATAGATCTCATCTACATCACTCACATCCCTCCGCATAATTCATTACATACCCAGTGATCGCCTTTATAGTCCACCCTGTTACGGGTGACGTTTGACGATACCAAAGTACATAACTCCTTATGTAGGGAACCATAGTGACTTCAGGTCTAAGGACTATTCATACTAATAGTCATATGAGAAAGTTTATGACAGTCATATGACAATCTATGAAACTTTCTCATGGCGGGTCAATTCAGTATACATTCTCCAATGTATACCCATGTGTCAACTTGATATCACATATCCTTGACTTGTGAGCTCAAGTCATCAGTTAACCTACATGCTAGTCTCTATGCATTAATATTATCCTTGAATATTAATACTTGACTAGGAATGGTTTAGAGTAGTGTTCTCTACATTATCTCACTATCGATTCAACCAATCGATATAATGTAGATAAGAACCTACTACCCAAGGACATTATTATACTTAGTTATTTGACACAAATACAAAGTAAGTATAATAATCAAACATGCCTTTATTAATGATAGAATATGATACAAAATGTCCCTAGTCAATCATCACATAATTGGCTCTAGGGCTCCTACTAACAACAAGTGGTTTTGCTTCCACGAAATTGCCGACCCCAAGTCCGATCGGACACGGTTGACCTTGCTCGACCAAAATAGCCGAGAGCCATATGGGCCTAATAAAGATAAGGGAGCCGAGCAAAACGGTTGGATGGTGGATCAAGGGTCCTAACAAGCCCAAAGGGGAAGCCCAGATGGTTGAGCCCGAGTAAACCTATGCCCTGAAGGGCGTAAGTAATCTCTTTGTGATGATCGTTGAATCTTAGTCCAAGGTGAACGAGATCCTAAAAGTGGACCAGTTAAAGGGCCAAGCGAGCACCAATGGGCATTGAGGCCGGGCAACCGATGGGACCGGCCGAAGGATCCAACACCCAGGGATAATAGTTCGGGAAAATGTAAATCGGCCTAAGTGGCATCTCTAAGGGATCCCGAGCGTAAGAAGGAGGGCCTAAGTGTCGAACAATCGAGTAGCGAGCTAAGGGTTCTTGCCATGGCTCGACTGACTAAGAGACCCAATTATCAGGGCCAACCGTCCAAAAGACTTAAACTAACTTATGAGTTGTGTTTATAAGCAAGCCCGAGCATGAAGGAACGTTGACAAGCTAGGGACTGACTAAAAGGGTAAACTAGAGTCCTAAGTAATGGAGTAGCCGAGCAAAAATGCATCAACACAAGAGAATTGAAAGGAACTTGACATTAAAATAAGGCCTGAGGCCATTAAAGCGATAAAAGGCTCGACCGGCCAAGTCAAAAAAGAAAATAAATTACATTAAGTAAAGGGAGGGAAGGCGTCTTCGGGGATGAGCTCCTGCACCCGGGTCGGCTTCACTACGTTGGGAGGCAAATCCTCAGGGATGTGCCCGGCCTCCTTCAGCTGTTGCAGAGCGCTCTCGATGTCGTACTTGAACATATTGGTCGTCCGGCGAGCCAATTGTCAGAAGAATGGCTCTGACTGAAGGTATGCAAGTCGGTGTGCTTCAAGTCGAGCCAATTCTCCTTCCTTGTAGGCCGCAAGCTCACCCTTCAGCCGATTGACCTCAGCGTCCCGTTCAGTTATCTCTGCCTCCCGAGCCACCAGTTACGCCTCTAAGGCCTTGAAGGCCTCCTCCTTAGCCGCCAGCTCTGTTTCTTTATTAGTCAAAGCCAGCTGGGTCTGATGATGAGCGGTCGTCGACTCCTTTGTTGCTCTTCCAAAGCCTTAGCTTTTGTGGTTTTCTTGTCCAAGTCCGAGCGTGCACGGGCTTGGCGAGTCAGAGCAGTTTTCTTCTGAGCCTCTGCGCCTTCTAGTCGGACGGCCAGCTGGTCTATTTCCCAGGAGGCGGTTGCCAGTAGGGCATGTTCCTCCTCTGCCCGGGCGTCGACCTCTTCCAGCTGCGCCTTCAAAATGGCTATTTCAGACCGGAGGAGCCCCAAGCCCTCCTCGCGCGGGGGGGGGGGGGGGGGGGGGGGGGGGGGGTAGAGTGCAGTGACTCAACTGGGTCTCCAGTTCCTTTACCCTCTGCTCGGCCGCTCGGTGCTCCCTGGTGTTGCGGACCAAGCGACAGGAGACCCAAATTGCACAGAAGCAAATATTAAATTTAAAATTCAAAAAAGAAAGACAGTAAAAGAAGAGACAGGAATTACAGAGAAAAGAAAGACAGACCTGAGTGCGTCCATGAAAAAGTTGTCGGCCAGCTTCAACGGACTCCTCTCGTGGGTGGTTGCCACCCACTGATCCTAGCTTGCGACCAACCGACCGTGCAGATTTACCGGCTGGAGTTAGACGATCTGGGTCAAGCTGACCACCGAGGGGAGCTGCAGATCCACTAGAAGTCGAGAAGGAGACTTCATTGCCAAAAGAGCAGCCACCGCATCAGCTCCGGAAGGATCCACCGAGGCTGCCGAGCGAGGCAGCGCTGGGCTGGAAGTAGAAGCCCTCGAGCGAGGTGGTGCCGAGTCGGAGGCTGAGGCTCTGGTGCCGGATGGAGTGGGGCCGGGCGAAGGAATAGTTAGATCGTGAGCCTCCTCGGTCAGCTCTCGGGCCAAAGACACGCTCAGGGCAATAGCCACTCGGCGACGTTTTCTCTTTAGTGCTTCGGAGGCCGGCTGCTCTGCCTCTATCTCCACCGTCGGTGCCTCCGTTTCTAAATCCACCACTTGGGGCCCTACCTCAGAATCCCCCGCTAGTGGTTCTGCCCCCGAGTTGCCTTCAGCATTCTCTGATTGTTCCGGGGCCGGGGCACTATTCATCGGTGGCACTTCCCGATTCGCCAGTTCCTCTACTGCTCGGCCGTTCAACTCTGCCTCATCCAGGCCGAACTCGTCAGCAAGGATGGCGTTCCACATGGCTTCCGCTGCGACACAGAAAGAGCTTTAGTTAGAGCTAAAAAGTTCGAAAGAAGAATAAGAACTTACCGAAGGTGCCGGGTAGAGCAGTAAGGATATGGCTCAACCGGAAAATGTACAAAACGGCTTCACTTAGCAGCCGACCGGCGTGGAAGCGGAGCCCCACGATCTTGGAGAAAGCCAGCTGAAAGCCCGGCTCCGAGCGATAGCTCTTGGGCATGTATGGCTGATTGGGTAGGTCCTCTACCCACTCGGTAGGCCAATTCGGGGTTGGGGTGGTATTCACAAAGAAAAAGTGGGTCTTCCAACCCTTATTGGAGGAGGGGACTTTATCTAAGAAGGCTGACTTGACTCAGGCCTGGAAGAAAAAATTGCTCGGCTCTTGCTTTTTGGGATAGTAGAAGAAGTGGAAGACTCGGGGGTCGAGAGGAATGTTGTAGGTAGAGAAGATAACCAGCGGCCCCCATAAAATCCGAACGGAGTTCGAGGCCAGTTGGGAGAGAGGTATTTGGAAATACCTACAGACCTCCTTAATAAAGGGATGAAGGGGGAATCTTAGACCGGCCAATAAGTGATCTTTGAAGATGGTAAAATAACCTAAGGGAGGCTGATGGGGTCAGTCGCGATGAGTGGGAAGGGCTAAGAGATGGTCTTTCAGGATTTGATAGTCCGACTGGATGGTCTCTAAATGGGCGAGGGTCAGGGTCGAGACAGTGGTGGTGTACCACAAACCAACCGAAGAGGATGACTCGGCCGTTGGGTCGGGGTTAGGAATTGTAAGTATGGATTCGGATAAGAATAAAAAGAATACCTAGAGGTCGGGTTCGCCAGAAATGACAGAACGTCGGGCCGCGTGGTGGTCGGTCAGCGGAGGTCGGACAAAAGAGGAAATAAGAACAGAAGGTAAAACGAAGAAGGTTAAAATGGAGGGGCGGTCCTATTTATACTACAGGGGGACTCATGATAGCCGTCAGATGCGCGGTGTAAAAAAGGCGGGATTAGATCCCGACCGTCGGTTTCCCGCCCTTACCGATGCTTTGAGACACTCGCCCTGACGCCGTACGAGTCTGATAGGTGACGCCTCGTTGCCAGGGAGTTCTAGTCGGGGATGGACACGTGGCGAGGGCGTTAAATGAGAATGTGAATAAGGATTCGACCCATAATGATTAAGATCCAAGGGCCATAACGGGCTCAGAAATCGAGGACAATCAAAAGGTTCGATCGGGCGGATAGCCTAGTCAGTCGGACTCATCGCCTCCTTCGACTAGACTTGAAGGGGAGGCTTGTGATCCGGTCAGGAATTAAGCTGGCCCGGTCGGAGTTGACCTGGATCGATAAAGAGCCCGGTTTGAAGGAGGCCCGGTCGGGCAAAGACAGTCGGGCGCGCTGGGTGTCAACCTAGCTGGATGGATCAAAATTCAAGGTCAAGCAGATTTGGTTCGGTCGGTGATAGCCGGTTGGGTGCCCCCGGTCGGCAAATCCAACCGGGATGGTTTAGTCGGGCAGATGGGAAAGCACGCACTTAACTCCCTTGAAAAAGAGGGTATCGAATGTGTCGTTGAGCTCCGGGCAGACACTTCCGGTCGGGAACGCCCGACCGGACGAACCAATCACCGCGCCAAATAAAATCACTCACCCCCCCCCCCCCCCGCTTTGAACGTCATGATCTGTATCCAACTGCCCGGGTGGACATACCCGACCGGTTGATCAGACAGCTCCCGCCGGCTGATCAGACTGGCTGGTACTAGGAATAGTTGAACTCGCTCAGGCCACTTGCTCACCCATGAGTCAAGTGACGGCCGAGTGACCGAGTCTCGCCAAGTGATCAATTCTAGTCAGCCGGCCAATCCGTATGGAATAGTCACCGCGCCTAGCAGAATCGGCCAAGGTGACCCCACTGTCTCAGTAGTTTAATCATGATCAGGCTTTTAAGATCCTCCATATCTTCTCATTATAAAGGAAAGACATCTGTCATAATCATATCCTGACAGAGTATCAAACATTAATTGGGATGGAAGTAACAGCCTGGATAGACCTTCAAGCGGCTGCGCCAGACCCTCGGGAAGACTAAGGCTGCCAAAGGGTCAGTATGTCAGCGGGGCAAATTTTATTGAGACAAGACAGCTTTGACAAGATAGGGGGCCTCTTCCTCCCCTATATAAGGCCCCTTGTGTGCTTCAAAGAGGAGGTTCCTGCTGCTAAAATTTTTCTCTTCACCTTTTGTGACCCATTTTAGGTCCGACTCCGACTCAGCCCTATCCTGCTAGGCTTTGATACTGACCCCGACTCACGCACTGCCGCAACTCGTACGTCTAACTGGGTCATCTTTGTCCGATCAAGTCATCTAAGTGAGAGCACTCTTCGCTTGCCGACAGGATCACTATAAAAGTTAAATAAGAAAAAAGAGGCCTTGAGATAATGATGCAAAAGTTAGAACCTTTAATAAATTTAAGATTCGAGTTTTAGCTGTGGCGCATTATAGAGATTTTTTTCTCAAGTGAGAAGCAGACCTAAGAATGTTGACCGTCTGGATAAACCTCCGCGAATGTTTCTCAATTTATCTTAATAGTCGGTAAAAAATTTTATGAGATTGGATTGACCACCGAAAGTGTCGTAAGTGGATATTTGGATATTTATGTCAATTTAAAAAACAAAAAAAAAGACTCTATAGGCGCTCATGAATGCAATAGAAAACTTATAAAATCTCAAAAAACAAAAATAACACAAAACATGGCTACATTTGAGAATTTACAACTATATTTTCATCTAGTAATTTTGACTAAAACTAGTAGATGATCCTGCATCATTTAAACAACAACAAAAAATATCATAGTAAAATTTCAAAGAAAAAAACAAACACGTCCCGATTGAATAAAAGTAAAAAAGGGCTAATTTTTCTTACGTTTTAAAATTTTAATGGTTTTTTTTTTTACATGTGGCACACCTTTTACTATTCGTGAGCCTAACAAAAAGTTAACCAAAGATGCATCGACAATGGATCGATGGAACTATCAGGAGGTGTTGAGATTCCAATGTTATAGGCAAGGGCATGAGTGGGCTTAGGTTGGCGGGGAACTTGTTCATACATGATTTGGATTTTACAACCTCTCAAAGTGGAATAGAATCTAACAAGTGTATTTTAGATTGACAAAAAAAAAGGATGCCTTTTTTTTATATCATCCAAATGATGTCCCTCTTTCAAATTTTATCAAACCATCCTTTTATTTCATATCTAAATACATATCTTTGTTCTTGGAGTGGTCTAACCATAAAAACTATGAACCAATAACTTGACAACCTGATCCTGTCAATAAGCAGAGAGGGGTCTCACTCAGATGACACAGCAAAACGAATGAGCCGCAAGGGTGTTTAGGGTTGGACCAAAAGCTAGCAGGAGGAACATGTTAGGATCTGGGATGGCTAAAGAGGGGGTGTGAATAGCCAACCACCAAAAACTCTGGCTTCTTTTCTTTCTACACTCAGGTTAGCAGAGGAAAAACAAAACATAACAGAAAGAAAACAGAACAGACACTAACACAGGAGATTTACAAGGTTCGGAGATAACTTGCCCCTACTCCTTAGCGTACCCGTGAGGTGGGCGATCCCTTGATCTTCGGCAGATCAGACCCCGGAATGAAATCGGCTAAGAATTTCTCCTTCTCGATAAAGTAACCTCTCCACAGACAGTCTCAGAAGTAAATCAAAATAAGCACAGGAGACTTGAGAAGAATCTTACAAATGCAACCTTAAGCACAAACATAGAAAGATCAAGCACGAAAAAGCTGAATACAGAGCACAACACAACTCAACACAAGACCCTTCACTTAGTTTTTTGTTCTCGTTGTTGTATGTCTCTGCTTCGCCAACCTCTTCTTCTTAACTCTTTCTTCTGCACACACCCAGGCGTAACTCATTGACCCCCTCTATGCTCACTGAAGTCCTCTTCAGCTGAAGCTTCAGGTCAGTCATCACCCACTGACCCCATCTGAGCTCTCAGCCTACCTCCTCAGCTGAAGTTTCAGGTCGTCAGGTGCCGTTGAAACCTGCAAATGTATACCAAACAAAAAGACACCAGAGAAAGTCACCCTTGACCCTTCTTCTTGATCCTTGAATCGAATATCGAAGCCCTGTGTTATCTGCACACTTACAGAATCATTAGCGAAGCAAATCAGAAGTGAATCAGAAATCAGAACTACGCTGACAACAATTTGAATTAAAGTTCTGAGGGGTTGATCGGTCACCTTGACCGATCAGACTCCCTCCTGACCGATCAGACTCCATTCTGATCGGTCTCACTGACCGATCAGAGATCAGGGATAGGTCACCAAACCGATCACAAACCTTACTAGAAGTTTAGGGTTTAGAAGGTCAAGACCCCTGATCGGTCCCACTGACCGATTAGCCACAGCCTGATCGGTCAACCTGACCGATCAGCTAGGTGGCCGATCAGTCCAGCTGACCGATCAGCATAATGCCTGACCGATCAGGCTCCCTCCTAATCGGTCCCGGCTGGTGATGATCGGTTACACTGACCGATCAGAAATTCCTTTGATCTTTCTGTGAACATTCTGATCGGTCACTAGATCGTTCAGAAGGCCTTCTGATTCCTCATAAGCTTTCTGGATTGGTCAACAGACCGATCAGACATCCTAGATCGATCCTGTGACCGATCTACTATCAACAAAGTTCGTGTCAACTCCCTGATCGGACTTCAGATCGATCCAGCCAATCATCTCGACCTTGAGTCCAGAGAACAAGCTCCCTTGCCTTCTCTGACTCAGTCTGGTCCCGGAAAATGAGCTACCGAGCCCTCTCCGACTCATCCCGATCCAGAGAACGAGCTACCGAGCCCTCTCTGACCTAAGTTCGGAGAACGAGCTACTGAGCCCTCTTCGACTCAACCTGGTCCAAAGAACGAGCTACCGAGCCCTCTCTGACCTAAGTCCGAAGAACGAGCTACCGAGCCCTCTCCGACTCAACCCGGTCCAGAGAACGAGCTACCGAGTCCTCTCTGACCTAAGTCCGGAGAACGAGCTACCGAGCCCTCTCTGAGCAGGACATACGTCAACTTGAACAGGTGGTGCCCGTGGTAGCTCCCCAAGACCCCTCCCATCCTTCCACCGTATTTCCCGAACATCAGCAATGATGCCAGACTTGGAAAACGCGTGTTTTCCAAGTCGACAGTCTTGTCGAACCATCGGCACAGTCCTACCTTTTGACACATCAATACCGACTGACTCGAGCCAGTCAGTAATGATGTGACCAAAAGGCATATACACTGTACGACGCCCAGGATCACTATAGGAGATACTGGAATAGAAAATGCTCGCCATGATGTCAAAGTCAAGGTGGCGATGCATCCCGTAAAGCATCAAGCAATGATAGGGGTGGATCTCGGCTAGGGGTTTGGAAGTGATCGGTAAGAGGCAGTTGGTGATGATCTTGAAGAGGACATAATCAACCGCAGAGAAACGCAAAGCAGCGAAGGTGGGGAACTCACTGGCAAGCTCATCAAGGCCATCCAGCCTGAGGTGTCCAAAAAAATACTCATAGATGGAATCATAGGTGACTCCCTCGAACGGAGCCGGTAAAGGATTTGGAATAGTAGGGTAGATGGGATAGTGGTTTGTCGATCGACGACAGCTAGCTACTCCGAGAAAATGGAGTAAGTGAAATCTAAATTGGTCTTGGCCACTCGGGTGGTATACCCCAAACCACCATCACCGAGAAGATTATTATAGAACTCGGAGACCAGATCAATGTTTATGTTCCATTCGAGGAAAAAAATTGATTCAAGATCGTAAAATTTGATTATCTGTCGCACAGATGGACAGTAATCATAAACAAAGGATTTGTCGACAGATCGACATGGAAGTAGTTTAAAGGTAGAATTTTGAAAAGCTTGTTCGAATAAGGCATTAGGGAATCTCGGATTTGAAGAAGGTTGAGGTCGAGAGGAAGGCTGGGTAGGTCTAGATGTGGAAGGTGATTTGGATTTTGAGGTTCCCTTACCAGCAGCCTTAGATTTGGAAGATTTTCTAAGGGCACGACACAACCATTAAAAACAGTGATTAGAAACACAGGTAATACTAAAACGATTAGTAAAGATTGAGATTAGGTGAAAGTCTTACTTGGGTGCCATGGTCATCGGTTGAGAAGAAACCCATAGAAAACTCGCGCAAGAGAGACAGTAAGGAGACCAAGTTGCAATGGAGAAAGAAGAATAAGCAGCTTTGGAGAAGAGTGTCGGCGGCTAGAGTTGGGGAAGAGAGTTATTGTAGTTGGTGGACCGATCCACCAACCTGATTCAATGCAGTGGATCGGACGGTCATCCGATCAGAGAAGTTTCCTGACCGATCAGGGAGCACCCTGATCGATCAGAGGGAGTCTGATAGGTCATCGTGACCGATCAGAAGGCTCCTGATCGGTCTCTAGACCAGACCGATCAGGAAGAGCCTGATCGGTCTGCTTGACCGATCAAGAAGAGCCTGATCGGTCTGTGGACCGATCAGGTTCGATACAGAAAGACTTCTGATACATGCTGTTCGATACAGAGATTTCTGATCGGTCTGTGGACCAATTAGATTTCAGAAAAATTTCTGAAACTCTGATACGTTCCAGAAATAAGTTTGTTTCAAACCCTCCTAAACCCTAAATTGTTTCAAACATCCCCTGAATCAAGTGAAGTCGTTTCTTTATGGATTCAAAAACCCTTATCAAGTTTGTATCAAGCAATGTTCCCACCAATTGAACTCTGCCAAAGACTCCTGACATCTATCAAAAACCCAAATCAAGTTTGAAGTTTGTATCAAGCAATGCTCCAATCAATTTACTTGATTGGAATGTCCAAATATGTTCTTGGAACCAAATACACATGTATTATGCATTGGTTTTCCTCATACTTGGTCAAATTAATGATCATTTTCTCTTCAACCTCATTATTCAATGGATGCATTATACATTTTGAATAATTCGGTTGATCCTAGCATCTCACCCCATTTCTAGCAATACAAAAATATTTTGTTAAACCTTATAGTTTGTGTGAGATGCCCCCAAGTTTCCCAACAATTAGGAATGACCATGAAGGACTTTTACCTTGATCCTATTGTGCATGGCACATTCCTAACTCCCTCCTTAAAAAGCTAAATTCACTCTCGGGGAGTGGTTTGGTGAAAATGTCCACTAGATTAGACTTTGACTCTACATGTGAGAGTACAATATCTCCTCTAGCAACATGATCTCTAATGAAGTGATGACACACTTCAATGTGTTTGGTCCTTGAATGGTGGACTGGATTTTTTTGTAAGGTTTATGGTGCTTATGTTGTCACACAACACGCACACCCTTGTAAGATAATTCATAGTCTTCTAAAGTCTGTATCATCCAAAACAATTGTGATACACTCTCTCCCATGGCGATATGTTCCGCCTTGGTCGTGGAGAGAGCAACATAATGTTGCTTCCAACTTGACCAACTCACCAATGATGATCCTAAAAATTGGCAACCCTCACTTGTGCTTTTCCGATCCAACTTGCACCCAGCATAGTCGGAATCGGTATAGCCTATAAAATCAAAGACTCTGTACGGGGGTACCATAGACCAACTCCAATTGTGCCCATAAGATATCTCAAAATCCTCTTAAAAACAATTAAATGAGATTCCTTGGCACATACTTGGTACCTAGCGCACATACCCACAGCAAAAAGGATATCCGGGCGACTCGCTATGAGATATAGCAAACTACCTATCATACTTATATATTGGGTCAAATCAACTGGCTTCCCACTCTCATCATTATCTAATCGCGTGTTAGTCACCATGGGAGTGGTTACCTCCTTAGAGTCACTCTTGTTTAATTTCTTGAGCATCTCTTGAGTGTATTTGGATTGATGCACATGGATTCCGTCTCTTGTTTGTTTGATTTCAAGTCCAAGGAAGAAAGTAAATTCTCCCACTAGACTCATCTCAAACTCCCTTCCATGTGTTCAATGGACTCATTCAAATAACTCTTATTGTTGGAGCCACAAATTATGTCATTGACATATACTTGGGCTACAAAAATATTTTCACCATCTCTACGTAGAAATATTGTAGGGTCTATTGACCTCTAACGAAGCCTTTTTCAATCAAAAATGTTGACAACCGCTCATACCAAGCATGAGGTGCTTATTTTAGCCCATAAAGAGTCTTCTTTAGCTTAAACACGTGGTTTGGAAATTCAGAATTTTCAAACCCCGGTGGTTGTTCAACATAGACCTCTTTTTAATGAAACCATTTAAGAAGGTCGATTTCACATCCATTTGATAGAGTTTGAAACTACTATGTGCTGCAAATGCAAGCGTCAATCGAATGGATTCCAATCGTGCCATGGGAGCATATGTCTCATCGTAATCAAGACCTTCAACTTGACTATAGCCCTTGGTTACTAAGCGTGCCTTGTTTCTTACGATTTCTCCCTTATAGTTTAATTTGTTCTTGAAGACCCATTTAGTTCCAATAATTATGGTCTTCTTAGGTCTAGGAACTAAATCCCAAACTTGGCTTCTCTCAAATTGACCTAACTCATCTTGCATAGTAATAATCCAATCGGGATCATGTAATGCTTCGTCAACTACTCTAGGTTCAATCTCAGAAATCAAGGCGACCTCATTAGCCTCATTCCTAAAGAATGATCTAGTTCTAGCCCCATGATCGATATCTCCAATGATTTAATCTTAGGGATGACTAGAAGCTAACCTAGTTAGTCTTGATGTTAGAGGTGCTTCTTGGATGGTTTCACTAGACACAGGTTCAGACTCAGGGTTAAGCTGAGCTCCATGTAATCTAGGCTCACCATCATCAGACTCATCCGCAACATCTCCAATACTTAGACTTTCATCCAATCCTAATCTCCTAAGTTCGAATTGAACCCCTTCTACATCTCCTGAATGATCAATCACTTTTGGAATCTCCTCAAATACAACATCAGAAGATTCTTCAACTAACCTAGACTTCTTATTGTAGACTCGGTAAGCTTTGCTGACAAGAGAATACCCGACAAGTATCCCTTCATCAACCTTTGTTGTGAACTTTCCAAGATGATCCTTGGTGTTTAGAATGAACACCTTACACCCAAACACCGGAGATGTTTAACTGTAGGCGGTCTTCCAAACCAAAGTTCATGTGAAGTCTTTTCTAAAAACCTATGGATAAGGACTCGATTTTGCACATAGCAAGCTGTGTTTACAGCTTCAGCTCATAAGTAGCTCAGTAAAGAGTACTCATGAAGCATACTTCGTGCAACCTCTTGTAAGACTCGGTTCTTCCTCTCTACAACATCATTTTACTGTAGTGTTCTAGGAGTAGAGAACTCATGTCTATATCCTTTCTCTTGACAAAATTCTAAAAACCTATGGTTTTGAAATTCTCCTCCATGATTACTCCTAATGGTTTTGGTTGTTGTAGATTTTTCATTTTCAATTCTTCTACAAAAAGAAATAAAAATGTCTAAGGTTTGGTCCTTATATTTTAGAAAATAAGTCCATGTATATCTAGTAGAGTCATCAACAATCACAAAGCAATACTACCATTCAATGAAACTACGGTACTACAATCAAACAAGTCCATATGCAATAAATCTAAAGTGGTAGAGGTACTTACAACTCTTTTACCTTTATGAGACGCTTTTGTTTGCTTACCCATTTGACATGCATCACATAATTTTTCTTTCTCGTACTTGATGCTTGGTAAGCCTCGTACAAGTCCTTTGTTGGTCAATTTCCGGATGTTCTTCATGTTCACGTGAGCCAACCTCTGGTGCCAAAGTCAAGACTTCTTCTTTTGACATTATACACTTAATAGAGGCATTAGTAGCACTTTTAAAGGAAACTTGATAGATGTTGTTTACTCTTGTGCCTACTAGTACCGTGTCATGTGTGTCATTGTGTCTAACTAGACACTGACTCAGTGAAATTCAATTGTATATCCCGCATCACACAATTGACTGACACTTAGGAGATTGAAGGTCATCCCCTTGACTAGAAGGACATTCTTGATTCTAAGACATTCGGATATTTGAATGTCACCTATTCCTACAACCTTTAGACTACCATTGTTACCAAATGATACATTACCTCTACTTTTGCTTTGTAGGGTAGTGAATAACGATTTATCCCCGGTTATGTGTTTGGAGCACCCGCTATCAACAAACCAAGTTGATAGATGCTCTCCCTCAATCAATGTCTACACAACATGAAAGATAGATGATTTAGGTACCCAAACCTTGGGACCTAATGCACCTACAATGCAAGTCTTTGGCACCCATGCCTTGGTCATTTTCTTTCTAAGTCCTTGAACCCTAGAAATATTTGATGATCTAAATTGGGTTCTAGACATTAATGACACAAAACTAGGTTCCTTAGGTTGGTAACCTATACCGACCTTGTTGTAGACCGCTCTTTGGGAGTTGAGGATCATATCCAAGGTCTTAGAGCTATTTAAAAATTTTCTAAGAAGATTCTTGAGTTTTTCAACTTCACTCTTTAGGGCCTTGTTCTCATCCTCTAGGGCCTTGTTCTCATCCTCAAGGACCTCAACATGCAAGTCATCAATTTCATCATCCTTAGAGGTTGTCAATTGTTCTGCTTCTAATTTCAATGATTTTACCTTATCCTTAGATTTTTTTTAAGCAAAGTTGTCAATCATGCAATAGTTCTATAACACTTATCAAGTTCGGGAGAGATTACCTTTTCATCATCCGAAGATGATGAAGCCGCGGTTGAATGATCACTTGACTCGTCACCACTCTCCATGTGCTACTCTTCTAAGGCCATAAGAGCCACGTGGCGGGTGCTATTCTCCTCCTCGAATGAGCTAGATGAGGACTCATCCTATGTGGCCTTTAAGACCTTCTTCTTCTTTGTCTTCTCCTCCTTTTTCTTGAGTTTTGGACACTCACTTCTATAGTGTCATTTCTTGCTACATTCAAAACAAGTGATATTAGTCTTATCATTATTACTTTCACTGGTTTTACCTTTCCCCTTGTAGCGTCGACTCTTCCTCATCATCCTTCTCACAAAGTTGGTCATCTCAGTTGATGAAGACTCGCTCCCGTCCTCATCGGATTCGGATGAAGAAGAGGAGACCTCCTTCTCCTTCTTCTTTTCTTTCTTCTTCTTTGCTTTGTCCCCTGCTACAAGAGCAATACCCTTCTCTTTTGGGCTTTTGTTAGCAAGTTCATGTAGCTCCATTTCACAAAAGAAATCGTCTAACTTTACAATGGAAAGATCTTTAGATACCTTGTAGGCATCCACCATGGATGACCACAAGGCATTCCTAGGAAAAGACTTGAGTACATACCTTATAAGGTCACGATTCTCGACCTTCTCATCGATCGAGTACAAGCCATTGAGGATCTCCTTGAATCGATCATGAAGCTCGCTCACGGTTTCAGAATCTTTCATGGAAAGATTCTGGAGTTGGTTGAGGAAGAGGTCTCTCTTTGCTATCCGGGAATCTCGAGTGCCTTCATGTAGCTCTATGAGCTTGTTCCATAGATCTTTGACACTTGAGAAGGGACCAACCTTAATGAATTGCTCCTTGGTCATCCCACACTGCAGGGTGACCACTGCCTTGGCATCTGCCTCTCCCTTGCTGGTTTATTCGGCTGACCACCTCGATGACTCGAGCTCCTTGCCCTCAGCATCCTTTGGAGGAGTGAATCCCTCCTTGACTGAAAACCACATGCCAATGTCGGTTTTCAGATAGTACTCCATTCTTGATCTCCAATACTGGAAGTCTGCTCCATCAAAGAAAGGTGGTCTGTTGGTGCTGAAGTCTTCTCCTCTCAAAGTCATCTTTTGCTCTTAAGGTGTTAAACCAGTAGAAAGAGCACCTTGGCTCTGATACCACTTGTTAGGATCTGGGATGGCTAGAGAGGGGGGGTGTGAATAGCCAGCCACCAAAAACTCTGGCTTCTTTTCTTTCTGCACTCAGGTTAGCAGCGGAAAAACAAAACACAACAGAAAGAAAACAGAACAGACACTAACACAGGAGATTTACAATGTTCGGGGATAACTTGCCCCTACTCCTTGGCGTGCCCGTGAGGTGGCCGATCCCTTGATCTTCGACAAATCAGACCCCGAAATGAAACCGGCTAAGAATTTCTCCTTCTCGGTGGAGTAACCTCTCCACAGACAGTCTCAGAAGTAAATCAAAATAAGCACAGGAGACTTGAGAAGAAGCTTACAGATGCAACCTTAAGCACAAGCACAGAAAGATCAAGCACGAAAAAGCTGAATACAGAGCACAACACAACTCAACACAAGACCCTTCACTTAGTTCTTTGTTCTCGTTGTTGTATGTCTCTGCTTCGCCAACCTCTTCTTCTTAACTCTTTCTTCTGCACACACCCAGGTGTAACTCACTGACCCCCTCTGGGCTCACTGAAGTCCTCTTCAGCTGAAGCTTCAGGTCAGTTGTCACCCACTGACCCCATCTGAGCTCTCAACCTACCTCCTCAGCTGAAGCTTCAGGTCGTCAGGTGCCATTGAAACCTGCAAGTGTATACCAAACAAAAAGACACCAGAGAAAGTCGCCCTTGACCCTTCTTCTTGTTCCTTGAATTGAATATCGAAGCCCTGTGTTATCTGCACATTTACAGAATCATTAGCGAAGCAAATCAGAAGTGAATCAGAAATTAGAACTACGCTGACAACAATTTGAATTAAAGTTCTGAGGGGTTGATCGGTCACCTTGACCGATCAGACTCCCTCCTGACCGATCAGACACCATTATGATCGATCCATTGAAGTTCTGATTGGTCTCACTGACCGATCAGAGATCAGGGATTGGTCACCAGACCGATCATAAACCTTACTGGAAGTTCAGGGTTTAGAGGATCAAGACCCCTGATCGGTCTCACTGACCGATCAGCCACGACCTGATTGGTCAACCTGACCGATCAGCCAGGTGGCTGATCAATCCAGCTGAACGATCAGCATAATGTCTAACTGATCAGGCTCCCTCCTGATCGGTCTCGGATGGTGCTGATTGATCGCACTGACCGATCAGAAATTCCTCTGATCTTTCTGTGAACATTTTGATTGTTTTCTGATCGGTCACTAGACCGTTCAGAAGGCCTTTTGATTGTTGATGCAGTCTGACCCTGATTGTTGTTTTGGTGTTGATATCGATTTTAGTTTAAGTTGATGATTATGATTATTATTGGGTTTAAGTCCTGGTCGTGGACTAGGCATACCTAGTGGGACTAGGTTTGATAAAATTCTAGCTTGGAGGGCTAGGTGTGGAGAAATCCTAACCTGGAGGGTTAGGTGTGAAAAATCCTAGCTTTGAGGGCTAGGTGTGGAAAAGTCCTAACTTGGAAAGTTGGGTGAAAAGTCCTAGCTTGGAGGGCTAGGTGAAAAGTCTTAACTTGGAGAGTTAGGTGAAAAGTCCCAACTTGGAGGGTTAGGTGTGAAAAATCCTAGCTTGGAGGGCTAGGTGTGGAAAAGTCCTAACTTGGAAGGTTGGGTAAAAAGTCCTAGCTTGGAGGGCTAGGTGAAAAGTCCTAACTTGGAGGGTTAGGTGAAAATTCTCAACTTGGAGGGTTAGGAGAAAAGTCCTAGCTTGGAGGGCTAGGTTGGATGAAATCCTGACTTGGAGGGTCAGGTCCTAGCTTGGAGGGCTAGGTTGGGTGAAACCCTAGCTTGTTGGGCTAGGTTGGAGCTCCTGGATCGGTCTGGTGACCGATCAGGGAGATTGGCACGGTGCTCCTTCGTGGATTGGTCTGGTGACCGATCCAACGATGACTGATCGGTCTGGTGACCGATCAGGGAGTATGTGTTTCACTCACTGCACAGCTCCTGATCGGTCTGGTGACCGATCAGGGAGCCCACAAGTGGGTTGAGTTCTCCTACTGCTCTGCTCCTGATCGATCCAGTGACCGATCAGGAAGCATCCAGTAGGTTTTTTGGCAAACCTACTGATCGGCTCCTGATCGGTCTAGTGACCGATCAGCGAGAAACCACGACTGATCAGACTGAACGATCAACTGTCGCGAGGTTTCTCACCCTGACCGATCAGGCTGGAGCCTGATCGGTCTGGGATCGGCCTGATCGGTCTGGTGACCGATCAGCCAGTGGATTCCGAGCGGAATTGTGGCAAGCTGATTTCAAGACCGGTTTGGTGACCGGTCAGGGTGACCGATCATACGAGCTTGCGATCCCAAGTTTCTCACTGGGGACCGATCAAGTTGGAGCCTGATCAGTCTGGGATAGTCCTGATCGGTCCGGTGACCGATCACTTTAATTCAAACGCGCTGTCAAACGCTCTGATCGCGTCTGAACACATCTGATCCTCTGCACTTAACCTTTGATACTTGATTCTATACTTGATATGCTGTGCTAATGCTCTGATTAAGTGTGCAGGTGACAGGGATGGATTCAAACACTCAAGGAGAGTCAATGGAAGCCTTTCCTTGGAGCAGGTTTGTCCATTTTCCATCTCAGGTTGCAACGGCTGGAGCTGCTGACTGGAGCTTGGCTGAGGGAAGCTCAGGGAGTCCAGGGAGAGATCAGTGGTAGCTGGCGTTGGCAGGTGAGCAGCTGGAAGCTGCAGTGAGGTGGTGACCTGGAACTAAGTGGAAGAGACTTAAGCGCTCGGTGGCGAACAAGTCTCAACAACAACTACTCTGATCAGAAACTCTACAGCTTGTGTTCTTGCTACAACTTGTGTTGTGCTTGTGCTATCTGCTGTTCCATCAATCTTGAGCAAGCTACTGCAATCCTTGAAGCAACCATCTGTTACTTGAGCATTGGGAAGAAGAGTCAGAAGGCTTGGCGAGTCCATCAGCGAGAAGACACGAAGAAGGGGATTCTTGCGTGAAATCTGCGCCGAGTGGAGCTCGGGAGAAGTTTGTCTGAGTTCTTGCTGTCCTAAGTGCTAAGTAAGATCTTTCTTGTGTTTCATTGTGCTTAAAACTCTATCTTTGTTGAAACGCCGTGGAGAGGTTACTCCACCGAGAAGGAGGTTGCATTTTATCCGGTGTTCACCGGGGCTTGATCTGCCGACGATCAAGGGATCGCCCACCTTAAGGGCACGCCAAGGAGTAGGGGCAAGTTATCCCCGAACCTTGTAAATCCTCTTGTTAGCGTTCTTGTTCTTGTGTTTAACTTAGGGTTTAGTTTGCTGCATACTCTGTTTTATTGCTTCCGTTGTGCTACTAAACTTTTGAGTCGCAGAAATTTCAAAAGAGTCAAACTTGAAGTGTCTGGCTACATTCACCCCCCCTCTCTAGTCATCCAAGTTCCAACACTGATTCCTTAGAAGCTTTCTGGATCAATCAACAAACCGATCAGACATCATGGATTGATCCTGCGACCGATCTGCTATCAACAGAGTTTGTACCAACTCCCTGATCGGACTTCAGACCGATCCAACTAATCATCTCGACCCTGAGTCCAGAGAACAGGCTCTCTTGCCTTCTCTGACTCAGTCTGGTCCCGGAGAACGAGCTACCGAGCCCTCTCCGACTCATCCCGGTCCAGAGAACGAGCTACCGAGCCCTCTCTGCCCTAAGTCCGGAGAACGAGCTATCGAGTCCTCTCCGACTCAACCCGGTCCAGAGAACGAGCTACTGAGCCCTCTCTGACGTAAGTCCGGAGAACGAGCTACCGAGCCCTCTCCGACTCAACCCGGTCCAGAGAACGAGCTACCGAGCCCTCTCTAACCTAAGTCCGGAGAATAAGCTACCAAGCCCTCTCCGACTCAACCCGGTCCAGAGAACGAGCTACCGAGCCCTCTCTGACCTAAGTCCGGAGAACGAGCTATCGAGCCCTCTCCGACTCAACCTGGTCTAGAGAACGAGCTACCGAGCCCTCTCTGACCAGTACACTTAATTCGAACTTAACTATCACTCAACGGAACTTAAATCGATGTCAACATCAAAAAAGCAATCAGGTCAGACTGCATCAATAATCTCCCAGACTACATCAACAGAACAGACGGCTCAAAGACAAAAACAGTGGAGTAGCAATGAGGTTGTGAAACAATGAGAAGTCAATCCCCCTTCTTCAGAGCCTTAGGTGAACCTTATATAGGGGGGAAACCACCTATCTTGTCTTGGCCATCTTTTCTTAATAAAAGCTCAATCTTCTGATAGAATCTCGTGGCAGCTTTATTTCCCCCGTGGGTCTGGCGTGACCGCTAAAAGGTCATTCACTTGTCCTTGCTGTCATCTTACTGTCAGCATTAATGCTTGATGTTCTGGGAATGCATGATTATGGCAAATGTTTCTTCTTCATAATGAGAGGATTTTGTGTATCTTTCCGTATCTGGCGGAGTCTAATCGGCATTAAACGGTTCTAATTGTAGAATTACCTTTGCTTGTGATATAATGCAGCTCCGTAAATCTGCCCGGCCTTAGCCGATCGACCGTAAGGGGACATCCCGAAGGGCTCGATCACCTGGCAATCAATCACTCTTGAATGGGACAGACCACCTGTGAGTGGGTCCAGCTGTTCTTGGCGCCTGACAGTCCGATCGGATGACTGGGTGCGTCTGACCGGACAGCAGGTCCCTAGGCCACGAGTCGCTTCTCAGAATGGGGTGAGTTATTTCAAGTTCTTGCCTACCAGGTTATCCGACCGGGTACTCTCGATCGGGCAGTCCCGCCCGCCGCCCAGATGCCCGACTAAAGGTCAGCATCTCAGGATGGGGGTTCTTAATTGTGTAACCCCCAGGTTGTCCGATCGGGTACTCCCGACCAGACACCTTCGACCGGGACTTAGATCCCTGAATAGAAGTTGGCCTTTTGGAGGGGATGAGCCGGGCTTAAGCGTCTGTCTGTCCAGTCAACTCGTGAGTACGGCCGACTGACCCGCACTCACTAGCACAGAACTTGATCGCTTCGTCCATCTTGCTATAACCCCGATCGAACTCATCCAGTTGATTCAACACCCTACGCGACCGGACACCTTTATCCGACCGGATTATCTACCCGACCGGATCATAACCCTTGGAGTTGCTTTGTAGAAAATAATACCAAAGGTGGAGCTATTTTATACAAAACAACATCACTTTGTGATTATTTTGTACAAAACAACACCACTTGAAAATTACTTTATATCTGATCCTGTCGCAAAGTGAGTTGGATGCCCTTACAGCTGAGCGTGCCTCCCGGGAGGGCGAGGTCGCTGAGGTGGCTTAACGAGCAGGATCGTCCCTGACCTGCAAGACAAGGACCGTTAGAATCCGCCGGGAAAAGTCCTTGGCCAAGCACTCCGACGATCAAGTCAGTGCACGACGAAGACGATGAAAGGCAATAGAACAGTATGACAATTGCACTATCGCGCGTACCTGGGAAATGCGGAGTGAGAAGGTATATATAGCCGGGGAAGCTGACAGGTCCTGCCCCACCTGCCACCCGTTGTCATAGAGCAAGTACAGGGTAATGCATGTCAGGGGTGGCAGGGTAAAGTGGCACATGCTGTATTAAGGAAAGGGGCGCTGTCAACTTAAGGGTGGCATCGTTGGGCGCCGCTCGGCCTGACACCAAAGCATGTGGTCGAGGTACAGGGGGACAAGATGTGGCAGGAAGATCAATACCTCGACGAGATATCCGCTACTGGGGGCCAGGGTGGTCTTGGTCCTACACCGACCTCGTACAGCCTCTGGTAGTCCGATGTCAGGGAGTGGTTGTGCTGACTGGGGCACTAAGTAACGAAGCCAGCTGAGGGCCTATGAGGGTGCCGACTGGGGCACTCAGTAACGAGGCCGGCTGAGGGCCTATGAGGGTGCCGACTGGGACACTCAGTGCACTCAGTAACGAGGCCGGCTGAGGGTCTATGAGGGTGCCGACTGGGGTACTAAGTAACGAGGCCGACTGAGAGCCTATGAAGGTGCCGACTGGGGCACTAAGTAACGAGGTCGGCTGAGGGCCTATGACGCGGGAGTCCGGGGGCCCAAGCCTGCTTGCCCCACCTAACGAACTTGTTCAACCCCCTAACCATCTTTCTTCTGACTAGACACCAGACTGCCGAGTCAGATCACTCGCAAACTGCCCGGGATCAATATCTTATACTAAACACCACTGAAATGATGCAAATAACTATAAGGTATTATTTTATACAAAGTAACTCCTAAAAATAAATCAGATAATACCGAACCTAAAACAATCCGTTTGACTCTATGATAAAAAAAAACGAAAACACTTACAATTGATGAATATTATCTCCTCCTCAGTGATGATATTTTTTATGAAATAGCTCTAACAGTGCATAAAGGTATTTAAAATATTAAATTATGATTAAAAATTATTTTAATAATTTTTTAAAAAATAATGTTTTAATAATATGAATAACAACATTTTTTTTTATTTTCGATCTTTTATATTTTCTATGCGCATAGGGCATCTTCTTAATAAAAAAAAATTGTAGTGTGTTCGTTGATAATAAATGAAACCAAGAGCGTCCTTTAAAATTTTTACCTTGATTATTTTGTCAATACGCATGGTTTCGCAAAGGTACGAATGTCTTGTGAACATGACTGATAATATTCTAAAATTGCATTCTGAAACTTCAAATGAAACCTCATCGTAAGGCTATGAAAGATCTTAAATGCCCTCGGGTTTAGAGCGATTAGTTACTATCCCAGATATTCATGATTTAATCCCTAATTATAACGTATTTTATAAGAATTTTTCTTCTAAATGGAGCACGAATCCTGAACGCTGAGCTTCTAGACCGTCCACCGTGAGTACTTCCTGATTTACCCTGATGACCGATAAAAAACTTCCATAAAATTGAATTGGTCATCTCATATGTATCTGCTACCTGATCTAATATTTTATAAAAGATCTTAAACGCCCGAACAATGATAAGACGTATTCACAATTTAATATTTAAGAATCGAGTTCCACACTAGATTGATCGACCGTCCACTATAAACACTTATCAATTTTCCAAATCCTTTTGAGCCACCGTCGGGATTAATCAATATAAACTAATACCTAATGCCCATTAAAAATGGAACCAAATAACATGATGTGATCATTTAAATGATTGCCAAATAATTAGAAATCTGACTGCAGTTATTTTGGTCGGTGAGGGTGATTATTTTTCTTCTCAAAGGCTTCAAATTTTGACGAGTTCATTCAAGCAGAGAGAGCCATTGCACAAATATACAAAACAAGGATGCCTTTGATGATTGTAATTTGTTAGAAACGAGGTTACAAGGCAAACAGCTTCCTAAAGACAATAATCAACTGGATGATCTCCAAATCCTTCCTTCCAAGGAAACCACCATGACAGAAACATCGTCGTGGTACTTACGACGGTCCCCTTGAGGAATATCCAGCAATTCGTGGAAGTCCATGCCTGCAATGCAACATCACAAAGACCATAATATGAATCAGTACGTACGCATATCTAAGTTGGATAGTAGTTAGGATTTAGCACTAGACGTGATGATACTTGGGGCTAGGAAATAGATAATAACCCTACCTAGGAAAGAGAACAGAAGAGAAACCTCAAAAGTTGTTGGGTTACTGATTTCTATTGAAATTCAGAGGCTATATGGATCAAAGATCTTGAGAATGTTTAGACACTTTCATATGCGATGGTGGACAAAGCACATTTTTGTCTGATAAACATTACTCATTTCATTTGCCTCAGTAAGACTGCACAGCCAAAGAGATTGAAAACGGCACCAACCTTTTCAAAATGAATCGTAAATGACAATTTTAAAGTTCAAAACTTTATTGTATGTGGTTACATCTAACAATGTCAATACCCAACATTCATAATGTTCAGACGAACAAAACCAGAAATAACCTATATGAACTGAATGAACTAGTGCTATTTCTTGCTGACTGTCTTAGTGCACTGGTCAAAATCGAAGAAAAACTCAAGGGAAATGTGGATGGATGCATATGCTTGACATTCACAGATTATAAACATAATGATTGATGACTGACTGACCATTCTTTTTAGCAGCACGGATTAGCAGTTCAGCAATGAGGTATTGTGCAGGGTCCCCATCTGGTGCATTTTCCATAAACCAAGTAATATGTGACACCACCTCTTCATTGCTGAAATACTGGTAAAGCCCGTCGGATGAGAGGACTAAAAATCGATCATTTGAGCAGAGATGATGGTGAAGAACTGACGGAGTGCAACTAATGTATGGCAAGTCTCCAATGTAGTCAACTCTGAACATTTGTAGCAGAGCTTGGTTCAATTTTGGCTGTACCAGAAATAGCACAATCAAAATTAATATAGCACGTTTCCAGCAAATATAGGTGATTTAATCAACAGATTGAAATAGTAGTTTGGGTACCCACTGCAGCACACGTTCTATCATATTTTGCTCATAACATTTTATTAGCACTTGGACGTCAAATCAATTGATGGTATTTAAATCTTATATATAACTACATTATTAAAGAAAGTGGATTATATATGATCCTACACCACTACTAATAAAAAAATAAGCATATGGAAGCATCAGGTTTCAAAGACTTTGATTATCACAACTAGAAAAAATAGATAGAAGCATAGCATATATATATATACAACTCACATCCCTACTTTTTGGCATTCCCCATCACTTCAAAAAAAAACAAAAAAATGGGTAATTTTCGAACCAACTAATCCTGGAGGTAACTGACCCGCTCTACAAAAGTTTCTCACCGGTCAAGGTAAATCGGGAAACGCTCACAAAGGCCCATCCAAGCAACTAACATTCTTAGGATTTACGTCCCACTGGAGGAAAATTCCTGCAATGCGCTGTAGCTAAGATTCAACCCTTAGATGTCTAATTAACCACTTGAAGGGTCTAACTGCTGCACCATTGCCCCAGGGGCTTCCCCATCACTTCAAAATGAATACCCATGTGAATATTATCAATGCAAATGGCCAGCCGTCCAAAGCGCAGTGTTATGGAGAGTTAATGTGTGTACCAAAATGAATAACAATTAAGGCATTTGAATCATCATAGATGCATTAGTCAATCAAAATTCAAAATACTTGCAAAAAGATAGTACAAATCCCTACTTATCGTTCATATGGATCAGTGCTAATCAGTTAGCTTAATGCCCTCAGCTTTTGCAGTAGCAATCAAACTTGGAGATATGACAATTTCAAGATTAACAGTAGTCCTAAGTAAACTCATTATCAAACCAACTCAACACAGGTGCAGAATAAGATTTTTGCAATAAAAGCTTTTTCCATAAGATACTTTTCTAGTTTTACAGATCTCACAGAATTGCATTTAGAAGGAAAAATGAACCCCAAGTGTGAATGTATCTTGGGCCAAGTTAAACTAGCAATTACTCATTACTTGAAAAAAAAAAAACATGTAGGCACCAATGTTAACTAACAAGATGGCAAAAAGATGAAAAGTTGTCCACGATTTAAATACGAAATATGAGAGATGACCTTCTTCAGAAATTCTGCTCCAAATGCTCTTGTAACTTTTAACTGACCCTTTACTCTGTCATTGAAGACAGCTTGAGCATCATCATGATGTTCTGCTTTAATTCGCAAAACCTCCTGCAAGATTAAGCAGAAAAGATCAGTTAACTGAGACGATAAGTATGTGATTCCGTCAAAAATGCCTAATGATAATAAGGTTCCTTGTAGTGAAATTCATTAAATGTTTAGCAGAGACAAAACTATCAAGTGGCAAGCTACAGGAAGAAATATGTTTTCCTGTATTATTATGGAGAATGTGCTTTTGCTCAATTCAATTTTGTCATTAAATTGCCCTCCTAGTACTCATAAAATTATAATTCATGCAGTATCACCAGAAATATAAACTATCCAAGTTTGCATTCTTGTGTTAAACATACTAGAACATACAAAACCACAAGATGTGAAATCCAACTATATGTCGGGCAATGTGAATATTAATGCCACTGACTCAATGTCTGTGAGATTCCTATTCGTATTCATAAAATTGTTGGTGGTGTAATTTTATGATGGCCAAACTTTGGTTGTAATGGACATACAATTGATTTATTAATAAAGAGAAGCCATGACTAAATATTAGATATGCCTGAATAACAATGCCAAACCTACTCAACTTGAAATATCATTGACAGATACACATCACGAAAGTGACATGATAAGACCTGAGTATGTAAAATTGTATAACATGAATTGACCTATTTACAAAGTAAATTAATTTTAAAAAGTACAATAACTTTTTAATGCAATATAATTTTATACTTTTGAGATTTTAATTAATCTTAGACCTAGCTATTTTATATTGACTGACATTAATAACACGACTCATTTATGACATGATGCAAAATTCCAATCCTAACTTAACATGTCAATTCTCACTGCTACTCCAATGTTGAGATTCATGTTATAGATCAGCTAATGAATCACTAGGTCAGACGGTCTCTTCCTAACCTTATTTTAGCTAGGGAAGGTTGTCTAAATTTACTAATCCTAACTCCATCAGACCTCGTGAATAACTCTCCACCAAAAGTGAGAAAGATGCATTCTATATCTCAGCAAATAGGCCTTGCCATCCAATCCCACCTCAAAGACCAAAATATAGGAATTTGAACACACCATAGCGGAACCCTCTTATTCATTTATGCTATAGGATATAGACAAAATGAAAACTCAAACAAACAAGTGGAAAGTGAAAGATGGCAATATTTGCATCTCCCAACTTGTTTTCCTTCCTTTGCCTGCATAATAGCTCAAGATATATATATATACCCACTCTATCTAGTCCAATCATGCCCATGATGCAAGAAGGAAGAAGATTATACACAATAAATCTGTCCCATACTTCGAAGGGAAATTTCGTTGCATGGCCATGCCCTAGACACTACACAGACATCATCAATGTTCAACTTTTGGCAAGCAAACCAAACAAAAAACACGCTCCAAGGTTGGGGAAGAGTTTAAGAAGAATGGCTCGTGCAAAATAAATGATCCAACAAATTTGGATTCTTAGCCATTATCGTGCTAGTTATTCATGTATTTACTAGTTTTAAACACAGCTCCTTTCCTTTTCTTCAAATCTTACAAGTAACATTAGATTCTTTTCTCTTCTCACATTTTTTAACTTGAACTTTGTTTCCTTAGGAGTTAGGATACGTTCTTATACTTTTCAACAGTAGTTGAGTATATGTTTGCTAGATGTTTCCAATTTGGGGTCCAAAATCTAAAAATCTAATGTTTCTTGTAAATTATCTAATATCCCTCCTACAGAAAAGTACACTGAATTGCATATCATAAAGCATAAGGGAACAAGGAGCCATGAGAATCTCTTAATGGAACAGAACAATCCTACCTAGTTATGTACATCCAACCTGAAATTGCATACACAGATCACAGTTCATTGATCCTAGTAAGGCTGGCATCAACTATGTATTGTGGGTACGCAACACTACCCTAATCAGGATATCTTTACAGAACAAATACTCCCAAAATTTGTGGATAATGGATTGTGTTCATACATCCATCTAAAATTAAGGAAATAGAACTATCCCGCAGATATTGCAGCTAAAAGTATCTAAACTTTATCCTTGAGATTCATGATAAATCGGTAGCCTACCAGCTTCTATAAGGTGTAGTTTCTACACTACCATAAAGGCGTAGGAGCACGAAACACAATCAAGAACTCCATATTGTACTTCAGTTCTTGGAAACTTGCAATTTATTATAGAACCACTATTTTGATCAATTTCTAGCATTAGTTTAGAGAACCTAAGCACTACCACAGAGTAAGTATATTTTTTGCATAAATCTTCCCCACCAAGCACATTCTCATATGCAAATTCAAGCACACAAACTGTCTATTCAGAATTCTCTACAAGGTGGGTTAAAACTTGTGTCTGGCTCATACCTCCTCAATGCTTGTACAGTGGTCAGAAGAGAGCTGAACAGCCCTCATTTTTAGGCTACAAATAGATAATTCCCGGGTCTTATTATTGTTACAAAACTGGGCTTTAGGATTATGCATTGGAGATTCCTCTGATATCCTGTCTAACTCCATATGGACAAGAGAATCTCTCATGCTGTTTTGATGTCTTGCATCTTCTATTGTAACAGTTTGTGCATTGTAGACATCATTTAGTCTATCTTGTGCAAGAATAACACGACTATCTCCAAGATTCATCACATATACATCCTGGTCCTTCATTAACATGACAAGGACGCATGATCCCATCAGTGCGAGCTCTGGGTTTCTATCTAGTGCCTTCTCTACCATATCCACAAAAGCCTCTTCTGTGGCTTCCAGTGCCCGTGTCATAGCCTTCAGTACTGCATCATGGTCCACTGGCCCTGATTTACACCGTCTGACAATCACGGATGAATTATCTACTCTATCATCAATATTAGATGGATTTCTATTCCCATAGTAGCTCCAAGAGAAAAGTTTCCTGTGTGAGAATTTATGCTTTCTGTACATTTTCCTCAACCTGGTTCCAAATAATGACACTCTCATCATCTGTTTTTGTCCTACGGCAGAAAATGATACCACATATTTTTGCTTTAATTCTTTTGAACTGCTTCTAACTACAGCATTACTCTCTTGTATTCCAACAAGTTCTTCTCCTAGCCTTAAACTTTCCCTCTTGGCGCTGGATGAATGAAGAACTGGTTGTACTGGTGAGGAGATTTCTCTGCTACTATTACCAAAATCCCCAGGGGTACTAAGCTGCAAATCCCAGGAACCACTTCTGGCAGTGGCATTACCTGATGACAGGTAAGAGTCTTTGCCATGGTCCTCAAGAAGTTCCATCTGAAGAAGCTCATAAAGGCGTTTGTTTTTTCTACATTTACTTTCTGATTTGATTTCTGAGATGCAGGATGTTTTCTTATGGGATGCATCAGCATGATCCCCAGCGTCCAGATTTCCATCATCCCTGAATGAATTGCATTCACGAGGAATTTCACACCACAGCTTGTTGTCTTCAACTCCTCCTTCCGAAGTTGGGCCACCCATGCTTGATCCCTTACCCAAATTGTCACCAATGGAGGATTCTAATCGAAAATTTTCTTCATGGGATGGGTCAAGTGCAACTCCTTCCTCACATTGGTTTCCAAAAGATAAATTAACTAACCTAGAATTCCACAATTCACCTTGTTGCAAGTCTGAAGAAAGAGATTCTTGTTTTACAACACCAGAAGAAATCTTAGAAGCATCATTTTCACTAAGATCAGATGATGAAACAATATGGCCTGATTTGTCTTCATAATACCATAGAAGTCCCTCCAATTCTTTATCTACAGCTTTATAAAGGTTATTCATCAAAAAATCAGGTGCATCAGGACCACTGAAACCATCATAGATTCCAACAAACAACCACCCCTGCTCTTCAGAAAGGACAACATGAACCCTGTCCTCCCCAGCCTTGCCATGAGCCCATTGCAAGTTGCGGCTGCTGCAATACTCAGGTTCCGAGGTACCAGCTTCCAAACAGTTTCGTGAAGGATCAGATTGTGGTTTTGCGTCCTTAGAGTGCCACACTAGATGGGACATGGGATGCAAGAGGAACCGGTGGATCCAACTGGAGCCACGCTGATGCCTCGTAAAAGTTTTTGAAAACACACTTGTCATAGGTCTGCTCATGCTCCTCACAAGTTGGCCAAATCTCGTCTTTCCCCGGCCATGACCAAGAGGAGCAGAGAAGCTACTCGTATCAGCTGAGTCAAGCGGCCCAGACATGAAGAAACCTTTGTCCAATGGCCCAGACATAAGACTTGCCCCTCTCTCCAATGGCCCCGAGGCGAATCCCCTCCCCAAAGGCCCTGACATAAAAGCATTCAGAGGTCCTGATCCACGAGGAAGTGGTTGGAGAGGGACAGAGGCAAATGAAGCGGTGCTCTCAAATGAAGCAGCTGGCTCTTGCGTATCGTTGGAGATGAGCACATTAGGGTTACCGGTCCGAGCAGTGGAGGTATTGGCACTGACTGAGGCCCCCGATATGGTCCGAAAGGTGGTCTCAGAAGAATTCTTGCTCGCTCTATGCGACTCTTCTGCAATCTCCTGCCTGAAAGAAGCACTGCGCGTGTCGGAATCAAGAGTGTTCGAAACCACAGTGTACCTGTCGGAGTTTGAGGGCGTTATAGCCGGAGAATCCACAACCACCGGCCTCACGTAGCAGAAGGAGTGGCCCAGGCCTTCGTCTAAGGGCTCAAGGAGGTCCAGATCGACCCCATCCTTGGCGACCCCTGAGGGAACGAAACAGCCAACGGCTCGCGACGTGCCATTCCCCATCGGAGGCCAGCACTACAAGAGCATCAAAGCACGAAGCTTGAGGGGAGATATACGGAGCGGAGGGTTTCCAATTCCATGGCCCTGCACCATGAGCAGGTAGAGAAAGAACAAGCTGAGCGTGGAACCCCGCGAACGCAAGAAGCCGAAGCACCACTCAACCCTACCACTCCGCCCTTGGCGAGCTCGCATCATAGGGAAGACGACGACGGGTATGGCTTCAGGAGGATCCAAATGCTCCCATATGGATCCCTCAAGATGCGATCTTTAAGCCAAAATACTCCAATAAACAACAAAGCAATTAGCGAAATGGAGAGCTCGTCAGCTCATCTCTTGGAAAACGACAGATCTGAGCTGCCAGATGAGGAGCTCGAGGGCGCTGCTTAAACTTGAGGGGTTGTCGGGTTGAGATTGAGAGAAGAGAGAGGAGTTGACGAATTGGGGACGGGGGATGCGAATGAAGAGGTTGGACACTTGCTTATATTAACATTGCATCGCATTTGGGTGTTGGCCTTTGTCCCATTTGCATTTGCTTCCCCCTTCGAGTCAAATAAATTAATAACAATAATAATAATAATAACATAGAATTTGATCATCACATCATCATGGTCACCGTCATGATTATGACCATGAAATTGATTTAAATTGAGTTGTCTGCTTTCTCCACTCCATCAGGTCTCAGGATGACAAGTAAGCGGGCTTTATTTTTCAATTATCATCTCTGCTTTATATATTAAAAAAAAAAAAAGTTAAGCCTGGCCGGATATATATATATATATATATATATATATATATATATATATATATATATATATAGAAGAGGAGGATGTCAAAAATAAATTTGATTAATTAATTTAATTTAAATCAATTTCAAAAATACTAGATTCGGATTAAAAAAATTTGAATGAATTGGAGGTTTTACTGATTATATTAGGTCACGTCAGATTCGGATCGAGCTAAATTTAGGGTTTTTTTTTAATTTTTTTAAGGTAAAATTAAGTTTTATTTTTAAAAATAAGATATTTGTTTTATATCAATATCAAAATTTGTATGATAATAATCAAGTATTTGAGATAAAAATGGAAAATTATATTTCATTGGGTTATTCAGATTATCCGAATTCGGATTTCAAGATTTCAGGTATATTCAGATTCGATTTGATTTAATCCAACCAAATCCATCTAACCCAACTGAACTAACAATCCTAGTAGGCAGAAATTAAATTCTTCAGTATTTTGTCAAAAAAAGATGCTATTTATAAAGGGTGATTTTGGTTAAATAGATAAAAATCCTCAATTGAAAAATTCCCTTTGGTTCACTCCCCTTGATTTTTTTTTTGGTTAAAATTAAAATTTTAAAAGCATGAATAAACTCTTGAAAGCATCACTAATGCAATTATGATTTTATACTACCATTTTAACTGTGAGATTTTAGTTAAAACATAATAATTTTAAATTATTAAAACAAAAATTAAGAGAATAAATTTAGGGACCTTCAACATGATGGTGATCTTATATTATCATTTTAAATATTAGAAAGACTATTAAAGTATTTTAATCAGAATACCTTAAGGCTTAAGGCTCAGTATGAATGAAGTTATAGGAGCATTATGAATTAAATGGTGGTCTCATATTTTTATTTTTTTTTATAACAAAAAATTATTAGGACCAATGGTGTTGAAATGTTGGACCAGGTAGCAGACGAACATCGGTCGGCCCCACGGAAGTTTTACATTGGTCTTCAGGATAAATCAGGAAGCGTTCGCGTTGAACGGTCTAAAAGCCCCCAATAGTGTTGAAATGGTTGAATACATCAGAGGGGTGAATAATTATTATACTTGCAAATTCAAATTCTAACTACTCTTGCTTAACAATGATTAAACAAAGTTAGTGCAATAAAAATGAAAATATAAAGAAACATAAGCATATCAATCACTAACATGAGCATCTATGTGTTTTTGAGTGTGCAAGGACTTGTAGGAACATAAGTGGAGTTTGGAGATCTCATGATTCAATAAGGCCAAGATGATATGAATGATGATTTGGGATGGAGGTCTATGAAAATTGGAAAAGGTTGCATGAGACAATAAAAAAACTGCAGCACAGAAGGCAGAAGCATTGAGGTGGTGTTGGAGTAGTTTTGGAACATAACTTTCTTCTGTTTTGGTCACCTAAAGTCGTCATCAATAATCCACTAATTTGTTTTTGACCTCGGTTGAGGTAGAAGAAACCTTTTACAATACAATATTTAACGGTCTCAATAGATCATATAGATTTAGAGCATAGAAGACTGATAAAAATATGAATATAAAAATGTTACAAAGATTTTTGCAGGAGCAAGATTTGGATCTCTTAGATCTGTGTAGTGATGATCCTTCCTCCTGATCGTAGATCATAAGAAGGATGAGAAACTTGTATGCAGCCCAAGATCCTCCCACCAGAAAGCTTGAGCACTGAAAAAACATAACAAAAATGATAGACAACGTGAATTTTCAACGTGAATGACATGGCACTCCAATTGCAGCGATCCTCGACGGATTCACCGTGCCCCCAGGTTATAGTTTTGTTCGGGGCAGCGGCCGGAGACCGCCGTCGGTGTCCAAGCGGCAATCGGACGTGTACAAGAAAAGTGTCACGTCATTCACGTTGAGTTCCACGCTCTCTATCATAGCTCAAAACATAAATTCCCATAGAGAAATACAATACATATTGGCCAAAAATCATTTTTTAGATTTGTGGTGGCAAAAAACGATTTGTTCGCCCTCAACGTCTCTGTCAATCCGTCTCAGGGTCAACATGGAAGAAGTAAATCACAGAAACTACTAGCCTGGATACTGTAATTAAGCGCGTGGGGAGAACGAGCATACTGACGTTGATAAGTTTTAACCCCTAACCTCTCATTTTTTAGATTAGTGACTATGCGAATGCTAACTTTCTTTTATAAATTTCACCATCAATCGACTATTCATGATGGCAAGGCGATTCACTCACCCTCAGTGCCCCGCCAACCCGTCCTAAGGTCAACACGGAGGAGGTAAATCATGGTGGCCAGCGCGTGGGGAAGGCGGGCACACTGGCTTTGCCAGGTTTTGACCCTTAGACCTCAAGGCGGCAACACCCACGCATTAACCATCAGTCCATCCTGTGGGGACATCAATCGACTGTTCATGGTAGCAAAAGACAATTCGCTCGCCTCCAGTGCCCCCACCAACCCGTTCCAGGGACAACACGAAGGAGGTAAATCACAAGGGCTACTCGCCCGGATGTTGTGACTAGCACGTGGGAGGGTGGCGCACTGGCTTTGTCAGATTTTGATTCTCAGATTTTAAGATGACAACACTCACACTTTAATCATCAATCCATTCCGTGAGCACTCAATCGATTATTCATGCTCCATCAATTAATGATCAATTTGATCTTATCGTATCCCACGGATTATTGGAATGTTAAAATGAAGTAAATCACATAGACTACTAGCCTGGATACTGTGATTAAGCGCGTGTGGAGAACGAGCATACTGACTTTGATAAGTTTTAACCCCTAACCTCTCATTTTTTAGATTAGTGACTATGCGAATGCTAAATTTCTTTTATAAATTTCACCATCAATCGACTATTCATGATGGCAAGGCGATTCACTCACCCTCAGTGCCCCCGCCAACCTGTCCCAGGGCTAACACGGAGGAGGTAAATCATGGTGGCTAGCGCGTGGGGAGGGCGGACACACTGGCTTTGCCTGGTTTTGACCCCTAGACCTCAAGGCGGTAACACCCACGTACTAACCATCAATCCATCCCGTGGGGCCATCAATTGATTGTTCATGGTGGCAAAAGGTAATTCGTTCGCCCTCAGTGCCCGCCAATCCGTCACAGGGCCAACACGAAGGAGGTAATCACAGGGGCTACTAGCCCAAATGTTGTGACTAGCGTGTGGGAGGGAGGATACATTGGCTTTGTCATATTTTGATTCTTAAATTTTAAGATGACAACACTAACATTTTAATCATCAATCCATCCCGTTGACACTCAATCTGATTGTTCATGCTCCATCAATTGATGATCAATTTGATCTTATCGTATCCCACGGATTATTGGAATGTTAAAATCTTCCAGATCTGATTTTGCCTTCAGTTACTTTGCCATTGAAGAGTCAATTTCCATAGTCAACTTACAAACTTATTGTTTGATTAAACATTGCATGATTAAACATACCAAATTGCATTAACTAAAAATCCATGATTAAACCTACCAAATTGCATTAACTAACGGATTTGTTCGGGGAATTGAGTCAAACACATGACAAACATTAATTAAAACTAAACATGCAAAATGTCAACCATAAGAAACCAAGTCTATTTCAAACAACCAACATGAATCAGAGATAAACATAACATATCTAAAACATGGGGCGTGAAATCTATTACCATTCATCCAACACACAAATGAAACAAATCGACACTTCAAGGACCAAACCAACTTGTCAAGGAAATCAAACCAAGCTTGCAGAGAGGGCCGCTATTGGAGATCCAGCTGTTGCATTCCGTTGTTGTTGAAGTAGCCGAGTCTGAGTCTCAGTCCAAACTCGAGTCAAGACATAGATCCGAATTCGAGTTAGACCAACAAGATATAACATCTCTCCTAGTTGAAAAGCTATATGCAATTATCACATTTTCGAGTAGAAAATTAGCTAAGTTCAAGGAATGGGTCAATTCACTTCTTAAGGAGGTCAAAAACTTTAAAGATGAGACCGACCTTAATCTCTCAACTAATCTAGTTCAAGAAGGAACCTCAACTCAAGTTTAAAAATTTGAGGAATAAAATGTTGGGATCGGTCGACCAACTAGAAGGGGTGAATAGCCCTGCAATAAAAATTAAATTTTTTATCGTTCTTTACAAAGATAAAGATTAGTTACAAAATAGAAAATCATAAATCAAATTAATAATTTAAAAAGAAAAGAGACACACGAAGATGTACTTGGTTTGCAACATGGGTGGTTGTTAATCCAAGATAAATTAAACACACAACTCGAGAATAACTCCTTATGGGCGGAGAATCCTCTTCACACTTTAGACTCAGAGGAAACTAAAAGAAAGCTAACACAAAAGTCGTCACAGCTTGAATTCTAGATTTCTTCTGAGTTAAGGAGACAATTTATAACCCCCTAGAAAAATTTATTGAAATGCTGACGTGGCACATCTCAAGCGCCCGAGTACACATGGGAGTCTGATACTGGGTCAGTGCTTATCCACGTTGCAACGGCCGCAAGACGGCTAGTTGTCGATAACATTTTGACTCGGGTGCCTGAGTCAATACGGGTGCCCGTGTATGTGGGCGCTCGAGTTGACTCGAGTGCTTGAGTTGGGTTGGTCTGGTTAACCTTTGGTTGACTAGTTTTCTGTGGGACTTCTGGGTGATTTCTAGTCTCCCAGAGTTTGGATCACTTAAACCTGTCTCTGGCCATCTTCTCGAACGAACTTCCTCCCCGACTTCTCGTACCTTGGACGTCGCGTGCGCCCTTCTCACTCTACCGGTATACTCTTTCACAGTCTTCGCGTTCCTCGGATGCGCCGAACCCGTCGACTACCTTCCCATGTCATCCTTCTCGTTTACTACATCTTCCATTCGACTTCCTACGGTCCTAAGCTCCTACACACTTAGACACAGGAATCAAAACCAACAAGACCTAACTTAACTCAGTTGATCACATCAAAAATCATCCCTGGAGTACTTACAATCTCCCTTGATCCCGTCATAGCTGACAGGGTGGCAGTCTGGCAGTCATGACAGAAGGGGATGACAAGTCCGTCCAAAGTCGGGGCTATATCGGCTCGATTGACTGGTGCTCGACCTAAAAGGTTCTAAACTCGGGCCTTGAGGCTCTCGGTCGGCTCGGCCCACTAGGGCCAATCTCAACCAAACCAAAGGACGACTCGGTTAAATAAGTGGAGGGGGGGGGGGGGGGCTCGCGAGCATTTGTGAATAATCTCAATCGGGGGAGGTTCACTAGAGATATATGTGGTTAGTGATAGATCGACAGGCGTGCTAGAGGGGGGTGAATAGCACTTTTTCGTTCACTTCTCTACAAGGTTGTTAGCGCAGCGGAAACAATAATATGCAAAAGACAATAACACAATGCTAACAACAGAAATTTACTTGGTATCCACCCAAATGGGTGACTAATCTAAGGATCCACGCACGTACACCACTTCCACTATAAAAAATCTCCTTCAGGTGGAGAAACCTTTACAGTGGTGTTGCCTTCCTCTTTACAGAATGTGGTGAATGAAGAGAGAGGAAGTTGAGAAAGCTTTTCACACGAGCAGCACTTCGTTATAGTACGGAATCGTGTCGTTCACGTGCAAAAAGGTCCTCCTTTTATAGGTGAGCAGGACAAACTCGCAGTCTGTCCAGCCCCGCACCAGTTGACTGCCCCAGGGGCAGTCGACTGGGCTAGCATTAATTGCTAGCCAATGGCTAGTTTTTGGGGTATACCAGTCGACTGCCTCTAGGCCAGTCGACTGGTAGAAGGCTGAAAACCTTCTGTGAGTTTTAGCAGTCGACTGCCCACTCACTTTCGGCCAATCTTCACATACTCCTTCACATGTGCCTTCAGGCTCACTCCTTGGCTCGCCCCTTGAAGTCATCTTTCTCTGGCTCTCGTCCCTCGGATGCGCACACAAGCCTTCCCTTGGCTTGCCTCCATGCCACCCTTCACGTATGCCCTTGAAGTCCACTTTCCGGCTCGCCCTTGGAGTCCTCCTCCCTCGGCTCTCGTCCCTCGGATATGTTTACCATGTGTGATTCTCCAAGTCCTGCAAACTCAATCACATACATCAAATACAACATAACACTCTAACCTTAAACATTTTCACACACACACATCAAAACCATGATCTTCTAATCATTTTAGGGTCGATTGCCTCAACAATCTCCCCCTTTTTGATGTGTGACAATATGTTTAAGTTTAGAGATAAATAATAGCCAACAATAACAGTAACAATAGATAGCAATTAAAAAACATAAGACATAGCAAACCTAAGAGGTGACCTCCCCCTTAATCTATGTCTTCTCCTATTTTCAAGTATACTCATGATCCAAGTTAAGTTTCAACTTAACACTAAACAACATTAAAAATGTAAGATATATCAAAAACCTAAGAGGTAACCTCCCCCTCCATCCATGTCTTCTCCTATTTTTAATCATCCAATATCTAAGTTAGACAAAATACCTTAAACCATCCATTCCAAGTCAAAATTCACCTATTCTCCCCCTTTGACACCATCAAAATGATTGCCTCAAGCAACCCAACCCTAGGGCATCAAATGAGAGAAAGTTGAATTTCTGAAAAAGTTTACAGAACCTTAAAATAGGCGTGCCAGTCTGTTGGTGCAGGAAGCACCATATCGAACCTTGTTTTGATATTGGCAAAGGATTCAAAGTTAAGTATTATTGGTGATCTAACAATGTTACTCAAGTGTGCAAGAAAAGTCCTAGCGAAGGGCTGCTAGGCACCTGGCGAAGGGCTGCCAGGAAACAAAGTCCTAACGAAGGGCTGCCAGGAAACAAAGTCCTAACGAAGGGCTGCTAGGCACCTAGCGAAGGGCTGCCAGGAAACAAAGTCCTAGCGAAGGGCTGCTAGGCACCTGGCAAAGGGCTGCCAGGAAACAAAGTCCTAGCGAAGGGCTGCTAGGCACCTGGTGAAGGGCTGCCAGGAAACAAAGTCCTAGCGAATGGCTGCTAGGCACCTGGCGAAGGAATGCCAGGATACAAAGCCCTAGCGAAGGACTGCTAGGCACCTGGCGAAGGAATGCCAAGCTACTGAAGCCCTAGCGAAGGATTGCTAGGCGCCAGGCGAAGGATAACTTGGGACTGAAGCCCTAGCGAAGGAATGCTAGACACCGGGCGAAGGACAGCTCGGTATCTAAGACCTGGCAAAGGACCGTCAGGCAAAAGTCCAACCAGAGGAGCAGTTGGCATCAGGTAAATTCTCCCGAGAGGAGTAGGTGAGGACGCGTTCCCCGTCGAGGGAACAGTAGGCGTCGTTTCGACCTAGGGCTCCATTTTGGAGGACCAAAGTCAGAACCAAGACAGCTAAGGATGTATAAACATAATACTCTATTGTTTTATATTGTTTTGGACTAACCCTGGATGCAGGACCAAAGGAACGTGTGTCTGCAGCTCAGAATGCCCAAAGGAGAGAGGCAAGTAGCTGAGCAGGGCGCCCTCAGTGTCCCGGGCGCCCCCAGGGGCAACACAAAATAAGCGAAGCAACAAAGGCTTCGGCTAACCACTGGCCGGGGCGCCCCTAGCAGCCAGGGCGCCCCCAACAGCCAGGGCGCCCTCAGAGCCCAGGGCGCCCCGCGCCTACGCCAGCGAAGCCGATTACACTTATCCAGCCGAGAAGCCCGCGCTGAAGGAGTCAAGCAGGGCGCCCCCAGTGTCAAACCTCATCCCTATTCGAGTGGGATAGAGGTTGACCGAGCAAAGCTCGGATCGCGTGACACGTGGGGGGGCGCCCTCGACGTCCAGGGCGCCCCGAGGTGCTATAAATAGCACCCAACGCCTAGGCTTTCTGCAACAACTTCAATTCAACGCTTCGACGCTCTTCTGCTCTCGCGCTCTACTCCGGAAACCTCCCAACACGAGCCGACGACGTCCCTCCGCTTCTAAAAGTCAACCTACCTCGGACGTCGGTAACAAAAGAGCGATCTTTTAATTTTGTGTTTATTACACTGCTATTGTAATCAATTCTTGTAAACTGTTTTTGCGCCTCATATAGAATTGCCCAAAGTAAACGGTCAACGACCGTGGGCCTTGGAGTAGGAGTCGACTTAGGCTCCGAACCAAGTAAAAAATAACTGTGTTTGCGTTGTGTGTTTTTATCTTCCGCTGTGCAATTGCTCTTATTTTAAATCCGAACGCTTTCCGATATTCACCCCCCCTCTATCGGTTCTCTCGATCCAACACAGTCGACTGCCCATGGGGCAGTCAACTGATACTCTGTCAGTGACATTTTTCAAGTTCTGTGCCGAAATTCAGAATTGTCCTAAAAATTCAGAAAAAATCCAAAAATTGTAAAAACTTGCAAACATGTTTGAAATGATATACTCTATCAAGGAAAAATATCAGCCCATATAAAATTCCAAACATGCTTGACTTTTGATAAAAAGTCAAAATCCTTGAAAACCACTAAATTTTGTATCAAAATCATAATCTAATTTTGTAATCCTATATCTTTTAAATGCATGGCAAAGCATAGAAAACATAAAATGATTTTCAAAGGTTTAAAATGTCTAACTATGATCTTTGGGCAAAGTGTCCATTGATTAAACACTTGCCTTCCCCATAGTTGGTCTAGTTTTCATATTTTGATACTTTCAATGATTCAACAATATGCCACAAGCACAAGTGAACCAAATGTATCACCCTAATGGATCTAGCACACTTTTTCAAATGTAATATCCCAAGGTTCATCCTATACTTCTACAAAACACATTCCAAGGCCTCTTCTTAAGGATGTGAACTCCGATTCGGGAAGAGGCTTGGTAAAAATATCGGCTAGGTTCGACTTTGATTCAACATAGTGTAGTTCTATGTCTCCCCTTGCCACATGGTCTCTAATGAAGTGATGTTTCACTTCAATGTGTTTTGTCCTAGAGTGGTGAACCGGATTTTTGGTCAAGTTGATTGTACTTACATTATCACACAAGACTTTGACCTTGGTATAATGTAACTCATAATCTTCTAAAGTGTGCATGATCCAAAGGAGTTGGGAAACACACCCACCCATTGCCACATATTCCGTCTCCGTTGTTGATAGGGCAACGCATGGTTGTTTCCTACTACTCCAACTAACTAAGGAAGATCCAAGAAATTGACACCCTCCACTAGTACTCTTCCTATCTAGCTTACAACCCGCATAGTCTAAGTCGGTGTATCCAATGAGATCAATATTAAGGGTTCTAGGATACCAAAGTCTGACATTGAGGGTACCTTTGACATACCTTAGGATTCTCTTGACTACAACTAAATGAGACTCTTTAGCACAAGATTAGTACCTTGCACACATACCTACCATAAAAAGTATATCGGGTCTACTAACGGTTAGATATAGTAGGCTACCAATCATGCTCCTATATTGCTTAGAGTCTACCATTTTCCCTTCAAGGTCACCATCCATTTTCACATTGGTTCCTATGGGGGTAGATGCTACTTTAGCATTTTCTAAGCCAAATTTCTTTAACATTTCCTTAGCATATTTGGTTTGAAAAACATGTGTTCCTTCATTAGTTTGCTTAACTTGAAGTCCTAAAAAGAAGGTTAGCTCTCCTACAAGACTCATTTCAAATTTATCTTCCATACATTTGATGAATTCTTGTAAGAAGTCATTATTTGTTGACCCAAAAATGATATTGTCGACATACACTTGGGCAACAAATATGTCATTATCCTTAGATTTTAGAAACAAAGTAGGGTCAATTGTTCCTCTCCTAAACCCCTTAGACACTAGAAATGAAGAAAACCTTTCATACCAAGCCCGGGGAGCTTGTTTCAATCCATATAAGGCTTTTCTCAATTTGTAAACGTGTCTTAGATAATTTGGGTCCTCAAACCCGGGGGGTTGTTCTACATAGACCTCTTCCTTAATGATCCTATTAAAGAATGTCGACTTCACATCCATTTGGTGAAGTGTGAAACCCATGTGAGCGGCATAGGCTAGTAGAATTCGAATGAACTCTAATCTAGCTACGGGGGCATAAGTCTCATCATAATCTAATCCCTCAACTTGGTTAAACCCCCTAGCTACCAATCTATCCTTATTCCTAGTGATTTTGCCTTGGTCATCTAATTTGTTCCTAAAGACCCATCTTGTGGTTACAATGGTGCAATCATTTGGCCTAGGAACCAACTCTCAAACTTCACTTCTCTCAAATTGATTTAGCTCTTCTTGCATGGCTAAGACCCAATCCACATCTCCCAATGCTTCATCAATAGACTTAGGTTCTAATTGGGAGATTAAGGCTATTTGACTAGTTTGATCCCTAAAATAGGACCTAATCCTTACTCCTTGAGTGACATCACCCACTATTTGATCAATAGGGTGATCTTGATGATGTCTCAAGGGCCTAGAGGTTGTGGGTTCATTGACTACTTCTTCCTCGTCCTCTAGGTTACTTCTTGCTCCCCCTTCATCATTGCCCTCCAAATATAGGTCTTGGATTCTTTGGGCAAGGGGTTGGACTTCTTCCATATCCTTATCAATTGAAGCTTTTCTAGGGTAGGTATTTGTTGATTCATCAAAGTTAACATTTGAGGACTCCTCAATCACTTTTGTCCTTTTGTTGTAAACTCTATAACCCCTACTAGTGGATGAGTACCCAACAAGAATTCCCTCATCGGCTTTTGACTCAAACTTCCTTAGGTCATCTTTGGTATTTAAAATATAGACTTTACATTCAAAGACCCTAAAGTAGTGGACTTATGGTACTCTCCCATTCCATAATTCAAAGGGTGTTTTTCCTAGGAACCTATGTACCAAAACACGATTTTGAATGTAACAAGCGGTGTTAACCGCTTCGGTCCAAAAGTAGCTAGGAAGAGAATATGCATTAAGCATAGTCCTAACAGCTTCTTGTAGGGCTCGGTTTCTCCTCTCAACTATCCCATTTTGTTGAGGAGTCCTTGGGCATGAAAATTCATGCTTGTATCCATTTTCTACACAAAATTGTGTGAAACTTGAATTTTGGAACTCCCCACCGTAGTCACTCCTAATTCGGTTAATTTTGAGGTGTTTTTCGTTCTCTACCCTTTTACTAAATCCTATAAAGATTTCTAGGGTATCGTCCTTATGTTTCATAAAGAAAACCCATGTAAACCTAGAAAAATCATTTACTATAACTAAACAATATTTACTCCCTACAAGTGAGGGAGTACTATGACAATCAAATAAATCAATATGTAAGAGCTCTAATGGTAAAGTAGTGGTGGTTAGGGTTTTACCTTTGTGTGATAATTTTGATTGCTTACCCTCTTGGCATGCATCACATAATTTGGTCTTCTCATACTTGATCATAGATAGCCTCTTCACCAATTCTTCCTTAGCCACTCTTGCAATGCTTCTCATGTTGACATGTCCAAGCCTCCGGTGCCACAACCACCCTTCTTCTTCTTTAGACATGAAGCACTTAACCAAATTGTTAGTAGCATAGGCAAGATTAAGATAATACGAGTTGACCTCTCTATACCCTTCTAATATGACATTATTGGATTCATTTGGTTTTATTATGCACTTCCTAGCATGAAATTCAACCCTAAAGCCCGCATCACATAACTGACTCACACTAAGTAAGTTAAATTTCATATCTTTAATTAAGAGTACTTTATATATGTAAATTGTGGGAGATACCTCAATGGTGCCCCTACCAATAATTCTCAGTTTTTCACTATTTCCAAAAGAGACCGTCCCTTCTCTTAAGTAGCTAATAGTAGTAAACTTGCTCACATCTCTGGTCATATGTCTTAAGTATCCACTATCTACTATCCACATAGTTGAGGCCTCCTTCACCTTTACCTATACAACATGAAAAACATACTCTTTTGGTACCCAAATTTTTGATCCATAAGCATCATTTTAAAATCTTTTAGGTACTCATGCCCTCTTGGTGTTTCCCTTAGCCCCTTGTCTCCTAGATGCACCAATCCTACCCGTGAGTAAGACAAAGGCCACTTCCTTTGTCTTTGGCCTATATCCTAATCCAGCCTTGTTATAAACGACCCTTTGACTATTAATTATAATATCTAGGGTGCTAGAGCCTACTTAGAATTTCCTAAGTGTCTTTGTGAGGTCATCTACCTTTTTCTTAAGTTCCCTATTTTCAATTTCAAAACATGAAGCATGTGATGTAAGAGAACTAGTATGTAAGTCTTCCTTAAGTTTTGTAGATTCTACTGTAAGCATGACAATCTCATTTTTTAGATCCTTAATCTTACTTCTAGCTTTAGCTAAATTTATATTAGTGCTAGAAATGATCTTAACTAAAGTAGAGGAGGGTAAGTGGTATACCTCACTTACCGAAGCTTCTGACTCAGATGATGATGATGAGGAGTCGCTTTCATCACTGCTTGAGCTTCTTTCATCATCTGATGAGTCTGAGTGGTCCAGTGCCATGAGAGCAAAATGTGAAACTTGCTCTTCTTCCTCCTCCGAGGATGATGGATCATCCCAGGTCGCCTTGAGGTTGGTGGCACCCTTCTCCTTTCCCTTCGACCTCTTCTTGTCACCTTTCTGCTTCTCCTCCTTTTTGTCATCTCTTCTCTTCAGTTGAGGGCACTCGTTCTTCATGTGTCCCTCTTGGTGGCAGTTGTAGCATATGATATCCTTGGCCTTACCCTTGCCTTTAGACCCTTTCCTAGCAAAAGATTTGTTAGAAAAACTTTTGAACGCCTTACGCATCTTTCTTACAATGAATGCCTCTTGGTTGCTATCCATGACGGCGCTGGATTCCTCTGAGTCGGATGAGGAGGAGTAGACCATCTTTTTCTTCTCCATCCTCTTCTTCTTCTCCTTTTCTACAATAAAAGAAATACCCTTCTCTTTGGCCGAGATGTTAATGTTGGAAACGAGATGGCCAGAGAGGGGGGGTGAATATAGTCAATCACTTTTCACTTATGATCAACAATTTTCCTGCACTTAACTTATCAGTAGCACAGCAGCGGAAGAAACAAAAGAAACTGAAAGTGCAGTAAGCTAAAGCAGAGACAAGATCAATACAAAGACAACTGCCAAGAACGCTAACACGAGAGTTTACAAGGTTCGGGGATAACTTGCCCCTACTCCTTGGCGTGCCCTTAAGGTGGGCGATCCCTTGATCGTCGGCAGATTAAGCCCCGGTTTCAGCGGATATAATGCAACCTACTTCTCGGTGGAGAAACCTCTCCACAGCGTTTCAGACAGAATAGAGTTTAAGCACAAAGAAACTACGAGAAAGATCTTACTCAACCACTTAGCAAGGACAAGAACACAGCTAGCTTCCCTGAGCTCCACCCAGTGGCGATCTCACACAAGAACCCTTCTCCGTGTCTTCCCACTGTCGGACTCCAAGCTACTTGTTCTCTCCTTCAAGCGCTCAAGTAAAGACTGGTTGCTTCTCGATTGCTTGCTCAAAGTGATGACAGCTTCAAGAACGCAGCAAGCAAGTAGATTGTGGAGAACACTAGGCGCAGCAAGAACACAAGTTTCAGAACTCTGCTTCTACAAAGCTCACTTCCGCGCTTTTGATCCTCCACCCAGCACCAGGTGACAACATCCTCCATAGCCTCCAGCTATCTTGCTGCCAACACCAGCTACCACTGAGCCCTCTCTGGTCTTCCTGAGATCCCCTCAGCCAAGCCCCAGTCTCGGCTCCAGTCTGCAGCTCGGCCGTTGCAACCTGAAATGGAGAATCAGACAAACCTGCTCCAAGGAAAGCCTCCGTTGACCTCTCCTTGAGTGTTTGAATCCTCCCCTGTCACCTGCAGCTTAATCAGACTGTTAGAGCAGCAAATCATACAGTAAATCAGATATCAGAAGCAACCATCATCGAATCGGATGTGATCAGACGCTCTGACCACGTCTGTCAGTGCAATTTGAATTAAAGTGATCGGTCACTGGACCGATCCAGGATTTGTGGATCGGTCACTGGACCGATCCAGGATTTGTGGATCGGTCACCAGACCGATCTACTGCAGTGCTGGGATTCCCAGCTCTTATGGCAACACAGGCCTGATCGGTCACCAGACCGATCAGGATGAAGCCTGATCGGTCACCAGACCGATCAGAGTGATGCCTGATCGGTCACCTAGACCGATCAGGACATATGAACAGTGATTTTTTAATCAGATCCAAGATCCCTGATCGGTCACCAGACCGATCCAGGACTTTGATCAGCAAGGGAACTCACTCACTTCCCACTCCCTGATCGGTCACCAGACCGATCAAGAGTAAGGTAGTGAGGAAGCAGCCTGCTCCCTGATCGGTCACTGGACCGATCAGGAGCCACACAGTAGGTTCCCAACCTCACTGTATGCTCCCTGATCGGTCACCAGTCCGATCAGACATAGCTGGATCGGTCACCGGACCGATCCACTAAGGAGCAGCGTGCCAATGTCCCTGATCGGTCACCAGACCGATCCAGAGACTCAACCCTAGCCCTCCAAGTTAGTGACTTCATCCACCTTAGCCCTCCAAGCTAAGGATTTTTCCATCTAACCCTCCAAGTTGGGAATTTGCACCTAACCCTCCAAGTTAGGACTTTTCACCTAGCCCTCCAAGCTAGGACTTTTCACCCAACCCTTCCGAGTTAGAACATCATCCAACCTAGCCCTCCAAGCTAGGCACCTAACCCTCCAAGCCAGGACTTTTTCACCTAATTCTCCGGGATGGGAATTTGCACCTAACCCTCCAAGTTAGGACTTTTCACCTAGCCCTCCAAGCTAGGACTTTTCACCCAACCCTTCTGAATTAGGACTTTTCCAACACCTAACCCTCCAGGTTAGGATTTTCCAACACCTAGCCTTCCAAACTAGGATTTTCCAACACCTAGCCTCCCAGACTAGGATTTTCCAACACCTAGCCTCCCAGGCTAGGATTTTCCAACACCTAACCCTTCAGGTTAGGATTTTCCATATCATGCCTGATCCCCGACCAGGACTTAATCATAATCATAATCAACCTAAACTAAAATCGATGTCAACACCAAAACAACAATCAGGGCAAAACTGCATCAACAATCTCCCCCTTTTTGTTGTTTGACAATCCGATTTTAAGTTTAGGGATTCTCAATCAATAGCTCAACTTTGGAATCATAGGGGAATCCAGATCCTCCCCCTACAACATGATCATCCTAAACATAACCAATCCACACTCTCCCCCTTTGTCAAACACGAAAAGGGTCTAGACGGGCTGTTAAGTTTGAAACTGGCTCCCCATCAACCCTAGGGGTATCCCAAATCAACAAAGATGTGATAGGTTGTTGGATAACCATACGAACACATGTGAAAAAGATAGAGCAAGGTATAGCAATCACATGCATCATATGAACACGGATTATCAACTCGCAAAGCATGCCATAACATGTATATGTATCAGGTAGACATGGCATTGTAAGCATGAACATGACAATTTAGCAAACATGCAGATAAAACTCATAAAACAACATGGCATCAACAATAGATATACTAATATCAGATAAGCATGTGAAGCAAAGTCGGTAAGTCAAAGCATAAGACATCCAAACAAGTAGCAAAATACATGTGACACAAGGCCACAACTATCAAGTCACAGAGCATATAGCCCAGAAGTCATACAACACAGGAAATCATTAACCGTCAACGACATCATCATCAGAATCATCAATATATATGATATCCCCGGGTGAAGGGCCACTGGGGGACACACCATCAGGAAACGTATGATGATACCATTCTTCATACCATCTGTCCTGGAACGCGCTCATCTCAGAGACATCAGATGTCAGGGCATCAAAACGGCGATCAAAAGACTGGAACTCGGAGCTGACCTCCTGTCGCCAAAGCTCGGAGATGTGTAGTTCGCATTCTATCTTTCGCTCTATCTTCGTAACCTGCCAACTGAGGTCAGGAGCCCACTCATCATAGTCTGCAGTAATAGCTGGCGCCCCCTGGTCAAGAACTGCTTGCGGTAGCTCCCCCACGCGGTTGCGATCCTTCCATCTCAGCCCCTCGGTCCCGAGAACAATGCCGGACTGAGCAAGCATACGACGATCCAGGCGGTAGTCTTGTCGAGTCATCAGCACAATTTGGCCCTGTGAAACGTCGATGCCAACCGACTCCAGCCAGGCAGTGATGATATGACCGAATGGCATATAGACTGACTGGGATAACGGCATACTGTGGACGATGATAGAAAGATAGACCGAAGCCATTGGGTCAAAGTCTAACTGCTAATGCATCCCGTAAAGCATCAAGCAGTGGAATGGATGAATCTCATCAAGGTGTTTCGAAGTAGTAGGAAGGAGACAATTTGTGATGATTTTAAACAACACATAGTCAGCAGGGGAAAGACGAAGAGCAGGGAAAGTGGGAAAGTCACGGGTGCGCTCACCAGAACCCCCCTGAACTGGGATGGCCTAGAAAGTACTCGTAGATGGAATCAGGAGTCACTCCATCGAAGGGAACTGGAAGGGGATTAGGAGGAAAAGGGTAGAGAAAGAAATCATTGTTTGATCTGCGACAGCCGAGAAAATTAGTAAAAATAGATCGATTGAAATCAAGATCAATACCGGCAACACGGGTCCGCCATCCCGTGCTCCACCCAGTGCCCTCTCCACACATCATGTTGTTATAGAATTTAGAGACCAAGTCAAGGTTGATTGGTCTCTCAAGATAAAGAATAGATTGGAGATTATAATGTGTGATAATGTGTTGGATGGTTGGGCAATGTTCATAGATGAAGGAATGGTCAATAGTTCGACATGGCATTAACTTGAAGTTGTGCCACTGGAATTTGAAAGCAAGACCAGGACTCTGAAACCGAGTAAGTTGATGTGGTGGATGCCCTTGAGAAGATGTAGATGACGAAGAAGTTTTCCCTCTTGAACTGCCCTCTAAAACCTCCTTTCCCTTAGAAGGCTTTCTAAAGGGTTGAATTGATCATGACACAGGATTCAAATGATAAGATCGACCATACACAACAAGAATTGATCATATAAGATGATACCCAATCATTAGATCAAAAAAGAAATTTTGATCATAAGGTGAGAAAGAGGGTCGCGGCAAAGATCAAGACACCAGAGCAAGAACAAGAACAAAAACCATGGTTAGCTTCAAATCCATATAATCTATGAAGAGATTGATAGAACAACTGAAATCAAAGCCTACTTAGGCGCCATGGATGAGCTTGCGCAAGGAGGAAGAATCTAGTTCCTCAAGGTTGAGAGAGAAAGAGGCATGCGCAAAAGAAACTCTCGGACGGAATATGTGGGGAGCTCGCAGGGAACAGAAAGACACCAGTAGAGATCTCCGCAAGAAATCACACGCACGAAGTGGGAGAGACGCAGGAGAGTGCTCTTGCTCAAGCAAAGTCGCGCAGATGAGGAGTTTCGGCGCTAGGGTTCGGCGCTGAAATGGGTTTTGCGAAATTAATCGGTTGGTGGATCGGTCCACCAACCAGAATTTAGTGCGTTTAAACGGATCACTGTTCGATCTGATCGCACTCAGACCAATCAGGCTACAGCCTGATCGGACTGAGCGTAACCTGATCGGTCGGGTGACCGATCAGATGCGCTTCTGATTGGTCGGTTGACCGATCAGGACACGATCAGTAGAGTCTTGAGGAAAACTGCTGGGCTCCCTGATCGGTCTATAGACCGATCACCATAGGGTGCCAGATCGGTCCAGGGACCGATCCAGGCTAGCTCAGTACACTTAGTCAAATTCGGGAAGATCACGGCTTGCCTCGCTGATCGGTCTGTGGACCGAACACCACAGGAAGAAGCCAGATCGGTCCAGGGACCGATCAGCCCTATGCCTGATCGGTCCGGTGACCGATCAGGGTTCCTGGTAATCCCTGATACGAACTGAAATGTTCAGTTTTAGAATTTCTGAAACTTTCCAACGAGATCTGATGAACTTTATCGAACTTGGACATGATCTCCTGACTAAAATTGATCCCTTAACAAGAATCAAAGGTCCTTATAGGTTCAACAATCACTTTGACCCATACAAATGGAGTCAAACTCAATCAACAATCAATCAAGCAAATTCATTTAAGTTTGAGTCAAATCCAATGTTCCAATCAAGTTGCCTTGATTGGAATGTCCAAGTATGATTATAGAGCCATATACACATATGTTATGCAATGGTTTTCCCCATACTTGGTCACACCGTGATTATTATCTCGTCAACTTAATCTCTCAA
>JAGFNQ010004178.1:207921-223677 GCA_024364735.1 Boesenbergia rotunda | reverse complement strand
AGGAGGGTCACTTGCGAAGAAACTGCAAGATTTATCTTGAGTCCTTGAAGAAGAAGGCATCCGATGCCCCATCCTCTTCAGGTATCTTCGTTATTGAATGTCACTCTATTTCCTCAGATACCTGGGCACTTGATTCTGGGTGTAGCTCACATATATGTAATGACATACAGTGGCTAAGGAATAGAAGAAGACTCGTCAAGGGAGAAGCGAATTTGCGGGTTGGAAATGGAGCAAGGATTGTTGCTATTGCCATCGGAACATATTTGTTGAAGCTCCCAACTGGACGTGTCTTAGAATTGGATAATTGTTATTTCGTTCCTTCGTTAATAAAGAACATTGTATCTATTTCATGTTTGAATGAAAAAGGTTATCATTTAACTTTTAGTAAGAATTGTTGTTACATAACTTTGAATGACGTTCTTTATGGGAATGGAACTTTGTGCAATGACATCTACACGTTAGATTTATCCAGTGACGTTTTTAATATCGAAGTTAGCAACAAACGTGCTCGAATAGATAATCAAATAGACTCCTACACATGGCACTGTCGTCTTGGCCATATAAGTAAGAAACGCATGACCGAATTACACCGATGTGGAATTTTGGAATCATTTGAACCCGGTTCATTTGATACATGCGAATCATGCTTAAAAGGCAAGATGACCAAATTACCCTTTTCCGGAAAAGGTAATCCAGTGGGAGAATTGCTTGGTCTAATACATACCGATGTATGTGGACCAATGTCAACTCTAGCACAAGGAGGCTATAGCTACTTCATCACCATTATCGATGATCACTCACGATTCGGGTATGTGTTCTTGATGAAACACAAATCTGAAGCCTTTGAGAAATTCAAAGAGTTCAGAAATGAAGTAGAGAAACAGCTTGGCAAAAGTATTAAGATACTTCGATCCGATCGGAGGTGGTGAATACTTAAGTCAAGAGTTTCAAGATTATCTTAGGGACAATGGGATATTGTCCCAATGGACTCCGCCGTATACACCACAGCATAATGGTGTATCTGAGAGGCGCAACCGAACCTTGATGGACATGGTTAGGTCTATGATGAATCATGCAACTCTTCCAAAATCCTTTTGGGCTATGCACTTAAGACAGCTGTTTACTTGCTAAACAGAGTCCCGACCAAGGTAGTCTCTACTACTCCATATGAGATATGGAATAGTAAGAAACCTCACTTAACTCACCTTAAGATATGGGGTTGTCCTGCTTATGTGAAGCGGACTGTATCAGACAAATTGGATGCTAAGTCTGATAAATGTCTATTTATTGGATACCCTAAGGAAACGAAGGGTTACCAATTCTATCATCCCTTGGAACAAAAGGTGTTTGTTTCAAGGCATGCTGTATTTCTAGAAAAGAGTTTCTTTTACAAGAAAACAGTGGGAGTGGCATTGAACTTGATGAAGTTCAAGAAACTCCAATAGACATTACAGAGACACCTAGTCTAGACCCACAACCAATACTCATAGTGATGAGCTATCAGTTGAACCTAAAACAACACCACCTCTTCGTAGGTCTGATAGGACACGCAATATTCCAGAGAGATACGGATTTCTCATAAGTGAATCGAACGACGTGTTACTCATAGCGATGACGAACCTATCAGTTATGAAGATGTTCTGAAAAATTCAGAAAGGGACAAATGGCTTGAGGCCATGAAGTCGGAAATGGATTCCATGTATGAAAATCAAGTATGGGACTTGGTTAACCACCTGAAGGATTAAGCCCATAGGGTGCAAGTGGGTTTTCAAGAAGAAAACCGACATGGAAGGTAATGTGTTACTTTAAGGCTAGATTAGTGGCAAAAGGATATCGTCAAAACAAGGAATTGATTATGACGAAACCTATTCGCCAGTAGCTATGCTTAAATCCATTCGGATGCTCCTAGCCATAGAGCTCATTATGATTATGAGATATGGCAAATGGATGTGAAAACAGCTTTCCTTAATGGAAACCTGCTTGAGGATGTATACATGATACAACCTGAAGGTTTCACATCGGTTGATAAAACCAAAGTATGCAAGCTTCGACGATCCATATATGGATTGAAGCAAGCATCTAGGAGCTGGAACATCCGTTTTGATGAGACAATCAAAGAGTTTGATTTCTCACAAAATCCTGACGAACCTTGTGTGTACAAGAAGGTTAGTGGGAGTGCAGTCGTATTCCTAGTATTATATGTCGATGACATATTACTTATAGGAAACGATATATCAGTTTTACAGACAGTTAAAATTTGGTTGTCCAAAACTTTCTCCATGAAAGACCTGGGAGAAGCAACCTATATTCTTGGGATTAGAATCTATAGAGATAGACCAAAACGGTTGCTTGGTCTTTCGCAGTCTACATATATAGACCGAGTGCTAAAAAGGTTTAGCATGTCGGAATCCAAGAAAGGTTACCTTCCCATCAGGCATGGGATCAACCTTTCGAAGTCTATGTGTCCGCGCACAGAAGACGAGAGGATTTGCATGAATAAGATTCCCTATGCATCCGCAATAGGATCTATCATGTATGCTATGTTATGTACAAGGCCCGATGTATCATATGCTTTGAGTGTCACAAGCAGATACCAGTCGGATCCAGGAATGGATCATTGGGCGGCTGTCAAGACAATCCTTAAGTACTTAAGAAGAACTAAGGATGTGTTCCTAATATATGAAGAAGGAGATATGGTAATACGTGGGTATACAGATGCCAGTTTCCAGACAGATAAGGATGACTCCAAATCGCAGTCTGGATACGTATTTACTTTGAATGGAGGCGCAGTAAGTTGGAAAAGATCCAAACAAGACACCGTAGCGGATTCTACCACGGAAGCGGAATATATCGCAGCTTCGGAAGCAGCAAAGGAAGCAGTTTGGATCAAGAAGTTTGTCTTAGAACTTGGTGTCGTTCCAACCACTGATGAAGCAGTGCCGGTTTACTGTGACAACAATGGAGCTATTGCACAAGCAAAGGAACCAAGGTCTCATCAACGATCCAAACACGTGCTTCGACGCTATCATCTGATCAGAGAGATTATAAGTAGGAATGACATACAAATTGAGAAAATCCCCACTGAAAGGAATTTAGCGGATCCTTTAACTTTGCCTCAAAACAAGTTTGAGGGTCATGTCAGAGCCTGTGGTATTGGATACCGTAGCGATTGGCATTAGGCCAAGTGGGAGTTTGTTAGTGATATGAGAGAAGTGTCCTAAGGCAATCGCCTTATGATTGTAAACATTTATTTCAATAAATGATAATTCACTATTTGAGTATACATGTTTGTGTATTTGATTGGGATCTTAAACTCATCTACTGAATGTCCGCCATACAATTCACAGCATAAGAGAATTTGTGATGGGATCACAACTAGTGATTATCTCTAAATGTGCAAATGTGAAGTGTTGGAAATATCCCTAGTCGATGAATTGATAAATACGGACATTATCAATTCTGTTGAGACTAGCATGGGTTATTCTCTAATCAGCTGATTCTCACTGGCTGGTGACATTGGGATGTCCGGAGATAAACATGGATGCTAGTTAAGGGAACTAGTTTATTGGAGTGACTAGCTGTAAGACTTCATATGGGAATCTACATATAGATATGTCAATGAAGATGTTACTGTGGCTTAAGTGTGATGTTCCTTTGACTTGCGGTGTTCAAGTCATCTTGGTCATGGAGACTTATACTTTGACATCTCAAGCAAGCATCTCCAAGGAGGTGTGGACCCAGGATGATCGGGTATATGCCGAAGTGCCCGAAGATGTTTGAACAACCTACAAAGGATTCACCACTCCTTGCGAGGAGATGTATACCCAGGCCTATCGTCGGATTGTTACTCAAAGCCTCTGGCCAGAGCATATCATGTTGAGAGTGCGAGTCTCTTAAATACATGAGAGTAATTAGAAATCCAAAGGACGAGGAAGACACTACTTGGGCTAGGTGTGACGTAGTCAGCCTAGTGGGGACTGACACCATAGACCGTGTCCTGAACCAAGTGGGTATAAGGTGGTGAAGGGAATGAGGCACGATTCATTAGAGCTGCTGAAGGGTTTCAGAATAATTTCTTCTGAGGTCAAACCGTTGATCTTTCGATTAATTGGGGATCATGATGTACTACTAGGTGCCACTCATGATCATTCTATAATTGGTTGATTATAGACGGCCAACATAAATCGAAAGCCGATTTAGTCACACGCACTACGAGTAATCCGAGGGATTTAAAACGAGTTGAAAATTGGATTTTCCGATCAAGAGAAATAAGTCGAATCTGAGTTAATCAGAGGCGCAATGGAAGCTAAAAAGAGTGAAGTCTTTTGAAGGCTTTTTGGGCGAATTAAATGAGTTTAATTCGCGGCGGTTCGGGTTTGTTTAGCTGGCCAAAGAGGGTGTCAAAACCCCCTTTGGTGGCCGGCCACAATAAGAGGAGAAAACCAATTAATTTTGGTTTAATTAATAAAATAAATCTAGTGCGATTTATTTTATAAATTATGGATAAATAAATTTGTATAGAGAAATTTATATAAATAAAATTTATAGAAATTTATTCTTTTATGGAAGATTAAAATAATCTATGAATTGGTTTATTTTAATTTTATAAAATCAATTATGAATTGATTTTTCCATAATAAGAAAATTTATAAATTTCTTATAAAAAAATTTATTTCATAATTTAAAGAGAAGAAGAATTAGTTTTATTATAAATTGGTTTATAATAAAGACTCGGTTTAAACGGAATAATTAATAAGAAAATTTATAAGATAAATTTCTTATAACTAATTCCGTTAAATCCGTTAATTCGGTTTAGAGGGAGACTTAGCAAAGGAGTTGCTACTATATAAGGAACCAAAGGCTAGCCCTTATTCTGAATCAAGTAATTGTAATAGAGCTCTCCCTCTCTCTCTTCTCTTCTCTCCTCCTTCCCCCTCCCTTCCATTAGGGCCGGCGCCCACCCTAGCTTCATTAGGGCCGGCGCCCAAACTACACCAAGGCAAGGTGTTGCCGTGAGCTTCAAGGAGAAGAAGAAACCAACCAAGAAGAAGAAGAAGAAGCGGATCACATCTCCCTCTCTCTCGGAATTCGATTCCGTTACTTCGTTGGTTAGTTTCCTAATTTTTCTCTTGATCTTCTAAGTTGTGCCCATAGAGAATCTAGTAGTTCTTGTCGGCACAAAACTCGTGACTTTGCGAAGTCATCCCGAAGAGAACTCGGCGTGGACGCGAATAGAGGCGGAGCTTCCAAGGGACGCTACGGTTGGATCTCGTCCCTTTTCTTCGAGTTACGCGAGGTATAAAAGTAAATTAGTTTACTTTTCCGCAAAATTTTATTGTATGATTATGTCAACACACCATAGGGTTGCATGCTAGATACGAAGTTAAAATAATTTAGGAAATTATTTTATGCAAACTCTTCCGCTGCACGAAAAATTTTAAATTTTACGAACTCGTATCCTTGTCAACATGCACCCGGTCCCAACACAAATGACACCCCCTTGTCATTTTTGGACTTCTCCTTCTTGCCAAATTATACGCTACCCTAGCATACTTCTTTCCATTGGCATTGGAGACTTTAGATCGGTATCCCAATCCCGATCTATCATGATTGGATTTTAGACTACCCAACACCATATCTAAACTCTTGGACCCAACTGTGAATCTTTCTAGGGTCTTTTCCAACCTATCAAGCTTTCCCCTTAAAGCTTGATTTTCCTTTTCTAGACTTCTAACCCTAGAATCCACATGTCCACTTTGGACATTCCTAGACTTCTCCATCTTCCTAGGCATATGTCTCCCCTTCTTGGGATTTATGCCTTGATCCTTAGGTACAAAGGTCTTGGGTTCATCATGATGCATGACCTTTCTAGGGTTTTGTTCTACCTTGTTAACCCTATTCCTATCATGATATTTAAATCCAAAATTATGCACAAGCAAACATTTTTCATTATTTCTAGCATACATGGATGAATAATTGACACTATTTTTAACATGCATGGAGGAACTTAAATTTGAATTACATTTTAACTTAAGGTTAGGAATTACCTCCCTTACCCTTGTAGTTCCTCCTTGATGTGAGCTTCTTTTCTTCCTTTCCTCCTTCTCCTATCTTCTCAATTGCTCCATTTTCTTTAGCTCTCCTTTTCTTGGACATTTTGTGTGATAATACCCTAGTTCTTCACATGTGAAGCATCTAATTTTCTTTTTCTTCTCTTGGGCTTCTCCATTCCTACAACCCATGTTAGATTTAAAAGAAATTGAAATGGGTTCAGGATTTACCTCCTTTTTCCTACCATTTGGACACTTGTCCTTGTTATGGCCCTTTTCATTGCATCCAAAGCATATAATGTGGTCTTTGGTTCTTGATTTAGTGGAGGTAGAAGCTTCTTCTTGCTCCGGTATGGAAGTGGATCTCTCCTCCCCCTCAATCCTTGAGGTGGTGACCTCTTCCTCTTCCACTTCACTTGACGAAATTGACAACTCCTTTTCTTCTTGGTCTTCTTGGGCCATTGAACTCACTTCTATGGGGTCTTCTATTATTTGAGCTAGTGTAGAGCTATCATGAAATTTTTCTAGCTTGTTCCACAACTCATGTGCACTTTTAAATTCCCCTACACCACTCAAAACATTATTAGGTAAAATATTTACTAAAATACCAATTACGTTCTCATTTGCCCTAGATTGTTATTGTTGCTCTTTAGTCCAATATCTAGAGTGTAGCTTCTTCCCATGCTTGTCTCTTGGAATTTCAAAGGGCTTGTCTATAATCATCCTACACTCCCAATCCATTCCAAACCACGTCTTCATTCACATCCTCCAATATCGAAAATCTTCATGATCGTAGGGAGGTAGAGTGTAGATGACATCCCCCAGCTTGTCCTCCATCATTCTTCCTCTAGCTTTCTTGCTCCCTCGGCGGTTAGTCCGTAGATGAGCACACCAAGCTCTGATACCACTTGTTAGATCGTTACGCCTTGCTAGAGGGGGGGGTGAATAGCACTTTTCGATTTCTTTCTTCCTACAAGGTTAGTTGCGCAAGCAGAATACACTAAAATAAAACTAAACTAAGCTAAAACAAGGAAGAACACACCTATTTACGTGGTTCGGAGATAGAACTCCTACTCCACGGCTGCCCGTAAGGTGGGCGATCCCTAATCCGTCGGTGGATGATTCCCCGGAGCACCTCCGGCTAGATCACGTAGCTCCTTGTGGGTGGAGAAACCTCTACACTGTTGGTATGGCTTGGCGGTTTCCAAGACAACCATGTGGTCGTATCTGAGAGATGTCTCTATGTCCATGGATTAAAAATTTAATCCGAATGGAGACTCATCCCTATAACGATCAATTTGTCATCGTGTTAATTAATCCAAGTCACAACTTTGCCAAAAGGCTTTGTAACATTCCGGATTAACTAACCGCGGAAAAGATGACGATTTGGATCACCGATTTTTATGTTTATCTTCGAGGTCCAGTTAATTATTATTATCTAAGATTTCAAATCAAAATAATAATTTATCACACATGAAATAACGAGCTAGATAAGACATGGCACAATGAAACAAAGCATAACGAAAACTGAGCTCGAGAGAAATATATCTCGTCGTTTACCTCGCAGTCATCTATCTTATGACCCTCCCCTCTTGGACGTCGTGTGGGAGATGATCTCCCAAGTCGTGGAGTCACCAAGGCCTTGAATCAATCCTTCCTTTCTCCTTCTCTTTGTGCCAAGTTGCAAAAACCCTAGAGTTAGGGTTTTGCTTCTCCACTGGCGGCCCTTTGAAGAAGATGATGGTAAGGTTAAGAGGATGAGCTCCTCTCCTTCACCACAGCCCACGCCAACCTCTATTCCTTCTTCCTATCTCATGGCAGCAACACCACAAGGAAGAAAAGCTCTCCCTCAACCTCTCCTTATCCGGCGACAATCACCAAAAGGAGAGGCTCCACTTTCGGCGCGACTCTCTTCTCCTCTCTTCTTCCGTGCACCACAAAGGAGAAGATGGCTTCCCCTTGTCCTATGGGTGTCCCTAGCATAGCAAGTAGGAGAAAAGATTGGGAGAAGATGAGTAGTTAAACCTCTCTTCTCCTCCACCGCCGGCGCCGACCTCCACCGCTTGCACCGTTGGTTTCTCCTCCTTCTCTTCTTGCCGTGTGCCACCAAGGGATCAAGAAGGATCCTGCCTTGTCGACAGCAACCTTGAAGGAGGGAAGAAACCACAAGAAGAGGAGAAGAGGCGATCCTATTCTCTCTTTGTCACCGGCGCCCAAGGGTTTACGGGAGAGGAGATTAGATTAGAGAGGGAGACAGAGTGAGGTGGGGTTTATATAGGGGATTAGTTAGTTTAATTGGAAAAAATTTTCAATTAAATATGGATTGATTATAAAAATTTATATAGAATAATTCCTTAATTAATCCAAGATTAATTCTTTAATTATTCCATCAAAATGTTTTATATAGAATAACTCCATAATTATTCCATGATTAATTCTTTAATTAATTTGAGATTAATTAATTAATCCCAAATTAATTCCTTAATTAATCCATGATTAATTCTTTAATTAATTCGAGATTAATAAATGAATTAATCCCAAATTAATTTCTTAATTAATCCGGCCTTTTATCATGACTCTTATGAGGCTTTATTGGGCTAAGATAGGGACCATGAGGAGGAGTTGGTTCTTGGCCCGCTAATGGATCCAAACCCGATCCATTAATGGAGATCCTGTTGGTGCAAGATGCATCAGTGATTTCCTCCTCTAAGTGTTTTAATGTTTGACAATATACTTAAGTCAGTGATACATTGAACAAAGGAAGGGGAGTTAAGAGAGGAGTAACAAAATGAACCAAAGTCCTAGTAAACCTAGGCAATAAGTCCTGGTTCAATGAATTGGGCACTAAGTCCTAATCATGGATTGGGCACTAAGCCTTGGCAAAGGCCTGGGCACCAAAGACCTGCTTTAAAGGTGTGCACGAAGTCCTGGTCGAGGACTGGGCAAGAAGTCCTGACCGAGGGTTGGGCATCGAAGACCTGGTTCGAGGAATTGGGCACGAATACTTGGCCGAGGGTTGGGCACCGAAGTCCTGGACCTAGGGTTTGGGCAGAAAGTCTTGGTCCGAGGGATTGAGCAACATAGCTGAGCGATGACTAAGGATAGAGTAGAGACAGGTCGGGGTTCGGATGTCTCGAGATCCGAGTATCGGAGGCTAAGCAAAAGCCCACCCGAAGGACTGGGTGGCAACCGTCTCCTGAATGGAGTAGGTGAAAGGCGTGTTCTCGGGGGTGGGAACTTGCGTCGGTTCGACCTAGGGTTTCATGGAAATCCAAAGTTAGAACCAAGTCCTTAAGGTTAAAATTGTGTGTATACTTGCTTTGTGTTTTTGTATCTTGCAGGTACCAAGAATGGAAGACAAAGCAGGCAAACAACGTGGCTGGAAGCTTGAGTCCAGGCGCCCCCATCAATGGGGGCACCCCCAAGCATCCAGGTGCCCCCATCAATAGGGGCACCCAACTCAAAGAGGCAAAAGTTGGTTTAGCGAAGGAAGGCAGAACAGGCTTCCATTCAGGCGCCTGGGACCATACGGGCGCCCCCATCAGCTCAGGCCTCCAAGTGGAGATGGATATGCGCTGACCAAGCCTGCAGATAAGGGATCGCGCAGGAGAGGCCACGTGTAGGCGCCCCCATCGACACAGGCGCCCGTATGTGTGCTATAAAAGGGGCTTCGACCCCTCAGCTTCAGACACAACTTCTACATTCATTCTAAGCCATTTCGTGCGAAGCAAAAGCGATCAGACGAAGCTCTGTGACCAAGGAAGCTCCAGGAGGAAGTGCACGATGCTTCGGAGTTCCGGATTGGCCGGATCATCTATTTCTATTTGGTTTGTTTTAATTCAAGTTGCGTTTCAATTCATATCTTTTTGCTTGTATATCAACTGTAAGACGGGTTTTCTCCGCCTTCGAAAATTCCAAAAAGGAGACCAATAGTGGACTCATGCCGAGTACATAGGCCTTGGACGTACTGACCCTAGGGGGTCGGGAACCAAGTAAATAAATCTCGCGTGTCTATTGTCTTGCTTTTTCGTTACTTTATTTTCCGTTGCGTAATTGCTCTTTCTTAGTTCGAAAACTTTTACAACGATATTCACCCTCCTATATCGTTTTCTCCGATCCAACAGATCCATTCCACTAAAGGATCCCATTGTACTTCCTCACCAACCCCTATATTTTTATATAGGCTCCACCTATTATGAGTCGTCCATCTCCCCGTATTTAAGATATCGTATGCCCAATAATTAATTTAATTTACTGATAATAAAATTAATTATCTTCTTGATCCTTGATTAGTACCACTCAACCTTTTCGACATGCCGGACCATGGTCCACTTGCAAGATTTGACATGACGATCCTTTTGAGCTCACCAAGGGGGCATCATCACCCTGACTCACCAGGACACGAATTTCGTCAATAATCAACGGCACATCATACTATTAATATTATCTTCCAATTTACCGGGTCTATCGATCTAACAGAATAGATCTCGCCCATTAGTAAATCAAAGATATAATAATTTATAATATATGCCCGCCATTACTTCGGGATTCAGAGATCATACTCCATAATAGTAACCGAGGTCTAATCCAATTTACTATGTCAGTACAAAATTGGATGACATCTCTTTTGGTCCTACTCAATGTACACAAAGTACACTTGTGTAATCGTATGGTTAAGATAAACCATACTTGATTACACTACAACCATCCCGATGATTTGTCCAACTCCATCTTGGTTGTGAGCCTCTTTCTTATGCTTCAGTAAGGAACTTGGTAACATAATCATCTATGCGACACCACGCACCATGTTATGTACAATGCCAAGCATTAGACGTTTAGTGCACATACTAATATAAACATGCACTGTGTGATTTTCTGATTTTCTTTAAAATGTAGATGTATCCTTAACTAAAAGGCAAAGCTTTTAGTATACATCCTAACAATCTCCCACTTATACTTAAAAACTTTGCTGTTTTCAAAATGTCATACATCTGACCTCTAGATCCGTCACCAGCCTTAAGCTCTCATTGCTAAGGCCTTAGTGAAACAATCCACCAAGATCATTCTCTGAAGCAATCTTGTCAATGACAGCTATTCCTGTTTTGGGTGGTACTTGAAGGATCAATGTAGGCGTGCAGAGGGGGGGGTGAATGCACTTTCTTTGATCGTTTTGATCTCTACAAAGATGTTAGCGCAGCGGAAATAATATGAAAATGAAATAACAATGCTAACAAAGTTCTTTTACTTGGTATCCACCCAGATGGGTAACTAATCCAAGGATCCACGCTACGAGCACCACTTTTCACTATCGAAAAGTCTCCTTGAGGTGGAAAACCTTTACAGCAAAAGCTTCCTCTTTATAGATGCAGAAATATGATGGAGGAAGCAAAGATCACTCTACAATTGGGTAGCACTTCGTTACTGTACGGAACTGTACGTGCACGTGTAACGAGGAGCTCCTTTTATAGGTGAAAAGGACAGATTCGCAGTCTGTCCAGCCTCGTACCAGTCGACTGCCCCGAGGGCAGTCGATTGGCCCGGCATTAAATGTCGTCCAACGGCTAGCAAACAGCTAGCCAACGGCTAGTTTCGGGGTATACCAGTCGACTGCCCCTTGGCCAGTCGACTGGTCCGATGTTGCGAACTTTCTGTGGGTTTTGGCAGTCGATTGCATCTGGGCCAGTCGACTGCCCTGCCTCCCAGCTCAGCTCCAGCCACTCCGAACCTTCTCCTTCGCGTGTGCCTTCAGGTCTGCTCCCTTGGCTCGCCCCTTGAAGTCCTCTTCCTCTGGCTATCGTCCCTCGGATGTGCACGCAAGCCTTCCCTTGGCTTGCCTCCATGCCACCCTTCACGTGTGCCCTTTGAAGTCCACTTCCCGGCTTGCTCTTGGAACTCTCCTCCCTCGGCTCTCGTCCCTCGGATAGGTCCACCAAGTGTGATTCTCCAAGTCCTGCAAACTCAATCACACAAATCAAATACAACATAACACTCTAACTTTAAACCAATTCACCCACACATCAAAACCATGATCTTCCAATCATTTAAGGGTCGATTGCCTCATCAATCTCCCCCTTTTTGATGTGTGGCAATATGTTTAAGTTAGAGATAAATAACAGCAGAAGCAATAGCAAGAGATAGCAATTGAAAAAGCATGAGACATAGTAAACCTAAGACGCAACCTCCCCCTTAATCTATGTCTTCTCCCCATTTTCAATTCTAAACTAAATCCAAGTTAAGTTACCACTTAACAACAACAATATGTAAAAATATAAGACATATCAGAACCTAAGAGGTACCTCCCCCTTAATCCATGTCTTCTTCATTTCTATACATTCAATTTCTAAGTTAGAAATAAAACCGTAAACCCTAAGTTAGAAATAAAACCCTAAACCCTCCATTCTAGGTTAAAATTCTAACTTAAACCACCTATTCTCCCCCTTTGACACCATCAAAATGATTGCCTCAAGCAACCAAACCCTATGGCATCAAATGCGAGAATTATTGATTTTTGAAATTTCTCACAGTTGCTGAGAAACAGGCGTGCCAGTCGACTGCCCATAGGGCAGTCGACTGATACGCTATCAGTCTGATTTTTCAGGTTTTCTGTCGAATTTCAGAAACTCCTAGAAAATTCCAAAAATTGTAAAATTTTGCATACATGTTTGAAATGTTATACTCTATCAGTGAAAAATATTAAACCATATAAAATTTCAAACATGCATGACTTTTGATAAAAATCCAAAAGTTTTGAAAAACACTACATATTGTATCAAACTTTGAAACCAAATTTGCAATCATATGACTTTGAAAGACATGGCAAAGTATGTAAAACATAAAATGATTTTTAAAGTTTAAAATGTTTAACTATGATCTTTGGCAAAGTGTCCATTGATTAAACACTTGCCTCCCCCATAGTTGGTCTAGTTTTGATATTTTGATACTTTTAATGGTTCAATAATGTGCCACAAGCACAAGTGAGCCAAATGTATCACCCTAATGGATCAAGCACCATTTTTCAAAGCTAATGTCTCCAAGTTCATTCTATACTTCCACAAAACACATTCCAAGGTCTCTTCTTAAGGATGTAAACTCCGATTCGGGAAGAGGCTTCGTAAAGATGTCGGCTAGGTTCGACTTTGAATCAACATAGTGTAATTCTATGTCTTCCCTTGCCACATGGTCTCTAATGAAGTGATGTTTCACTTCAATGTGTTTTGTCCTAGAATGATGAACCGGATTTTTAGTTAAGTTGATTGTGCTTACATTATCACACAAGACTTTGACCTTGGTGTAATGTAGCTCATAGTCCTCTAAGGTGTGCATGATCCAAAGGAGCTGGGAAACACACACACCCATTGCCACATATTCTGCTTCCATTGTTGATAGGGCAACACATGGTTGTTTCCTACTACTCCAACTAACTAAAGAAGACCCAAGGAATTGACACCCTCCAATTGTACTCTTCCTATCTAACTTACAACCCGCATAGTCTGAGTCGGTGTTGTTAGTGATATGAGAGAAGTGTCCTAAGGCAATCGCCTTATGATGTAAACATTTATATTAATAAATGATAATTCACTATTTGAGTATACATATTTTGTGTATTTGATTGGGATCTTAAACTCATCTACTGAATGTCCGCAATACAACTCACAGCATAAGAGAATTTGTGATGGGATCACAACTAGTGATTATCTCTAATGTGCAATTGTGAAGTATTGAAATTATCCCTAGTCGATGAATTGATAAAAACGGACACTATCAATTCTGTTGAGACTAGCATGGGTTATTCTCTAATCAGCTGATTTTCACTGGCTGGTGACATTGGGATGTCCGGAGATAAACATGGATGCTAGTTAAGGGAACTAGTTCATTGGAGTGACTAGCTGTAAAACTTCATATGGTTATCTATAAAGATATGTCAATGAAGTTCTTACTGCAGCTTAAGTGCGATGTTCCTTTGACTTGCGGTGTTCAAGTCATCTTGGTCATGGAGACTTATACTTTAACATCTTAAGCAACCATCTCCAAGGAAGTGTGGACCCAGGATGATTGGGTATAAGCCGAAGTGCCCGAAGATGTTTGAACTGCCTACAAAGGATTCACCACTCCTTGCGAGGAGATGTATACCCAGGCCTATCGTCGGATTGTTACTCAAAACCTCTAGCCAGAGTAGATCATGTTTAGAGTGCGAGTCTCTTAAATACATGAGAGTAATTAGAAATCCAAAGGACGAGAAAGACTCTATTTGGGCTAGGTGTGACGTGGTCAGCCTAGTGGGGACTGACACAAATAGACCGTGTCCTGAACCAAGTGGGTATAAGGTGGTTAAGGGAATGGGGCACGATTCATTAGAGCTGTTGAAGGGTTTCAGAATAATTTCTTCTGAGGTCAAATCATTGATCTTTCGATTAATTGGGGATCATGATGTACTACTAGGTGCCACTCATGATCGTTTTATAATTGGTTGATTATAGACGGCCAACATAAATCGAAAGCCTATTTAGTCACACGCACTACGAGTAATCCGAGGGATTTAAAACGAGTTGAAAATTAAATTTTCCGATCAAGAGAAATAAGTCGAATCTGAGTTAATCAGAGGCGCAATGGAAGCTAAAAAGGGCGAAGTCTTTTGAAGGCTTTTTGGGCGAATTAAATGAGTTTAATTCGCGGCGGTTCGGGTTTGTTTAGCCGGCCAAAGAGGGTGTCAAAACCCCCTTTGGTGGCCGGCCACAATAAGAGGAGAAAAACAATTAATTTTGGTTTAATTAATAAAATAAATCTAGTGCGATTTATTTTATAAATTATGGATAAATAAATTTGTATAGAGAAATTTATATAAATAAAATTTATAGAAATTTATTCTTTTATGGAAGATTAAAATAATCCATGAATTGGTTTATTTTAATTTTATAAAATCAATTATGAATTGATTTTTCCATAATAAGAAAGTTTATAAATTTCTTATAAAATTTTATTCCATAATTTAAAGAGAAGAAGAATTTGTTTTATTATAAATTAGTTATAATAAGACTAGGCTTAACGGAATAAGTCATAAGAAATTTTATAAGATAAAATTCTTATGATAACTAATTCCGTTAATTCCGTTAATGAGGAGACTTAGCGAGGGAGAAGCAACTATATAAGGAACCATAGGCAAGCCTTGGATTCCTAACTAATCAATTGAGTATTGATATAGAGCTCCCTCTCTCTCTCTTTTATTCTCTTCTCCTTCCCTTCCCCCCACTTAGGGCCGGCGCCCACCTTGAGGCATCTAGGGCCGGCGCCCCTCTTGTGTGCTAGGGCCGGCGCAACTCCTCCCATAGAAGGTGGTTGCCGTGAGCTTCAAGAAGAAGGAGAAACAAAACAAGAAGAAGAAGAATCGGATAGCGACTCCTCTCTTCTCGGAATTCGATTCCATTTCTTTGTTGGTTAGTTTCCTTTCCTTTTCTCTTGTTCTTCTAGTTGTGCCTTTAGAGGATCTAGTAGTTCTCGTTGGCACAAAACTCATGACTTTGCAAAGTCATCCCGAAGAGAACTCGGCGTGGGACGCGAATAGAGGCGGAGCTTCCAAGGGACGCTACGGTGGGATCTCGTCCCTTTCTTCGAGTTACGAAAGGTATAAAGTAAATTAGTTTACTTTTCCGCAAAGTTTTATTTTATGATTATGTCAACACACCATAAGGTTGCATGCTAGATACGAAGT
>JAGFNQ010004178.1:163763-203010 GCA_024364735.1 Boesenbergia rotunda | reverse complement strand
TTAAGTTACTTTCTCCTCTTTTCTTCTTCCACCAAGGCTTTTCCTCTCCCTCTTCTTCCTCCTTCTTGCCATGAGCCACAAGGGGTTTTTCTCTTTGGAAAACTTCACAAGAAGACTCCCTCTTGAAGATCTAAGTTCTTCTACAAGGCTACAAGGGCATAGGGGGTTCTAAGGTCAAGAAGATTTTCTTTTGTTTCTCTATTCAAGGTTTATAACCAAGATAAAGAGAGATAAGACTCCCTCACCTGTGGTATAATAGTTTTGATGTTATCTTTCATGATTTAAGATTTTGTTTAGGCTCTATGTTAAGAAAACTATGAATTAGGGTTCCTATAAGTTTCGGCCAAGCATGAAATTAGGGTTTAGGATGATGATAAACCTCACTTATGCTTCCTAATGTTTTCTCATGATAAATAAAGAATGAATTGTGAGTTTTGGAATTTTTGTAGCACCCTAAGTACCCCATGAAGTTTCGGCCACCTTTTCATTTCATGGTTAGGATTAAATCTAACCCTCCAAGCATGCTTATTATGATTCCCTATGATATAATGGAGGTTAATTGAAAATTATATGAATTTTTCCATGGACTTAGGACCCCTCTAGGGTTTCGGCCAAGACCAAGGTTTAGGGCTAGGAATTAGGGTTAGCCCCAATCATGTGTTCTAATGGCTTCCTATGACATTGTATGTATTGTATGGGTGTTATGCTACTTATGGTACCTCACATGTTACTTGAATGATGGGACCTCCACCTATAACTTTCGGCCAAGCTCCAATTCTAGGGTTTGGGTTAGTCTAAGGTTTCAAGTGTACTTGTTTATGGCTTATTATAATGTAGATATATGTTCAAGTATGTTGTATGAATTTTATGGTGCCTAAAACCCTAACTTTATGTGCTAGGTATCATGACCTTGTATGCTTATATTATGTGACATGTTTTAGTAGGTTTTAATTATGGATGTTTTAAACCATATATCATGAACACATGTGTTGTGAAGTATGCATCATGTTTATGTGGAATTATGCATGTATTATGTTAAATGCCTTGAACACATGTATTATGATAGATATATGGTTATGTAGACCTATGCATGTTTTATATTGAATGTCAAGAACCTATGTAGTATGTATCATGTTCATATGGATCCTACCCATGCATGCTTTATGATAGATACCATGATCATGTATGCTATGTGATATGTACCATGTAGGTAAAAACTTATCTATGTATGCTTACCTTATGTACCATGATCATGCAAGCTTTATGAACTAAGATGATGTTTATGCCTTAAGGCATAATTATGTATGTATGTCATGCCTTATGAATGAAGATGATGAATGAAGATAATGTTCATGCCTCTAAGGCATAATGATGTGTGCATGACATACCTTATGAATGAAGATGATGTTCATGCCTTTAGGGCATAATGATGATATGTATTAACTATGAATGATGAAATATGATGTAAAAAAAAGAAGCATGTGAAGCTATTTTACTTTATGGATGGGCTTGTACCGGACCCAAGTAAGGTCCAAGGGATGGGCTCCTCATGAAAGCCTCGGTGTAGGACTACCACAGCTGTCCTCGGTTCTGGGACTACCGAAGCTGTCCAACATGGATGAGCTCCTTATGAAAGCCTCGGTTCTGGACTACCGTTGCAGTCCTTAGGTTGAAGGTAACCTAGTACCCTAGTAGGTCGAGACTAGCTACCTCGTATTTACTTAGGGATGCGCGCAAATGATGAATGTATGTATGTGGTATAAGCCGGGGCCCCCCTGTTAGTGATATGATAGAAGTGTCCTAAGGCAATCGCCTTATGATTGTAAACATTTATTTTAATAAATGATAATTCACTATTTGAGTATACATGTTTGTATATTTGATTGGGATCTTAAACTCACCTACTGAATGTCCGCAATACAATTCACAGCATAAGAGAATTTGTGATGGGATCACAACTAGTGATTATCTCTAAATGTGCAATTGTGAAGTATTGAAAATATCCCTAGTCGATGAATTGATAAAAACGGACATTATCAATTCTGTTGAGACTAGCATGGGTTATTCTCTAATCAGCTGATTCTCACTGGCTGGTGACATTGGGATGTCCAGAGATAAACATGGATGCTAGTTAAGGGAACTAGTTCATTGGAGTGACTAGCTGTAAATTAACTTCATATGGTAATCTATATAGATATGTCAATGAAGTTCTTACTGCAGCTTAAGTGCGATGTTCCTTTGACTTGCGGTGTTCAAGTCATCTTGGTCATGGAGACTTATACTTTAACATCTTAAGAAAGCATCTCCTAGGAGGTGTGGACCCAGGATGATTGGGTATAAGCCGAAGTGCCCGAAGATGTTTGAGCAGCCTACAAAGGATTCACCACTCCTTGCGAGGAGATGTATACCCAGGCCTATCGTCGGATTGTTACTCAAAGCCTCTGGCCAGAGCATATCATGTTTAGAGTGCGAGTCTCTTAAATACATGAGAGTAATTAGAAATCCAAAGGACGAGAAAGACACTACTTGGGCTAGGTGTGACGTAGTCAGCCTAGTGGAGACTGACACAAATAGACAGTGTCCTAAACCAAGTGGGTATAAGATGGTGAAGGGAATGGGGCACGATTCATTAGAGCTGCTGAAGGGTTTCGGAATTACTTCTGAGTTCAAACCGTTGATCTTTCGATTAATTGGGGGTCATGATGTACTACTAGGTGCCACTCATGACCGTTCTATAATTGGTTAATTATAGACGGCCAATATAAATCGAAAGCCTATTTAGTCACACGCACTACGAGTAATCCGAGGGATTTAAAACGAGTTGAAAATTGGATTTTCCAATCAAGAGAAATAAGTCGAATCTGAGTTAATCAGAGGCGCAACGGAAACTTAAAATGGCTAAGTCTTTTGAAGGCTTATTGGGCGAATTAAATGAGTTTAATTCGGATCGGTTCGGCTCGGTTTGGCCGGCCAAAGAGGGTGTTAACCCCCTTTGGTTTGGTCGGCCACAACAAGGGGAAGAATCCAATTTATTTGGTTTAATTAATAAAATAAATCTAGCGCGATTTGTTTTATAGATTATGGATAAATAAATTTGTATAAAGAAATTTATATAAATAAATTTATAGAAATTTATTCTTTTTATGGAAATTAAAATGATCCATGGAATGGTTTATTTTAATTTTATAAAATCAATTATGAATTGATTTTTTCATAATAAGAAAGTTTATAAATTTCTTATAAAATTTATTCCATAATTAAAGGAGAGAAGTATTTGTTTTATTATAAAGTTAGTTATAATAAAACTAGGCATAACGGAATTATTCATAAGAAAGATTATAAGATAAATTTCTTATGAAAATTAATTCCGTTAAAAGAGAGACTTGGCAAGGGAGAGGCTACTATATAAAGGAACCAAAGGCAAGCCTTGAATTCCTAATCAATTAATCAAGAGATTAGTTGTTCTCTCTCTCTCTCTACACGCCTCTCTCTCTCTAGGGCCAGCGCCCCTCTCTCTCTAGGGCCGGCTCTCTCTCCTCCCCTAGGGCCGGCGCAACTCCCAAGGTGGGCGTGAGCTTCATCCACCAAGACGACCTCGGAGAAGAAGAAGCGGCTCACATCTCCTTCCTTCTCGGAATTTAGATTCCGTCTCTTGGTGGTTAGTTTCCTTTCTTCCCTCTTGATCTTCTAGTTGTGCCTTTAGAGAATCTAGTAGTTCTCGTCGGCACAAAACTCGTGGCTTTGCGAAGTCATCCCGAAGAGAACTCGGCGTGGACGTGAATAGAGGCGGAGCTTCCAAGGGACGCTACGGTTGGATCTCGTCCCTTACTTCGAGTTACGCGAGGTATTAAAGTAAATTAGCTTACATTTCCGCAAAGTTTCATTTTATGATCATGTCCACACACCATAAGGTTGCATGCTAGATACGTGGTTAGAATAATTTGAGAAATTATTTTATGCTAATTCTTCCGGTGCACGTAAAAATTTAAAATTTTGCGAACCCGTATCCTTGTCGACATGCACCCGGTCCCAACAGTGGTATCAGAGCCGGTTAGTGTTCGACATAATCATAAAATTGTTTTGCGGAAACTTTGTCATGATCTCAATTTTGGAAAATTTTTCAATTATGGAAACTTTCCAATTATAATAAATTTTAGATTTAGGAATTTCAAAGTTTGGAAATCCTCATGAAATTTTGCAAACGTTTGAAATTTCCTAGTTTTTGAAATTTTATAATAATTGTGAAAACTTCCCATCTTTGGAAACTTTCCAATCTTGGAAATTTTCTATTTTAGAAATTTTCCAACTTTGGAAATATGTAAGTTTTCTTTGTACCAGAAACTTACAATTATTCTGAAAACCTATTATGAAATCTCGCAATTTTGGGCACTTTCTTTCAAGAAAGTCTAGACAAATTTATGGACAATTAATTGACAATTAAATTTGAATTGGTTTTTAAATTGACAACAAAATTCTTTATTTTGGATTGAGTCTCGGGGAGCAGTCCAATTTAAAGTTAGTTGTTGTAATTTAATTTCTCAATTTTAAATGAAATTGTCATGTTTAATTTGGTTGCGCTTCCGAAGCGGACCAAATTGAATTTACGACAAATTACTTTTCTTTGGGTATCTGAGCCTCGGGGAGCCACCCTTAGAAAATGATTTGTTGTAATTAATTAAATCCATGAATAAAATATGTTTTAAGAGGTATTGCTTTTACATATTGTTGTCTCCAAAATTAATTAGGAAAATGGTTTCCTATAGAGTTTCTTAAATGAGATTTTCATGAAAATAATATGTGGTTGAATTAAGGGAATTGTCTCTTAATTTAACAAGTTTTGATTTAGAGAAATCAAAGACTTGAACATATTATTTCCGAAATTGATTATGACAATTTAGGAAATTGTTTCCCAAAACAATTCCTTCAATAAAGTATGAAATTAGAATTAGGAAATCCGGTTCCTAATTCAATTAATGAGACTTGATAACTTAAGTCACATACATACTTTATTAAGGAAATCGTTAGTCATGACATAATTATATGTCATGAATGTGCTTAGAAAAGATGAGACCCAAAACCCCTTACAAAATATTAAGGCCAACACCTTCCATTAATATGGTTAGAATCGGAGTTTTATTTCTCGTTTGGGTTGATGGACATATCCATGCCCAGCTTGAACCTCAACATGTTCAAACCATGGAATTAGTTTATGAATAATGTAGTTGGAGTCAGAGGTCAATCCTTTGTTTTGGTTGTTGGACACATCAAAGCCTGACTAAACGATTGAATGAGCTCCAACCATATTAAAACTATTTCTTGATTAATGGGTCAGCCTTAAGCTTGGAGCATCGATTTGTTGTGCCACAGCCAAGGTCGATGTAAAGAGAGGTGCAGTTGGGTGCTATGTATAATGTCGCATACTTGTTAATGAGTTAACAACCCAATGATTTATGCAAACATTCAATTAGTTGATAGCATAATGTGATAGTTACATATATGTGATATGTAATCGGTATAATTACCTACCTTCATAGCTAAGAATAACTTGATGGCCACAGCCATGGTTGTTCTTATCTATGGTTGGATATCAACCTATTTGGAGATGTTCCTACAATCTCCCGAATTGATAAAAAGGATTATTCAATTTGAAAAATAAATAAGATTTTTAATTAATGTATATTGATACATTATTTATCATTCTTCTCACATAAGCTCAATTTGTATTTCTAGGTTAATCACTCGATCATGTCTTCTCTAAACTTGTGTTCCATTTTGGACACCAATAAACTGATCGAGCCGAACTTCATGGACTGGCTTCGAAACCTGAGGATAGTCCTCAAGGCAGAGAAGCTTGCTTATGTCATTGAAGATCAACTTCCCAACCATCCTCCAGAAGGTGCAACTCCAGACCAGCTAGTGGCCTATCAGAAACATGTGACCGATTCTGAACTTGCGAGTTGCATCATGCTAGCCTCTATGGTACCTGAGCTGCAAAAGCAGCATGAGCATTTCGATGCTTATACCATCATCTTCTATCTTAATGAGTTGTTTGAAGAGCAGGCGAGATCCGAAAGGTTCGAAGTTTCCAGACTCCTCTTCACCACTAAGATGCAGGAAGGCACTTCTGCCTCGCAGTTTGTGTTAAAGATGTTGGGGTACATTGAGCGACTGAACACACTCGGTTTTGCAATGGATCATGAACTAAGTATTGACTTAATTCTGAGTTGTTTGCCCAAAAGTTATTCACAATTTGTGATGAACTATCGGATGAACAAACTAGAGACTACCATTCCTGAGTTGCTCAACCTGCTGAAGACTGTGGAGCCTTCTGTAAAGCCGGATCAAAAGACGGTACTGTTAGTTGGTTCCTCGAAGAAAGGTTCTAAGAGGAAGGCCAAAGAACAGAAGAAAGGGAAGAAGAAAAAGGCCAAAAAGACTGAAAAGAAACCAAAAGGAACTTGCCATCATTGTGGCAAGGAGGGTCACTGGCGAAGAAACTGCAAGGTTTATCTTGAGTCCTTGAAGAATAAGGCATCCGATGCCCCATCCTCTTCAGGTATCTTCGTTATTGAATGTCACCCTATTTCCTCAAATACCTGGGTACCTGATACTGGGTGTAGCTCACATATATGTAACGACATACAGGGGCTAAGGAATAGAAGAAGACTCGTCAAAGGAGAAGCAAATTTGCGAGTTGGAAATGGAGCAAAGATTGCTGCTATTGCCATCGGAACATATTTGCTAAAGCTCCCCACTGGACGTGTCTAAGAATTGGATAATTGTTATTTTGTTCATTCGTTAATAAAGAACATTGTATCTATTTCATGTTTGAATGAAAAGGGTTATCATTTAACTTTTAGTAACAATTGTTGTTACATAACTTTAAATGGCGTTCTTTATGGGAATGGAACATTGTGCAATGGTATCTACACGATAGATTTATCCAATGACATTTTTAATATCGAAGTTAGCAACAAACATGCTCGAATAAATAATCGAATAGACTCCTACACTTGGCATTGCCGTCTTGGCCATGTAAGTAAGAAACGCATGACCGAATTACACCGATGTGGAATTCTGGAATCATTTGAACCCGGTTCATTTGATACATGCGAATCATGCTTAAAAGGCAAGATGACCAAATTATCCTTTTCTGGAAAAGGTAATCCAGTGGGAGAATTGCTTGGTCTAATACATACTGATGTATGTGGACCAATGTCAACTCTTGCACAAGGAGGCTATAGCTACTTCATCACCTTTATCGATGATCACTCACGATTCGGGTATGTGTTCTTAATGAAACACAAATCTGAAGCTTTTGAGAAATTCAAAGAGTTCAGGAATGAAGTAGAGAAACAGCTTGGCAAAAGTATTAAGATACTTCGATCCGATCGAGGTGGTGAATACTTAAGTCAAGAGTTTCAAGATTATCTTAGGGACAATGGGATATTGTCCCAATGGACTCCGCCATATACACCACAGCATAATGGTGTATCTGAGAGGCGCAACCGAACCTTAATGGACATGGTTAGGTCGATGATGAATCATGCAACTCTTCCAAAATCCTTTTGGGGCTATGCACTTAAGACAGCTGTTTACTTGCTAAACAGAGTCCCGACCAAGGTAGTCTCTACTACTCCATATGAGACATGGAATAGTAAGAAACCTCACTTAACTCAACTTAAGATATGGGGTTGTACTGCTTATGTGAAGCGGACTGTATCAGACAAATTGGATGCTAAGTCTGATAGATGTCTATTTATTGGATACCCTAAGGAAACGAAGGGTTACCAATTCTATCATCCCTTGGAACAAAAGGTGTTTGTTTCAAGGCATGCTGTATTTCTGGAAAAAGAATTTCTTTTACAAGAAAACAGTGGGAGTGGCATTGAACTTGATGAAGTTCAAGAAACTCCAATAGACATTAAAGAGACACCTAGTCTAGACCCACAACCAATAACTCATAATGATGAGCTGTCAGTTGAACCTAAAACAACACCACCTCTTCGTAGATCTGATAGGACACGCAATATTCCAGAGAGATACAGATTTCTCATAAGTGAATCGAACGACGTGTTACTCATAAGCGATGATGAATCTATCAGTTATGAAGATGTTCTGAAAAGTTTAGAAAGGGACAAATGGCTTGAAGCCATGAAGTCGGAAATGGATTCCATGTACGAAAATCAAGTATGGGACTTGGTTAACCCACCTGAAGGGATTAAGCCCATAGGGTGCAAGAGGGTTTTCAAGAAGAAAACCAACATGGAAGGTAATTATGCTTAAATCCATTCGGATGCTCCTGGCCATAGCAGCTCATTATGATTATGAGATATGGCAAATGGATGTGAAAACAGCTTTCCTTAATGGAAACCTGCTTGAGGATGTATACATGATACAACCTGAAGGTTTCACATCGGTTGAAAAAACCAAAGTATGCAAGCTTCGACGATCCATATATGGACTGAAGCAAGCATCCAGGACCTGGAACATCCGTTTTAATGAGACAATCAAAGAGTTTGATTTCTCACAAAATCCTGACGAACCTGGTGTGTACAAGAAGGTTAGTGGGAGTGCAGTCGTATTGCTAGTATTATATGTCGATGACATATTACTTATAGGAAACGATATATCAGTTTTACAGACAGTTAAAATTTGGTTGTCCAAAACTTTCTCCATGAAAGACCTGGGAGAAGCAACCTATATCCTTGGGATTAGAATCTATAGAGATAGATCAAAACGGTTGCTTGGTCTTTCGCAGTCTCCGTATATAGACCGAGTGCTAAAAAGGTTTAGCATGTCGGAATCCAAGAAAGGTTAGCTTCCCATCAGGCATGGGATCAACCTTTCAAAGTCTATGTGTCCGCGCACAGAAGACGAGAGGATTTGCATGAATAAGATACCCTATGCATCCGCGATAGGATCTATCATGTATGCTATGTTATGTACAAGGCCCGATGTATTGTATGCTCTGAGCGTCACGAGCAGATACCAATCTGATCCAGGAATGGTTCATTGGGCGGCTGTCAAGACAATCCTTAAGTACTTAAGAAGAACTAAGAATGTGTTCCTAATATATGGAGAAGGAGATATGGTAATACGTGGGTATACGTGGATACGTATTTACTTTGAATGGAGGAGCAATAAGTTGGAAGAGTTCCAAATAAGACACCATAGCGGATTCTACCACGGAAGCAGTCTGGATCAAGAAGTTTGTCTCAAAACTTGGTGAGGTTCCAACCATTGATCAAGCAATACCGGTTTATTGCGACAACAATGGAGCAATTGCACAAGCAAAGGAACCAAGGTCTCATCAGCGATCCAAACATGTGCTTCGCCGCTATCATCTGATCAGAGAGATTATAAGTAGGAATGATATACAAATTGAGAAAATCCCCACTGAAAGGAATTTAGCGGATCCTTTAACTAAGGCCTTGCCTCAAAACAAGTTTGAGGGTCATGTTAGAGCCTGTGGTATAGGATACCGTAGCGATTGGCATTAGGCCAAGTGGGAGTTTGTTAGTGATATGAGAGAAGTGTCCTAAGGCAATCGCCTTATGATTGTAAACATTTATTTTAATAAATGATAATTCACTATTTGAGTATACATGTTTGTATATTTGATTGGGATCTTAAACTCATCTACTGAATGTCCGCAATACAATTCACAGCATAAGAGAATTTGTGATGGGATCACAACTAGTGATTATCTCTAAATGTGCAATTGTGTAGTATTGAAAATATCCCTAGTCGATGAATTGATAAAAACGGACATTATCAATTCTGTTGAGTTTAGCATGGGTTATTCTCTAATCAGCTGATTCTCACTGGCTGGTGACATTGGGATGTCCGGAGATAAACATGGATGCTAGTTAAGGGAACTAGTTCATTGGAGTGACTAGCTATAAAACTTCATATGGTAATCTATATAGATATGTCAATGAAGTTCTTACTGCAGCTTAAGTGCGATGTTCCTTTGACTTGCGGTGTTCAAGTCATCTTGGTCATGGAGACTTATACTTTAACATCTTAAGCAAGCATCTCCTAGGAGGTGTGGACCCAGGATGATTGGGTATAAGCCGAAGTGCCCGAAGATGTTTGAGCAGCCTACAAAGGATTCACCACTCCTTGCGAGGAGATGTATACCCAGGCCTATTGTCGGATTGTTACTCAAAGCCTCTGGCCAGAGCATATCATGTTTAGAGTGCGAGTCTCTTAAATACATGAGAGTAATTAGAAATCCAAAGGACGAGAAAGACACTACTTGGGCTAGGTGTGACGTAGTCAGCCTAGTGGGGACTGACACAAATAGACCGTGTCCTGAACCAAGTGGATATAAGATGGTGAAGGGAATGGGGCACGATTCATTAGAGCTGCTGAAGAGTTTCGGAATTACTTCTGAGGTCAAACCGTTGATCTTTCGATTAATTGGGGGTCATGATGTACTACTAGGTGCCACTCATGACCGTTCTATAATTGGTTAATTATAGACGGCCAACATAAATCGAAAGCCTATTTAGTTACACGCACTACGAGTAATCCGAGGGATTTAAAACGAGTTGAAAATTGGATTTTCCAATCAAGAGAAATAAGTCGAATTTGAGTTAATCAGAGGCGCAACGGAAACTTAAAATGGCTAAGTCTTTTGAAGGCTTATTGGGCGAATTAAATGAGTTTAATTCGTGATCGGTTCGGCTCGGTTTGGCCGGCCAAAGAGTGTGTTAACCCCCTTTGGTTTGGTTGGCCACAACAAGGGGAAGAAACCAATTTATTTGGTTTAATTAATAAAATAAATCTAGCGCGATTTGTTTTATAGATTATGGATAAATAAATTTGTATAAAGAAATTTATATAAATAAATTTATAGAAATTTATTCCTTTTATGAAAATTAAAATGATCCATGGAATGGTTTATTTTAATTTTATAAAATCAATTATGAATTGATTTTTTCATAATAAGAAAGTTTATAAATTTCTTATAAAATTTATTCCATAATTAAAGGAGAGAAATATTTGTTTTATTATAAAGTTAGTTATAATAAAACTAGGCATAACGGAATTATTCATAAGAAAGATTATAAGATAAATTTCTTATGAAAATTAATTCCGTTAATTCCGTTAAAAGAGAGACTTGGCAAGGGAGAGGCTACTATATAAAGGAACCAAAGGCAAGCCTTGAATTCCTAATCAATTAATCAAGAGATTAGTTGTTCTCTCTCTCTCTCTCTACACGCCTCTCTCTCTCTAGGGTCGGCGCCCCTCTCTCTCTAGGGCTGGCTCTCTCTCCTCCCCTAGGGCCGGCGCAACTCCCAAGGTGGGCGTGAGCTTCATCCACCAAGACGACCTCTGATAAGAAGAAGCGGCTCACATCTCCTTCCTTCTCGGAATTTAGATTCCGTCTCTTGGTGGTTAGTTTCCTCTCTTCCCTCTTGATCTTCTAGTTGTGCCTTTAGAGAATCTAGTAGTTCTCGTCGGCACAAAACTCGTGGCTTTGCGAAGTCATCCCGAAGAGAACTCGGCGTGGACGTGAATAGAGGCGGAGCTTCCAAGGGACGCTACGGTTGGATCTCGTCTCTTACTTCGAGTTACGCGAGGTATTAAAGTAAATTAGCTTACTTTTCCGCAAAGTTTCATTTTATGATCATGTCCACACACCATAAGGTTGCATGCTAGATACGTGGTTAGAATAATTTGAGAAATTATTTTATGCTAATTCTTCCGCTGCACGTAAAAAATTTAAAATTTTGCGAACCCGTATCCTTGTCGACATGCACCCGGTCCCAACACCCCCATGATGTTATGTTTATGTTTAAGTATTTATAATTATGGTTTTCAAATAAGCATCCTTATGTTATGTGCATTTAACTCATGCATTCATTCATGTTATCCATCTATGCCATGTCAAGTATGTCCTATGCTTATGTTTTATGTCAAAAACTTCTCTATGTTAAATATGTTATGTGCTTTTATTTATGTCAAGTACTTCTTATGCCATGAGCCCTATGCATTTTCATTTCATGTTAAGCACTTCTATATGATTATGCGTTTTCATGTATATCTATATGTCTCCTCATGTTAAATGCTTTATGAATACCTTCTCATGATATGTTTTTATTTTATGTTACACTCTCCACGTTATGTTTTTCCATTGACTATATGTGCCGTATGATTTTAGTGAGTAGGAAAGAGTCTTACTAAGCCTATGTGCTTATAAGTTTCATTTTCTTATACCGCAGATCAAGCAAGAGGATACTAAGCTAAAGGAAGCAGCAGGAGGGGTAAGTGTGTGTGTGGCAGTGACATGACAAAAGAAAAAGAAAAGATCCTATTACTCATAATTGTCATATGTTTCATGTTTTGCATTGTCAACCTTCAACTTTAGTTTCATGCTATACTTTATGATGGTTTTCCTAAGAACAACTTCTTATGTTTTGCATTGTTAACTTTAGTTCCATGGTATACTTTATGTTGGTGTTAAGATTGATGGTAGGATAAGTTATGTTTAATGCAAGCATGTCCAAGAATGTTATGTCTCACATGTTATGTCTTATTCTTTTTATGTTATGACAATGCTAAGTTTACCAAGTAACCATGTTTAAGAATGATAGCTAAGACATGTTTACATGATTAAAGTGTTAGTTGCATGGTTTAAACGCACATGTATAATGTTTTAAATTATTCCGTTGCATTAAAATGTCCATATGCGTATATGTATGTTCGCGTAGCGCCGCCTTCCCCCTACATCGTAGGGCGGGAAGGGCGGGCGTTACAGTATCCTCTTGCTTAATCTGCAGTATAAGAAAATAAAACTTATAAGCACATAGGCTTAGTAAGACCCTTTCCTACTCACTAAAATCATACGTCACATATAGTCAATGGAAAGGGCATAACATAGAGAGTGTAACATAAAACAAAAGCATATCATGAGAAGATATTCATAAAGCATTTGACATGAGGAGGAATATAGATGTACATGAAAACACATAATCATATAGAAGTGCTTAACATGTAATGAAAGTGCATAGAGCTCATGGCATATGAAGTACTTGACATAAAATACTTGACATGGAATAGATGCATAACATGAATGAGTAGCATGAGTTAAATGCACATAACATAAGGATGCTTATTTGAAAATCATAATTATAAGTACTTAAACATAAATCTCAACATCAAGGGGGGCCCCGGCTTGTACCACATACATCCATCATTTGTGCGCATCCCTAAGTAAATGCGAGGTAGCTAGTCTCGACCTACTAGGGTACTAGGCTACCTTCAGCCTAGGGACAGCTACGGTAGTCCAGAACCGAGGCTTTCTAAGGAGACCATCCCTGTTGGACAGCTACCATAGTCCCAGGACCGAGGCTTTTTAAGGAGCCCATCCCTTGGACCTTACTTGGGTCCGGTACAAGCCCATCCATAAAGTAAAATAGCTTCACATGCTTCTTTTTACATCATATATAAGAAATGCTCTTGGTATTTCATCATTCATAGAACTTACATTATAACGACCCGAAAAATTCTCTTAATATTTTCTTAAAATATTAAGCATGTTTAAATAATTTTCCAAGGGACCTAGAAATATTAAGGAGAACTTAGGCCTAGAAAATCCATGTTTTCTCATTTAAATTGAGAAAACTAAGTACCAATGAGCTCCGAAAATGGGTATTAATTAGGTAAAATTAATATAAATTAGGTAAAATTTATATATATGTAAAATAATTTTATTTAGGAATATTGACATAATTATGGGTGATTTTAGGGGGATTTTCGGAATTTAGGAAATAAAAATAATAAAATAAATGAAATAAAAATAAAATAAAAATAAAGGTGCATGAGCCAAGGATTGAACCTTGGACCTCTTGTACAACCATGTAAGCCTTAACCAACTCACCTAGCAAGGGATTTCTATGAGGAAATGAAATGGATATAAGTTAAGATTAAGAAGAAGATGAAGAGTCATGGAGAGACTCTTCATTTACCTCTTTAATGGATGATAAATAGGGGGGTTTGGGAGTTTCATTCTCTCTTCTTTCAATTGCATTTCCTCCTCTCTTCCTCCCTCATTCTAGCCGACCACTCCTAGAGGGTTTCCCCTTGGAAAAGCTTCCTCCAAGGTTCCATCTCCTAGATCTAAAGTCTCTTCCAAGGATACAAGGACAAGGGTGTTCAAGGGTCCAAAGATCTTACCATTTTCTTCTCTTCCAAGGTTTGAAAAATCAAGAAACCCAAGGTAAGACTCCCTCACCTGTGGTATAATAGTTCCCTATGATTTTTATGATTTTTAGTATGATATATAGTGGTTGGTTTTCGAATTGGATGTTGAAAGGAAAGAAAACCGAGACCCTCATGTTTAAGGGTTTCGGCCACCATGATTTATAGGTCTATAATTATGCTAAAAATCATGATAATGTTATTTAATATTCCCTTATGATGTGTAGAGGTTAAGTATAATTTTTGGGAATTTTTGGAGTACCCTAGGACACCCTATGGTTTCGGCCAACATGAAAGAAACAAAACTAAGAACCCTCATGTTTAAGGGTTTCGGCCACCATGATTTACAGGTCTATAATTATGCTAAAAATCATGATAATGTTATTTAATGTTCCCTTATGATGTGTAGAGGTTAAGTATAATTTTTGGTAATTTTTGGAGTACCCTAGGACACCCTAGGGTTTCGGTCAACATGAAAGAAACAAAACTAAGAACCCTAAGTTTAAGGGTTTCGACCACCATGATTTACAGGTCTATAATTATGCTAAAAATCATGATAATGTTATTTAATGTTCCCTTATGATGTGTAGAGGTTAAGTATAATTTTTGGGAATTTTTGGAGTACCCTAGGACACCCTAGGGTTTCGGCCAACATGCAAGAAACAAAACTAAGAACCCTAAGTTTAAGGGTTTCGGTCACCATGATTTAAAGGTCTATAATTAAGCCAAAAATCTTGATAATGTTAATTTATGTTCCCTTATGATGTGTGGAGATTAAGTATAAATTCTGGGAATTTTTGGATTACCCTAGAGACCCCATATGTTTCGGCCAACCTCAAGGGCCCAAGGGTTAGGGTTGAGCCTTTAACTTCAAGTATATGTTTATGTGTTTCCATGATAAGTATGATAAGTATATGTTCAGGATATGAATGATGCCATGATAAGAATGATAGGGTTATGATCACGATAAAAAATGATGCTATGATATGTTAGGTTCATGATATGAATGATGTCATGTTAAGTATGTTATGTTTATGTTTAAGAATGAGGATGATGCCATGTTTAAGAATGAAAATGATGCCATGTTAAGTATGTTATGTTTATGTTTAAGAATGAAAATGATGCCATGTTTAAGAATGAAAATGATGCCATGTTAAGAATGAAAATGATGCCATGTCTAAAAAAATGAAAGTGAAGAATGAAGTTAAGATTCATGCCTTTAAGGCATAATGATGATGTTAAGTATGATGAATGAATGAATATGCTATGAATGATGATGAATGAAAGATGATGCTTATGTCTTTAAGGCATAAATATGCTAAGACGGCACGGTCGATGGTCGACGGTACGACGGTCGTGAGGACCGGTAAATGGGCCGGTAGACGGGCCGAGCCGTAACAAGTTATGCTATGTTAAAGATGCCATGAATGCCATATGAATGATGAAGCATGAAAAGTATTTTACTTTATGTATGGGCTTGTACCGGACCGAAGTATGGGTCCAAGGGATGGGCACCTTAAGAACGCCCCGGTTTTGGACTACTGTAGCTGTCCACGGTTCTGGCACTACCGGAGCTGTGCAACAGGGATGGGCACCTTAAGAACGCCTCGGTTCGGGGACTACCGACTATGCTGTCCTTACCCTAGTAGGTTGGGGCTCGCGACCTCGGACTTGCTAGGGATGCGTGCAATGATGTATGTATGTGGTACAAGCCGGGGACCCCAAATGATGTTATGATGATTATGTTTAAGCAATGAAAAGTATGTTTTAAAAGTTAAGCATCCTTATGTATATGCATTCCACTCATGCATCCATTCATGTTATGCATTATGCTATGTTGATAAGATTTTATGCTTACGTTTCATGTTAAGAAGTATGCATGAGAATGAATGAATTATGCCATGCTTAGAATGTTCACTATGTTTATGATTTATGCCATGAATTATGCCATGCTTAGAATGTTCACTATGTTTACGATATGCCATGAATTATGCCATTCTTAGAATGTTCACTATGTTTATGATTCATGCCATGAATTATGCCATGCTTAGAATTGTCACTATGTTTACGATATGCCATGAATTATGCCATGCTTAGAATGTTCACTATGTTTATGAATTGTGCCATGAGAATGAATGAATTATGCCATGCTTAGAATGTCTATGATGTTTATGTTTATGCCATGTATCATGCCATGCTTAGAATGTTACTATGTTTATGTTCATGCCATGCTATGTATACGATAAGTGATGCAAGATGTTATGTTCTAAGTAGAGCACCAAGTATGTTAATGTTTTATGTGCTAATTATGAGATGATGAATGATGGATGGTTTTGTGAGTAGGAAAGAGTCTTACTAAGCCTGTGTGCTTATAGTCTTATTTCCTTATACCGCAAATCATTCAAGGGGATAATGAAGGAAGCAGCAGGAGGGCAAGAACGCATGTGTGACGTAGTGACTTGGCCCAGGAACTATATGTTTACTTATGTGTTTGAATAATGACTTATGGAACCTTATGATATGATGTTATGTGAGACATGATAGGATGCTTAAGTTCAAAGTTAATATGCTAAGGTTCCCATGTCAATAAGTTAAGAATGGTAACAGGGCATGTATAAGTTAAGTTATTCCGCTGCCTTATGATGTCTACATGCCCTAAGCATGTTAACGTAACGCCTCTTAGGAAAAAAAAAGCGGGCGTTACATACATAGCATAATTAAAGACATAAACATGATCTTAATACATGAAGCATGGTATAAAGCATACTTAGCATTTCATCATTCATAGTTAATGCATAACATCATTATGCCTTAAAGGCACAAACATAGACTTGATTCATAAGGTATGCCATGCACACATCATTATGCCTTAGAGGCATGAACATCATCTTAATTCATAAGGCATGACATACATACATAATTATGCCTTAAAGGCATAAACATCATCTTAGTTCATAAAGCATGGATGATCATGGTACATAATGTAACGATCCGGAAAATTCTCTTAATATTTCTTTAAAATATTAAGCATGTCTAGATAATTTTCCGAGGGAACTAGAAATATTAACACAAATTTTAGGCTAGAAATCCATGTTTTTCCATTTAAATTGGGGGGAAAGGCCCTAATGGGCCTTATATGGGCTTTCTAGCACCATGGTTATTGGTAAATTTTAGGTAAAAATTTATAGAAATATAAAAGGATTTTGATGGGAAATATTAACATAATTATGGGGAAATTTTTAGAGGATTTTCGAAATATTAAAAAAAATAATAATAATAAAATACAAAAAAAATTAGTGCATGCACCAAGGATTGAACCTTGGACCTTTTGTTCAACCATGCATGCTCTAACCAATTCACCTAGCAAGGGAGTGCTATGAGGAAATGAAGTGGATTATAGTTAAGGCTTAGGAAAAATGAAGAGTCATCAACTATGACTCTTCATTTGCCTCCTTAATGTGTTATAAAGAGGGGGTTTGGGAGTTTCTTTCTTCCTTCCATCAATTCCACCTCTCTTCTTCCTCCTCCCTCAAGCTGGCCGAAACTTCAAGGAAGGTTTTCCTTGAGAAAACTTCACAAGAGGGCTTAATCTTCAAGTGTTAAGGGTCATCTACAAGGTTACAAGGGCAAAGGGTGATCAAGGGGCAACCAAAGTCTTCATCATCTTCCCTTTTTAAGGTCTAAAAACCAAGATAACCCAAGGTAAGACTCCCTCACCTGTGGTATAATGGTTTTTGAGTTATTTTCATGATACAAGAAATTGTTTGAACCATATATGAAGAAACACCAAAGTTAGGGCTACCAAAGGTTTCGGCCACCATGGGTTCTATGATTTGGTTTGGATCCAACTCTTTAATATTGTTCCATATGTTTTATTATGTGGTAAGAGATGTTAATAAGGGTTATGTGAAAGTTTGTACATGATTTAAGGCCCTAGAAACTTTCGGCAAGATGGGATTTAGGGCTAGGGCTCAAGGTTAACTCCAAGCAAGGGTTCAAATGTTTTCCTATGGAAGTATATGTAAATTATAGGATGTAAATTTGTAACTGTAACACCCTAAATTTTCTCATATATAATGTTATGAATTTATGAAACATTATTATTATGAAATTTCATGATGGGCTTGGCTTAATGGGCTTTGATGTGGGTTAGTGAAAAATGTGATAAAAAGAAAGTGTAGAAAGGAGGAAGGAAGGATCGAACCTTGAACCTCCTAGTCACACTAACCATGTCTTAACCAGTGCACCAAGAGTGTTTTTGTGTTGAAAGAATAAGAAACATGCTTGTTAAAGCTAGGGAAGTGAAGAGACATGTCCCTTCATGAGAATAGTATAAATAAGAGAGGGAGAGGGAGGAAGAACTTTGATTCTTCTTCTTCTCCACTCTCCCCACCGAAAACCCTAGCCCTTCTCCCTTTTCAATTTTTGAAAATACACCCTAGGGTTCTAACCCTAGGGAATTGGAAGGAAGAAGACCCCATCCAAGGATCTTGCCCTCTACTAGGGCCAAGTGTTCTAGAGGAGTTCTAGCAAGGGGAACTCTCACCTCTACTTCAACAAGGGTACCCTAAGAATTTAGAGAAGGTGAATTTCAAGCGAAAGGAAGTAAGTATTCCCTCGCCTGCAGTGTAATTGTTGTTAATTCCTTCTACTTGTTATTTTCGAAAATGGAAGTGGCCCCCCCCCCTTATGCAAGTTTCGGCCACCCCCAAAGGGGAGGCTTTGGCTACTCCTTGATGCAAGAGGAGATCCCTTGGGACTTAGGGTATATATGTATGTTGTTCCCTTCATGTGGTGATGACAAAAACTAGGGTTTGCACCCCCCTACATGTTTCGGCCATGAACAAAACCCTAGGGTTAGTTTGGGTTGAGTTTCTCCATGATGTATCCATGCTTAGTGTATTACATGATAGTGTAGACAAGGTGTTTGTATAAATGTTTGGTTACCAAAAACCTAACTTTTTCCCTACCCTACACTTTCGGCCAACCCTAGAAGAATTAGGGTTTAGGGTTGCATGATTATCCTATGATGTAATCTATGCTTAATATGTGGCATGATATGTATGTGAGGTGTTTGTGTAAATGCTTGTGTGAATGTTTGATTTCAAAAACCCTGATTTCCCCTACCCTACACCATTCGGCCAACACCCTAAGGTTAGGGTTCGTGAAGGTTAAACTACCCTATGAGATATGCTTATGTTGGTATGATGATATGTATATACATGTGATGTTTAAATGGAATGTTTGATTTGAAAAACTTAACTTTCCCCTAGCATGACTTTCGGCCAAGGCATGAACCATTAGGGTTGTGAAGGTTGATTACCCCATGATATATGCTATGCTTAGTATGATATATGATATATATATATGTGATGCTGGTATAGGATGTTTGATGTCAAAAACCTAACCTACCCCTACCCTAGGACTTTCGGCCAACCCTAGGTTTAAGGTTAGGAAGAATTGATTTAATCCATGAAGCATGCTACTACTTCCTATGATATGAGTATGATTTATGTGACCAATCTTGTCATATATAAAGTATGTTTAAGTGGTTGAAATGTGATGTATGTATGAGCATGTCTTATAGCCCATGGGGCACCCTTATGAATTGCATGTGATGTGTATGATAAAATGATTGAAAGGATACTCCACTAAGAATGAGATCAAGAGCACCCCTTATGTTGTGTGGTGTGTCCCTATGGGATCATGAGCACCCTTGAAGAGTGGTGTGTCCCTTGAGAGTGGATTTGGAGTACTCCTTAGCATATATGTAAAAGAATGATAAGTATTTTACTTTGAAAGTTGGGTACCCGACTCGGAAGGGGGTCGTTAAACAAATCCGGGGTGCATGTTAACTGAAGGTCATGGCTCCGGTAGGACGGAAGGGTCCTGCTCTAATGAGATTGGTGGCTCGCTACCCCAATTCATTAGGGAACGCGCTTGATGTGGTACACAACTGGGCCCCTATATGATGTTGAAATATTTTTAAGTAATACCTTTATGGAATTGTTTTGAAAACGTTTATTATATGTGAAGGGTATGCTTAAGATATTTCATACTGCTTGCTTAGAAACTTTGATGTTTAGTATGCTATGATAAACTCATGCTTATGATTCATTATGTGTACGTGTTGTATTCTTTCGTATGGATTTTTACGAGTAGGACAGGATCCTTACTAAGCATTTGTGCTTACTAGTTTATGTGTTGTCTTATGCTGCAGATAAGGGTAAGGGACACTTAAACTAAAGGAAGAGGCAGGAGGGCTGAAGATGTGTGGGGTGGTGGCTCGGGAAAGAAAGATTCTTATATCTACATTACTATGCCTATGTTGATGTTTTCTTTAATAATAAATGCTAGTGATTAGAGTTGGTACTTTTGAATATTAGTGATTACACTTGGATTACTCTTATATGTTGAGTTGAACTACTTGTGAACCTACCATGTTCTAATCATTAAAGTATGATATCTGATTTGCATGCACTGACTAATATGCTTAGTACTTGTAAATATCACTTGGTAGTTTTAAACAAGCATGGTCAGTACTTACTCCTTGCACTTTTGTTTGCTTTTATTTTATGTTAAAATTATATGATTGATGGTACGTAATCCCGCCCCGAGAGTAGATATAAGGGCGGGCGTTACAAGTTGGTATCAGAGCAGGTTTCCCCTCCACTACACACACATCAAGCTTTATCCTGCCGCTTCCAAGTAAGAGATCCTAACCTCGCTTTACTTTGTTTCATGTACAGTAATGATTATATAGAGATGATTTATGCTTGCATAACAAGTGAAAGTAGTGTTAATTCTTATGTTAGTTTATTTATCACCTGTATGATAGATAATGACAAGTAAATTGTAAAATATGTGAACATGAACGATATTTCTCTTATATATATACATTAATTAATAATTTAGAATTTGGGATAGGAAGGTGGTGACATATTTTAATCACGAGGGTAGGTTAAAACGATTGTGTGTGTGTTTTCCTCTGTATATATTTGCGAATTGAAAGGGAAATAGTTGTGTACTGGCTTGGTCGGTTTAGTACTAACCATGTCATTTTTTTTCAATTCCAGATGTTGCATGAGAACTACACTGAGAGGTGCCGTGAGCTGATGGAGCGGATAGAGGAAATGGAGTACAGTCGGACCCGGGGAATTCAAGGCAACATGGGGTTTTTGGATCGGCTATTCTGGAAACTGGAGAAGGAAGGGTTTCCAGTCATGGACGATCATAGGATCGGAGCTTTGCTTCGTTCATTGCCCAATCGGGCGAGAGAGGTTGCGTATCAGATCTGGGGACAGCACGGATGCTGTATCTCATATACGGAATTATGTAAGCAGCTTCTCCGCCATGAGTTCCCGGAAGATCTGGGAGACTCGGAGGAGGATCCCGAGCCGTTCGAGGAGGATCCCGAGCCGTACGAGGAGGACCCCGAGCCGTTCGAGGAGGATCCCGAGCTGTACGAGGAGGACCCCGAGTCGTTCGAGGAGGATCCCGAGATGCTTGAGATGTTCGAGGAAGACCTTGAAGCGGTCGAGGAGATTCTCGAGATTGAAGAAGAAGACCCGATGGAAACGGTAGAGGATCCTGAGGCGGGCCAAGGGGAGACGAGCGAGGGGGTGGTAGTCATTGCTATGATGTTCTTTATTTTGGGCATAACGGCAGCCCGTCTTGCTCACTGAGTTAGACTAGCTTTGTATGTAGACGAATAAGACGAGATAAAATAAATTTTGGTGATATAATAAATAAGATCTCATTTACCCTATATTAATCATGCGACAAATAAGGACGAATATTTCGGAAGTATAATATGAGTTGGGTTACCCATAATCACGATAGGTACATGATTACGATGTATGTGTATAATTATACCAGGAAGCCATTTATGACACTATCACCGACACTGTTCGAGGATATATTAGACAAACAAAACAATGATTCTAGCCTTCAGAGGAAAGACAAGAAATATGTATGGACTGATGAATGTGAGAAGAGCTTTACTGAACGGAAAAGGAGGCTGACTAGCGCTCCAATATTGACTCTTCCAGGAAGTGATATGGGTTTCGATATGTACAGCGACGCATTCAAACTGGCACTCGGAGCTGTGCTTATGCAAAATGGGAAGGTAATTGCCTATGCCTCTAGGCAGCTGAAGGAACAAATACGGCGCCTCTATTGAGTGCCGTAAACGAAAGGTTATTTTCCGACCTGAGGCGGGAATTCCATTTGAATTTATCTGAGAGCCGAAGAAGAGGACAAGCAAATTCTTATCGGCTCTGAAGGCAAGGACGATGGATTTCAGACAGCGGAGTTTTATATCTTCGGAATCGATTATGTATTCCCGACGACTCCGATTTACGGACAAGAATCCTTGAGGAAGCTCACGGAACGCCTTATGCGATGCGTCCTGGGTCTACCAAGATGTAAAAAAAAAAAAATCTGAAGAGCAAGTTGTGGTGGTCCGGTATGAAGCGAGATGTAGCCCACTATATCGGTATGTGTTTGACCTGCCAGAGGGTCAAAGCAGAACACCAGAGGCCTGGAGGAGTTCTGCAACCTCTACTGATCCCCGAGAGGAAATGGGAAGACATCTCTATGGATTTCATATCAGGGTTGCCTAGAGCAACGAACGGATATGATGGTATATGGGTTATTGTGGACAGGCTAACCAAGTCTGCCCATTTTCTGGCAATCAGGATGACCTACTCAGTAGAGCAGTTGGCTCAACTGTATGTCAAGGAAATTGTCCGGCTACACGGGGTTCCGAAGACCATTATCTCTAATCGGGATGGTCGATTTACTTCAGATTTTTGGGGACATGTGCAGAAGGCTCTTGGCACGAAGCTGAAATTCAGTACGACCTTTCACCCCCAGACTGACGGGCAGACTGAAAGAGTGAATCAAATATTAGAGGATATGTTACGAGCTTGTGCCTTGGACTTCAAGGGAAGCTGGTGTCGATACCTGAACCTGGCAGAGTTTGCTTATAACAACAGTTATCAGGCTACTATCGGGATGGCACCGTAGAAGCACTATACGGAAGGAAATGCAGATCTCCTATATGATGGCTTGAGAGTGGTGAAAAGAAGGAGATGGGACTCCAGACTGATTATGTAGATAAAACCACTCAGGTTATAAAGAATATCCGCCAGAGGATAGAGACTGCTCAGAGTCGGCAGAAAAGCTACGTTGATAGACGACGCAGACCACTAGAGTTTGATGTTGGGGATTCAGTGTTCCTTAAAGTGGCCCCTATGAAAGGGGTGATGAGATTCGGGAAAAGAGGGAAGCTGAGTCCGCGATATGCGGGACCGTACCAGATCCTGAGATGGGTGGGCAAAGTGGCCTACGAACTGGAGCTACTGCCAGAAATGTCGGCTATCCACAATGTCTTCCATGTATCAATGCTCAGGAAATGTACCTCTGATGTGAATCAAATGATAGAGCCCCAACCTGTAGAAGACCAAGAGAACCTAAGTTCCGAACGCCGACCTATTCAGATCCTAGATCGGGAGGTCAAAAAGCTAAGGAACAAGGAAGTGCCCTTAGTAAAGGTTCTGTGGCGGAACGAGCAATTCGAAGAAGCCACTTGGGAACGAGAGGAGGCAATACGATTAAAGTATCCGGAACTGTTTTAAGTTTGGGACGAACTTTTTATAAGGTATGAGAGATTGTAACACCCCAAATTTTCCCATATATAATGTTATGAATTTATGAAACATTATTATTATGAAATTTCATGATGGGCTTGGCTTAATGGGCTTTGATGTGGGTTAGTGAAAAATGTGATAAAAAGAAAGTGTAGAAAGGATGAAGCAAGGATCGAACCTTGAACCTCCTAGTCACACTAACCATGTCTTAACCAGTGCACCAAGAGTGTTTTTGTGTTGAGAGAATAAGAAACATGCTTGTTAAAGCTAGGGAAGTGAAGAGACATGTCCCTTCATGAGAATAGTATAAATAAGAGAGGGAGAGGGAGGAAGAACTTTGATTCTTCTTCTTCTCCACTCTCCCCACCGAAAACCCTAGCCCTTCTCCCTTTTCAATTTTCAAAAATACACCCTAGGGTTCTAACCCTAGGGAATTGGAAGGAAGAAGACCCCATCCAAGGATCTTGCCCTCTACTAGGGCCAAGTGTTTAGAGGAGTTCTAGCAAGGGGAACTCTCACCTCTACTTCAACAAGGGCACCCTAAGAATTTAGAGAAGGTGAATTTCAAGCGAAAGGAAGTAAGTATTCCATCGCCTGCAGTGTAATTGTTGTTGATTTCTTCTACTTGTTGTTTTCGAAAATGGAAGTGGCCCCCTCCTTGTGCAAGTTTCGGCCACCCCCAAAGGGGAGGCTTTGGCTACTCCTTGATGCAAGAGGAGATCCCTTGGGACTTAGGGTATATATGTATGTTGTTCCCTTCATGTGGTGATGACAAAAACTAGGGTTTGCACCCCCCTACATGTTTCGGCCATGAACAAAACCCTAGGGTTAGTTTGGGTTGAGTTTCTTCATGATGTATCCATGCTTAGTGTATTACATGATAGTGTAGACAAGGTGTTTATATAAATATTTGGTTACCAAAAACCCAACTTTTTCCCTACCCTACACTTTCGGCCAACCCTAGAAGAATTAGGGTTTAGGGTTGTATGATTATCCTATGATGTAATCTATGCTTAATATGTGGCATGATATGTATGTGAGGTGTTTGTGTAAATGCTTGTGTGAATGTTTGATTTCAAAAACCCTAATTTCCCCTACCCTACACCATTCGGCCAACACCCTAAGGTTAGGGTTCATGAAGGTTAAACTACCCTATGAGATATGCTTATGTTGGTATGATGATATGTATATGCATGTGATGTTTAAATGGAATGTTTGATTTGAAAAACTTAACTTTCCCCTAGCATGACTTTCGGCCAAGGCATGAACCATTAGGGTTGTGAAGGTTGATTACCCCATGATGTATGCTATGCTTAGTATGATATATGATATATATATATATATATATGATGCTGGTATGGGATGTTTGATGTCAAAAACCTAACCTACCCTTACCCTAGGACTTTCGGCCAACCCTAGGTTTAAGGTTAGGAAGAATTGATTTAATCCATGAAGCATGCTACCACTTCCTATGATATGAGTATGATTTATGTGACCAATCTTGTCATATATAAAGTATGTTTAAGTGGTTGAAATGTGATGTATGTATGAGCATGTCTTATAGCCCATGGGGCACCCTTATGAATTGCATGTGATGTGTATGATAAAATGCTTGAAAGGATACTCCACTAAGAATGGGATCAAGAGCACCCCTTATGTTGTGTGGTGTGTCCCTATGGGATCATGAGCACCCTTGAAGAGTGGTGTGTCCCTTGAGAGTGGATTTGGAGTACTCCTTAGCATATATGTAAAAGAATGATAAATATTTTACTTTGAAAGTTGGGTACCCGACTCGGAAGGGGGTCGTTAAACAAATCCGGGGTGCATGTTAACTGAAGGTCATGGCTCCGGTAGGACGGAAGGGTCCTGCTCTAATGAGATTGGTGGCTCGCTACCCCAATTCATTAGGGAATGTGCTTGATGTGGTACACAACTGGGCCCCTATATGATGTTGAAATATTTTTAAGTAATACCTTTATGGAATTGTTTTGAAAACATTTATTATATGTGAAGGGTATGCTTAAGATATTTCATACTGCTTGCTTAGAAACTTTGATGTTTAGTATGGTATGATAAACTCATGCTTATGATTCATTATGTGTACATGTTGTATTCTTTCGTATGGATTTTTGCGAGTAGGACAGGATCCTTACTAAGCATTTGTGCTTACTAGTTTATGTGTTGTCTTATGCTGCAGATAAGGGTAAGGGACACTTAAACTAAAGGAAGAGGCAGGAGGGCTGAAGATGTGTGGGGTGGTGGCTCGGGAAAGAAAGATTCTTATATCTACATTACTATGCCTATGTTGATGTTTTCTTTAATAATAAATGCTAGTGATTAGAGTTGGTACCACTAGTGGAAAAAAGGCTTTTAACACCGGTTATTTTCGACTTTTAACACCGGTTCCGGAACCGGTGTTGATCCAGCCGGCATTGTAAGTATAGACTTTTAACACCGGTTAATAAACCGGTGTAATATATACATTTAACACCAGTTAATAACCGTTGTTAAAAGTTCAATTATGAGGCGGGAAAGCCATTTTAGACACCGGTTATTTTAAATAACCGGTGTTAAAACATCATTTTTAACACCGGTTCTGGTAACAACCGGTGTTAAAACATCATTTTTAACACCGGTTCTGGAAACAACCGGTGTTAAAAATGATGTTTTAACACCGGTTCTAGAAACAACCGGTGTCAAAAGTCTTAATTTTTTATATAAATTTCATATTTATTTTTATTTATAATTTTTCTAGACATATAAAAGAACACAATAATATAATAGTTTATCCATAATCAATAACACACCATGAATTAAGTAAATGCAACATCCAATTAGTTTCAAAAACAAAACAATCCATGTATTTTACAACTATCCATTTTTCTTTCAACAAAAGCAAAATGTAAATCAAATAACACATTATACTCCTACTCGCTATGTGATTTTCCAAGCAAAGACAATGTAAAAACTTGCCACACGAGTTTGCAAGTAAACGGTCTAGTCCAAGATCAAATAGTGAGGAGTACGTTGCAGAACTTCGACCAGCTTAGCATTCCATCTCTTATAAGCGTCTTACATATTTCCATACAGTACTTGAGTCAAGCTTGAATTTCTTTTCATGCTTTGGCGTGCAGTGGCTACCAGTCGATTGCGAAGCAACTGTGAGAAAATTCCAATGAAAAAATATCAAATAATGCTAGGGAGAGAGAAGCAATATAATCAATCATTCACAATTTGGAGCTTACTTGGTGTTTGAGGGTGGCCAAACTTTTCGTGTGCATTGGAGATTGTGGGATGACACCATTTGAAGGTGGAACTCCAATAAGACCACATAACAAGGTCTGGCCAGCAAAACCAAGTAAATGATTCAGGAGTCAGATGCCATTTGAGATTTAACCAAAGAACTAGCTAGAGGCAGATAGATTAAGGTATAGTACCAAGAATCTCAAAACCAGTAAATCATAATGAATGATGGGGGCTTTCTCAGATTGAACTCTTTCTGTTGAGTCACCCTGAATTGATGCTCGAAATGTGCTACCAGTGAGTCACCCTGAGTAGTGGAAAGAATAATGTTAACAATAGCCAATGTTCGACATATATAGTAGAAAATGCTCCGCGAGTGTCTTAAGCATCAGAGCAACACAACTGATAGACATGAATCTAATGGCAAGGTACATAAGCAATCAAGAAAAAAAGATATAGTTTTAATATAAGGAGTTTTTAGTTTTTAGAAAGTAAATATAGTCAAAAAGTATATATTTATAGTATCATCCACCTCTAATATATTTAAATGTGTCGAAGAAGTGTTTGCTTTCAACTTTTAAATTCTATTTTCAAAGCAACAACAGAAGTTTTCAGATAATTTTCTAACACAATTTCAAACCCTACCCAGTTCTTTGGAGAAAAGCTTCTTCCTTTGGAAGAATTGTTTCCAATGCCAAATTCTAGACTGAACTGACAGTTCTCTACCATGATCACATTAATCAGTCGTTAATTTAATTTCCATTGTCAGGAAAGTAGGAAAATTCCAACATGTGTTTATAGTAATCTACAATTTAAGGAGAAAGTAAGATGAAATAGACAATAATGATTACCATTGATTCATTACCTTGATCAATCTAAGATCACGGATGGAGAATGTACCATCATCAGCTCCAGAGGCAATCATACAGCTTGCTAGCCTATTTAAGATTCAACAATATATGCAAAGAAAATCATAATTAAAAGTTGAAACGCAAGCAGAAGCCTAATCACACACTAAATATATACCGATTCCATGATATAACATTAACATCAGTGTTATGCGCCTTTACAGAAAGTGCGGGTGATTTTCCAAGTCTGGTATCCCATATTGCTACAGTTCCATCCACAGAACATGAAGCAAAAACATCAGGTTCCGTTGGACTCCACTACAAGATTCAAGAATAGTTTTGTTAGGAACAAATATATGTACAAAAAATGTCTTTCAAGTAAAGCATGCACAAAAACATATTAAGGCACGAAAATGATCTATAAAATTACTTGTAGATCTTCCACACTAGCAGTATGCCCAGCAAAGGGAGTGGCATCGACGTTCCATGTTTCAGAAGGTTCCCATAAGTGAATAAAACTGTTGCAATCACCTTCGAGCAAATATAGCTAATGAAAAGCATATTTTGTAAAACTTTATTAGTTAATTTAGCCACCCAAAAAATAGTATTTACCAGAGACAAGTCTTCCAGGAACAGTAGGACTCCAGTCAATAGCATAGCCCTCATCCTTGTGACCACCAAATTTTATAAGAGGAGACAGACGATGTATGTTGTCACCTCCAATAGTTGTGCTGGACACGGATTCAGCTAGATCATTCAAATGTGAACTGATGTCCCAAACCTGCAATGAAATGGAAAACGGATTCAGCAACCCACAAGCTTCCCTTCTTTTCCACTATCTCACCCATACCCATCTCTTCAACCCAACGAGCCTTGGATACTTCACTCCTTCAATTAAAACGAATGCAGCACAAGTCGGCTGTACTTCTTAATTGCATCAACAAACGTTTTGCAAGGGTACAAGGATATTTACCGGAATTGATGTTTAGAAGGTGAAGGCTTAGCTTGCTGACTCTATCAAAAAGGAAAGGGTTTCGATGGTGCTCTTCGTCTTCATCGTCGCCCTTTACTCCCCATCCTCCTCCGCCTGCCATTATTCTTCAGATAAATTAGGTGGCGCTCGCGAGCGGTGGAAGCGGCCGGCGCCGGGAACTCGCCGAGCTTCGGATGGAGGAAAGCACCGACCAGACGCGAGCAAAGGCGGTGGAGAGGTGGAAAGTGGTGGATGAGAGCCGCGCCGGATCGGGGAAGGCGGCGGAGATGGAACTCGAGGGTTTCTGTCGGGATTTCGGCGAGGGATTTCGGCGGTAAAAATAGTCAAATATATTTTTAACACCGGTTGTTAAAAGAACCGGTGTTAAAAGTATTTTAAAGTTCAAATAATTATAACATATGACCCCGGTTATTTATAAAACCGTAGTTAAATATATTTTTAACATCGGTTGTTAAAAGAACCGGTGTTAAAAGTATTTTAAAGTTCAAATAATTACAAAAATGCCACCGCCTTTTTTTTTAACACCGGTTTTAATACAACCGGTGTTAAAAGCCGTTGTTAAAGGTCTTTTTTGTACTAGTGTACTTTTGAATATTAGTGATTACACTTGGATTACTCTTATATGTTGAGTTGAACTACTTGTGAACCTACCATGTTCTAATCATTAAAGTATGATATCTGATTTGCATGCACTGACTAATATGCTTAGTACTTGTAAATATCACTTGGTAGTTTTAAACAAGCATGCTCAGTACTTAGTCCTTGCACTTTTGTTTGCTTTTATTTTATGTTAAAATTTTATGATTGATTGTACGTAACCCCGCCCCGAGAGTAGATATAAGGGTTTCGACCATTAGGGTTTCAGCCAAGGTCCCATGGTAGGGCTAGGGCTTAGGTTAACCCCAATTATGGGGGTTTGATGGCTCCCTAAGGCCTTGTATGTGATGTATGGATGTTCTTCTACTCATGGAACCCTCCCTATTGAGTGAGTGATGGAGCTTCATGCTAGGGAATCATTCGGCCAACTCCCAAGATTTAGGGCTTGGGTTGGGTTAAGACCCCAAGGATGCAGGTCTATGGGGTACTATGATGTATGTAGAGATTTAAGTATGTTGGAAGAATAGTTATGCCAATTGAAACCCTAGCTTATGTATCATGAATTATATGTTAGGTCACTTGTGAAGATGATTCCTAAATGTTTAGACATGTGCCATGATTTATGAATGATATGTATGTATGTCATGTCTTATGAATGATATGTAGGTATGCCATGCTTTAGGGATGATACGTATGTATGCCATGCTTTATGAATAATTTACATGTATGTCATGCTTTATGAATGATGTGTACGTATGCCATGTTTATGAATGAAAAGGATAAATGAAGTTAAAGTTTATGCTTTCGAGGCATAATGATGTTATGGAACGAAAATGATGAATGAATGAATATGCTATGAATGTTTATGAATGAAGAAGCATGTGAAGATATTTTATTTTATGAATGGGCTTGTACCGGGCCTAAGTAAGGTCCATGGTTCTGGACTACCGATGAAGCTGTCCACGGTTCGGGACTACCGATAAAGCTGTCCTTACGGTTCGGGACTACCGATGAAGCTGTCCTTACCCTAGTAGGTCGAGATTAGCTACTCGTATTTACTTAGGGATGCGCGCATATGATGTATGAATGTAGTACAAGCCAGGACCAAATGAATGTTATGATTATGTTAAAGTATTTAAAAGCATGATTTTAAAGATTAAGCATCCTTATATATATACATTTGCCACATGCATCCATCTATGTTATGCATTATACTTATGATAAGAATATTATGCAAAGTAAGTTATGCAAGGTCCGTTTATGCAAATGATTTTATTTACGTTCATGCTAATTTATGATGCCATAATTTTATTTATATTTATGACAAATTATAATGCCATGATTTATTTATGTTTATGCTAAGTTAGGATGCCATGATTTTATTTATGTTCATACTAATTTATGATGCCATGATTTATTTATGTTTATGGTAAGTTAGGATGCCATGATTTTATTTATGTTCATGCTAATTTATGATCTCATGATTTATTTATGTTTATACTAAGTTAGGATGCCATGATTTTATTTATGTTCATGCTAATTTATGATGCCATGATTTATTTATGTTTATGCTAAGTTAGGATGCCATGGTTTTATTTACGTTCATGGTAATTTATGATGCCATGATTTTATTTATATTCATGCCAAATTATATTGCCATGATTTCTTTCATGTTCATGTTAGACTATGATGCCATGATGATATCTATGTTCCTGCTAAATTCTGATGCCATGATTTCAATTATGCTTATGCTAAAATGAGGATGCCGTGACTGTGTAGATGTTCATGATAAGAAGTAATATGTTCATGTTTATACGACGTATGGACTTTGTGAGTTGGAAAAGGGTCTTACTAAGCCTCCGTGCTTATAGTTTTATTTTCTTATACCGCAGATTAAGCAAGAGATTTCAAAGGAAGCAGTAGGAGAGGCAAGACCATGTGTGTGTGGTAGTGACATGGCCAAGAGTCCCTCTCATTTCACTGATTGCATGTTTTGTTATCTTACAATGCTTATGTTGGTTATGCTCTACTTATGGTAGCTATGCCTATGAAACAACCTACTACTTATGAAGTTATGGATAAACTACTTGCTACCTGAAAGGCTTATGAATGAATTATGGAAAGTAAATAATCATGATGCTATGCATGCTGGTAATAGGTTACCTGAAATGCTCAGGAAAGCTTATGAATGTGTTATGAAAAGTTGATATCATGATGCTAGATATATGTATATAATTTAAGCACTAATTGCATGGTTAAAAGCATGTGAAAAAGAATTTATGATTCCGCTGCATTAAGATGTTTTATATGCTCATGTATGTCTAGCGTAACGCCATTTTATGAAAAAAAAAGCGGGCGTTACAGGTTGGTATCAGAGCAGTTGCCATCTCACTACATATACATCAAGCCTTCTTCCTGCCGCTTCCAAGTAAGTACCTCTCTGCATATTTTATTATAGTAAGCATTTTAGGATGTTTTATGGTTTAAGGATATGCAAGTATGAACGATGTTTATGATGAAAAGTACCTTATGATATGTAACTATGAACGATGTTTTATTTTCTTTTATGAATCAAATATTCAGCATAATATAGGGGTAGAGAAAAAAAATCTGATATTGGCCATACTTGTCTTTGGTGAAGAAAAACATGGCTAGAAGACAGAGTAACCGACTTAACGAGACAACTCCAACACCTGACCTGATGCAATTAGTAACCCAACTCCAACGTCAAGTTACCGAGCAGCAGCAAACCATTAACACCTTAATGAACCAACAGGAAAATTCTACTACTCCACCAGTGAACCAGACTGCTATACCTGTGGCACCTACGGTTACGCACACTCCTCCGCCGAGCTCGACCACTGTGGCACGACAGGAGGCATATTTGATCCAGTGGTTAAGACTGAAACCAGAAAATTTCTTGGGTACTGGCGAACCATGGGACGTCCATGCATGGTTCAAGACGGTGGAAAGTACACTGGAACTGCTGGACTGGCCTGAGCATGAGAAGGTCAAGTGTGCATCATTCTGCCTTTCTGGGGATGCCAGAATGTGGTGGGAGAGGGTCAGGACCAAGAGACAAGTAAGCCAGATGGCGTGGGCAGATTTCGAATCAGAATTCTTTGAAGAATTCTTCAATATGCGGGCTACAACCAAACACTACGACGAGTTTACGGAATTCCGGCAGGGCAACCTCTCGGTCAATGAAGCCGTGAAGAAATTTAATCGACTGGCTCGTCTGTGCCCTGAGCTGGTCCGCACGGAGAAAGAGAGGGTCCGACTTATGCTGAAGATGTTACGGCCCGAAATAGCTCTGAACGTGGCTGGTGGAGTTAACAGGCCCTAGACCACCGAGGAACTGTTTAGTAGTGCTCTACTCACTGAGCACTATCTGAATAGTATCAATCAGCAAAGGAAGGCGATGAATGAAAGTAAGAATCAAGTTCATTCCAAGATGCTCGATTCTTTCTCTCATTACCCTTAACGTTCCTTCCGTTAATGATTGCTTAGGAGGTCAAAAGTCCCAGAGCACCCAAGCTAACTGGAAGGGAGATCAAGGTGGTAAACGAAAGTCATGAAACAACTCTCCAGGGGGCCCAGCAAATAAACAGGCCAAGCCTTCCCCATGCGCAACATGCGGGAAAAACCACTCCGGGGAATGTCGCAAGAGTACGAACCGGTGTTACATTTGTGGTGTGGAAGGGCATATGGCGGCTTACTGCCCTACCAAGAACCAGGCCTCTCCCCAACCACTAGCTCAGTACCAGGGGGCACCAGCGAAATTACACTATATGCCAGCCGAGCTGGAGGTTACCCCGATGTTGGAGGCCCCTCCAACAGAGACAAATGCTAGGGTTTTCTCGGTTACCAAGGAGGACGCTGCGGAAGCTTCTACGGTTGTCACAGGTCAGATACTTATTTTCAGTCAGTGTGCTACTGCATTATTTGATACTAGGGCAACGCACTCGTTCGTTTCGGTGCCATATACCAAGAAGATAGATAGGCTTCTGCAAGTGTTAGACTGCAGGTTCTTAACAACTCTACCTTCGAGAGAAATAATGACATCTACTCATGTGCTGCATGCGGTGCCGGTCGGAATTGCAGGAAGGGAACTTTACTGCGATCTGATAGTACTCGACATGCAAGATTATGACGTTATAATGGGAATGGATTTCCTGAGTAAATACGGTGCTTCTATTGAGTGTCGTAAGTGAAAGGTGGTCTTTCGACCTGAGGCAGGTTCTATGTTCGAATTCATCGGAGAGCCAAGGAAAAGAACCGGGAAATATTTATCAACTCTCCAAGCTCAGAAGATGTTAGACAAAGGACGTACTAGATTTCTAGCATATGTGGTTGATGCTAGTCAGGTGAAGAACCAGAAGCGGGAAGACATCCGGGTGGTATGCGATTACCCAGAGGTTTTCCCAGATGAATTACCAGGATTAGCCCCTGATAGAGAGGTGGAATTTGAGATCGAATTGGTTCCTGGTACCAACCCGATCTCCAAGGCACCTTACCGTATGGCGCCGGTTGAATTAAAGGAGCTTCAGGAACAGTTACAGGAGTTACTGGATAAGGGATTTATTCGCCCTAGTCATTCCCCGTGGGGAGCTCCGGTACTGTTTGTGAAGAAGAAAGACGGATCTATGCGAATGTGCATAGATTACCGGGCGCTGAACAACGTAACGATCAAGAACAGGTATCCTCTTCCGAGGATAGATGATCTGTTTGATCAATTAAAGGGAGTCACTGTTTTCTCAAAAATTGATTTGAGGTCCAGTTATCATCAAGTTAGAGTAAAACAGGAGGATATTCCAAAGACGGCTTTCCAAACCAGGTACGGGCATTTTGAGTTTGTGGTTATGCCCTTCGGCGTGACGAATGCTCCTGCTATGTTTATGGACCTTATGAATCGGGTATTCTCGTCGTTTCTCGACAAATTTGTGATCGTCTTCATCGACGATATCCTTATTTATTCGAGGACCCAGGAAGAGCACGCTGAGCACCTAAAGATAGTATTGGAGGTTCTTCGGGAAAAGCAACTGTACGCAAAATTTTCCAAATGTGAGTTCTAGCTCGATCAAGTGGGCTTTTTGGGCCATATTATTTCCAAAGACGGGATTATGGTGGACCCAATAAAGATTGAACCTGTGAACAACTAGAGCCGACCGAAGAACGCCAGCGAAATCAGAAGTTTTCTTGGGCTGGCAGGCTATTACTGAAAATTTGTGGAGGACTTCTCGAGGATTGCAGCCCCTTTAACGGCTCTCACCCGGAAGGATAGGAAGTATGAATGGACGGAAAACTGTGAAAGGAGTTTCTTGGAACTAAAAAGGAGACTTACCAGTGCTCCAATCCTTACCCTTCCAGAATACAATCAGAGCTTCGACATGTATAGCGATGCCTCCAAACTAGGACTTGGAGCTGTACTTATGCAGAATGGAAAGGTTATTGCCTACGCCTCTAGACAACTCAAGGAGTACGAACAGAATTACCCTACTCATGACCTGGAACAGGCCGCGGTGGTATTCGCTCTTAAGATATGGAGGCATTATCTGTACGGAGCACAGTGTCGAATTTACACAGACCACCAGAGTTTGCGATATTTCTTCACTCAAAAGGACCTGAATATGAGACAACGCCGATGGCTTGAGTTGGTGAAGGACTATGACTGCGAGATCTTCTACCATCCAGGGAAGGCAAACAAAGTGGCCGATGCACTCAGTCGGAAGGCAAGTGCCACCCTGATGTCTATATCTAGATTACCCCGACCACTCGAAAGAGAAATGGTTAATTTTGGGGTCGAGGTCATCTCCGGACGACTTTCCACCATGACAATATCACCCACGCTATTTGGGGATATATTGGAAAAATAGAATAGTGATCTGAGTCTTCAGAAAATAAAATAGGAGATCTTAGAAGGAAAAGGCGATGGTTTTCATATCGCAAAAGGGGGGGAACTATACCTTAGGGATCGTCTATGTATTCCTAATGATCCGGAGCTTCGAAGGAAAATACTAGCGGAAGCTCACGGAACCCCTTATTCGATGCATCCAGGATCCACCAAGATGTATCAAGATTTGAAAGAGAAGTTCTGGTGGTCCGGTATGAAGAGAGATGTGACTCAGCATGTCAGTACTTGCATGACTTGCCAGCAAGTAAAAGCAGAACACCAGCGACCCGGAGGAGTTCTGCAGCCACTTCCAATTCCGGAATGGAAATGGGAAGATATCTCAATGGATTTCATTTCAGGACTTCCCCGGACTACAAACGGATATGATGCGATATGGGTAATTGTGGACAGGTTGACTAAGTCTGCTCACTTCTTAGCAATCAAGATGACTTATTCGATTGAGCAACTGGCTCAATTATATGTTAAGGAGATAATCAGTCTTCATGGAGTTCCCAAGACCATCATCTCAGATAGGGATGGTCGCTTTACTTCGCACTTCTGGGAGTGTGTTCAGAAGTCTCTCGGCACTAAATTGCGATTTAGCACCGCGTTTCACCCTCAGACTGATGGGCAAACCGAACGGGTGAATCAAGTACTAGAAGACATGTTGCGAGCTTGTGCCTTGGATTTCAAAGGGAGCTGGTGTCGATATCTATGCTTAGCGGAATTCGCTTACAACAATAACTACCAAGCTACTATCGGAATGGCACCTTATGAAGCGTTGTACGGGAGGAGATGTAGATCTCCGATCTGTTGGTACGAGGGTGGTGAAAAGAAGGAAATGGGGCTCACAACAGATGTCATCGACAGCACCACCCGAGCTATACAGAATATTCGACAATGGATAGAAACTGCTCAGAGCCGGCAGAAGAGTTATGCCGATGTCCGGCATAGACCACTAGAATTTAATGTTGGAGACTTAGTGTTCCTCAAAGTGGCTCCGATGAAAGGGGTGATAAGATTTGGGAGAAAAGGAAAACTAAGTCCGCGTTATGTGGGGTCGTACCTGATCCTGAAAAGAGTTGGTAAGGTGGCATATGAGCTGGAGCTGCCTTCCGAGATGTCGGCCATCGATAATGTGTTCCATGTGTCAACGCTTAAAAAGTGTATCCCAAATACGGACCAAGTGATCGAGCCACAGACAATGCAAGTGCAGGAGGACCTAAGCTATGAAAGCAGACCTATCCAGATCTTGGATCGGGAAGTCAAGAAGCTAAGGAGTAAGGAGGTACCCTTAGTCAAGGTTCTATGGCAAAGTAAGCGATTCGAAGAAGCTACCTGGGAACGCGAGGACGAGATGAGGCGCAAGTACCCGGAGCTATTCTAAGTTCGAGGACGAACTTTCACGAGGTATGGGAGATTGTAACGACCTAGAAAATTCTCTTAATATTTCTTTAAAATATTAAGCATGTCTAGATAATTTTTCGAGGGAACTAGAAATATTAACACGAATTTTAGGCTAGAAATCCATGTTTTTCCATTTAAATTGGGGGGAAAAGGCCCTAATGGGCCTTATATGGGCTTTCTAGCACCATGATTATTGGTAAATTTTAGGTAAAAATTTATAGAAATATAAAGGGATTTTGATGGGAAATATTAACATAATTATGGGAAAATTTTTAGAGGATTTTCGAAATATTAAAAATAATAATAATAATAAAATACAAAAAAAATTAGTGCATGCACCAAGGATTGAACCTTGGACCTCTTGTTCAACCATGCATGCTCTAACCAATTCACCTAGTAAGGGAGTGCTATGAGGAAATGAAGTGGATTATGGTTAAGGCTTAGGAAAAATGAAGAGTCATCAACTATGACTCTTCATTTGCCTCCTTAATGTGTTATAAAGAGGGGGTTTGGGAGTTTCTTTCTTCCTTCCATCAATTCCACCTCTCTTCTTCCTCCTCCCTCAAGCTGGCCGAAACTTCAAGGAAGGTTTTCCTTGAGAAAACTTCACAAGAGGGCTTAATCTTCATGTTTTAAGGGTCATCTACAAGGTTACAAGGGCAAAGGGTGATCAAGGGGCAACCAAAGTCTTCATCATCTTCCCTTTTTAAGGTCTAAAAACCAAGATAACCCAAGGTAAGACTCCCTCACCTGTGGTATAATGGTTTTTGAGTTATTTTCATGATACAAGAAATTGTTTGAACCATATATGAAGAAACACCAAAGTTAGGGCTACCAAAGGTTTCGGCCACCATGGGTTCTATGATTTGGTTTGGATCCAACTCTTTAATATTGTTCCTTATGTTTTATTATGTGGTAAGAGATGTTAATAAGGGTTATGTGAAAGTTTGTACATGATTTAAGGCCCTAGAAACTTTCGGCCAAGATGGGATTTAGGGCTAGGGCTCAAGGTTAACTCCAAGCAAGGGTTCAAATGTTTTCCTATGGAAGTATATGTAAATTATAGGATGTAAATTTGTAACTTTATGAATTTATTCATGTGATGGTGACCCATTAGGGTTTCGGCCAAGGTCCCAAGGTAGGGCTAGGGCTTAAGGTTAACTCCAACCAAGGGTGCAAATGTTTTCCTATGGAAGTATGTGTAAGGTGTAGGATGTAAATTCGTAATTTTATGAATTTATTCATGTGATGGTGACCCATTAGGGTTTCGGCCAAGGTCCCAAGGTAGGGCTAGGGCTTAGGTTAACCCCAATTATGGGGGTTTGATGGCTCCCTAAGGCCTTGTATGTGATGTATGGATGTTCTTCTACTCATGGAACCCTCCCTATTGAGTGAGTGATGGAGCTTCATGCTAGGGAACCATTCGGCCAACTCCCATGATTTAGGGCTTGGGTTGGGTTAAGACCCCAAGGATGCAGGTCTATGGGGTACTATGATGTATGTAGAGATTTAAGTATGTTGGAAGAATAGTTATGCCAATTGAAACCCTAGCTTATGTATCATGAATTATATGTTAGGTCACTTGTGAAGATGATTCCTAAATGTTTAGACATGTGCCATGATTTATGAATGATATGTATGTATGTCATGTCTTATGAATGATATGTAGGTATGCCATGCTTTAGGGATGATACGTATGTATGCCATGCTTTATGAATAATTTACATGTATGTCATGCTTTATGAATGATGTGTACGTATGCCATGTTTAAGAATGAAAAGGATGAATGAAGTTAAAGTTTATGCTTTCGAGGCATAATGATGTTATGGAACGAAAATAATGAATGAATGAATAAGCTATGAATGTTTATGAATGAAGAAGCATGTGAAGATATTTTATTTTATGAATGGGCTTGTACCGGGCCTAAGTAAGGTCCACGGTTCTGGACTACCGATGAAGTTGTCCACGGTTCGGGACTACCGATGAAGCTGTCCTTACGGTTCGGGACTACCGATGAAGCTGTCCTTACCCTAGTAGGTCGAGATTAGCTACCTCGTATTTACATAGGGATGTGCGCATATGATGTATGAATGTCGTACAAGCCAGGGCCCAATGAATGTTATGATTATGTTAAAGTATTTAAAAGCATGATTTTAAAGATTAAGCATCCTTATATATATATACATTTGCCAGATGCATCCATCCATGTTATGCATTATACTTATGATAAGAATATTATGCAAAGTAAGTTATGTAAGGTCCGTTTATGCAAATGATTTTATTTACGTTCATGCTAATTTATGATGTCATCATTTTATTTATATTCATGCCAAATTATAATGCCATGATTTTATTTATGTTTATGCTAAGTTAGATGCCATGATTTATTTATGTTCAT
>JAGFNQ010004178.1:126113-146495 GCA_024364735.1 Boesenbergia rotunda | reverse complement strand
AATATTCGACAACGGATAGAAACTGCTCAGAGCCGGCAGAAGAGTTATGCCGATGTCCGGCGTAGACCACTGGAATTTAATGTTGGAGACTTGGTGTTCCTCAAAGTGGCTCCGATGAAAGGGGTGACAAGATTTGGGAGGAAAGGAAAACTAAGTCCGCGTTATGTGGGGTCGTACCTGATCCTGAAAAGAGTTGGTAAGGTGGCATATGAGCTGGAGCTGCCTTCCGAGATGTCGGCCATCCATAATGTGTTCCATGTGTCAACGCTTAAAAAGTGTATCCCAAATACGGACCAAGTGATCGAGCCACAGACAGTGCAAGTGCAGGAGGACCTAAGCTATGAAAGCAGACCTATCCAGATCTTGGATCGGGAAGTCAAGAAGCTAAGGAGTAAGGAGGTACCCTTAGTCAAGGTTCTATGGCAAAGTCAGCGGTTCGAAGAAGCTACCTGGGAACGCGAGGACGAGATGAGGCGCAAGTACCCGGAGCTATTCTAAGTTCGAGGACGAACTTTCACGAGGTATGGGGGATTGTAACGACCCGGAAAATTCTCTTAATATTTCTTTAAAATATTAAGCATGTCTAGATAATTTTCTGAGGGAACTAGAAATATTAACACGAATTTTAGGCTAGAAATCCATGTTTTTCCATTTAAATTGGGGGGAAAAGGCCCTAATGGGCCTTATATGGGCTTTCTAGCACCATGATTATTGGTAAATTTTAGGTAAAAATTTATAGAAATATAAAGGGATTTTGATGGGAAATATTAACATAATTATGGGGAAATTTTTAGAGGATTTTCGAAATATAAAAAAAATAATAAAATACAAAAAAAATTAGTGCATGCACCAAGGATTGAACCTTGGACCTCTTGTTCAACCATGCATGCTCTAACCAATTCACCTAGCAAGGGAGTGCTATGAGGAAATGAAGTGGATTATGGTTAAGGCTTAGGAAAAATGAAGAGTCATCAACCATGACTCTTCATTTGCCTCCTTAATGTGTTATAAAGAGGGGGTTTGGGAGTTTCTTTCTTCCTTCCATCAATTCCACCTCTCTTCTTCCTCCTCCCTCAAGCTGGCCGAAACTTCAAGGAAGGTTTTCCTTGAGAAAACTTCACAAGAGGGCTTAATCTTCAAGTGTTAAGGGTCATCTACAAGGTTACAAGGGCAAAGGGTGATCAAGGGGCAACCAAAGTCTTCATCATCTTCCCTTTTTAAGGTCTAAAAACCAAGATAACCCAAGGTAAGACTCCCTCACCTGTGGTATAATGGTTTTTGAGTTATTTTCATGATACAAGAAATTGTTTGAACCATATATGAAGAAACACCAAAGTTAGGGCTACCAAAGGTTTCGGCCACCATGGGTTCTATGATTTGGTTTGGATCCAACTCTTTAATATTGTTCCTTATGTTTTATTATGTGGTAAGAGATGTTAATAAGGGTTATGTGAAAGTTTGTAGATGATTTAAGGCCCTAGAAACTTTCGGCCAAGATGGGATTTAGGGCTAGGGCTCAAGGTTAACTCCAAGCAAGGGTTCAAATGTTTTCCTATGGAAGTATATGTAAATTATAGGATGTAAATTTGTAACTTTATGAATTTATTCATGTGATGGTGACCCATTAGGGTTTCGGCCAAGGTCCCAAGGTAGGGCTAGGGCTTAAGGTTAACTCCAACCAAGGGTGCAAATGTTTTCCTATGGAAGTATGTGTAAGGTGTAGGATGTAAATTTGTAATTTTATGAATTTATTCATGTGATGGTGACCCATTAGGGTTTCGGCCAAGGTCCCAAGGTAGGGCTAGGGCTTAGGTTAACCCCAATTATGGGGGTTTGATGGCTCCCTAAGGCCTTGTATGTGATGTATGGATGTTCTTTTACTCATGGAACCCTCCCTATTGAGTGAGTGATGGAGCTTCATGCTAGGGAACCATTCGGCCAACTCCCAAGATTTAGGGCTTGGGTTGGGTTAAGACCCCAAGGATGCAGGTCTATGGGGTACTATGATGTATGTAGAGATTTAAGTATGTTGGAAGAATAGTTATGCCAATTGAAACCCTAGCTTATGTATCATGAATTATATGTTAGGTCACTTGTGAAGATGATTCCTAAATGTTTAGACATGTGCCATGATTTATGAATGATATGTATGTATGCCATGTCTTATGAATGATATGTAGGTATGCCATGCTTTAGGGATGATACGTATGTATGCCATGCTTTATGAATAATTTACATGTATGCCATGCTTTATGAATGATATGTACGTATGCCATGTTTAAGAATGAAAAGGATGAATGAAGTTAAAGTTTATGCTTTCGAGGCATAATGATGTTATGGAACGAAAATGATGAATGAATGAATATGCTATGAATGTTTATGAATGAAGAAGCATGTGAAGATATTTTATTTTATGAATGGGCTTGTACCGGGCCTAAGTAAGGTCCACGGTTCTGGACTACCGATGAAGCTGTCCACGGTTCGAGACTACCGATGAAGCTGTCCTTACGGTTCGGGACTACCGATGAAGCTGTCCTTACCCTAGTAGGTCGAGATTAGCTACCTCGTATTTACTTAGGGATGCAGGCATATGATGTATGAATGTGGTACAAGCCAGGGCCCAATGAATGTTATGATTATGTTAAAGTATTTAAAAGCATGATTTTAAAGATTAAGCATCCTTATATATATATACATTTGCCACATGCATCCATCCATGTTATGCATTATACTTGTGATAAGAATATTATGCAAAGTAAGTTATGCAAGGTCCGTTTATGCAAATGATTTTATTTACGTTCATGCTAATTTATGATGCCATGATTTTATTTATATTCATGCCAAATTATAATGCCATGATTTTATTCATGTTCATGTTAGACTATGATGCCATGATGATATCTATGTTCCTGCTAAAATTCTGATGCCATGATTTCAATTATGCTTATGCTAAAATGAGGATGCCGTGACTGTGTAGATGTTCATGATAAGAAGTAATATGTTCATGTTTATACGACGTATGGACTTTGTGAGTAGGAAAAGGGTCTTACTAAGCCTCCGTGCTTATAGTTTTATTTTCTTATACCGCAGATTAAGCAAGAGATTTCAAAGGAAGCAGCAGGAGAGGCAAGACCATGTGTGTGTGGTAGTGACATGGCCAAGAGTCCCTCTCATTTCACTGATTGCATGTTTTGTTAGCTTACAATGCTTATGTTGGTTATGCTCTACTTATGGTAGCTATGCCTATGAAACAACCTACTACTTATGAAGTTATGGATAAACTACTTGCTACCTGAAAGGCTTATGAATGAATTATGGAAAGTAAATAATCATGATGCTATGCATGCTGGTAATAGGATTCCTTGAAATGCTCAGGAAAGCTTATGAATGTGTTATGAAAAGTTGATATCATGATGCTAGATATATGTATATAATTTAAGCACTAATTGCATGGTTAAAAGCATGTGAAAAAGAATTTATGATTCCGCTGCATTAAGATGTTTTATATGCGCATGTATGTCTAGCGTAACGCCGCTTTATGAAAAAAAAAGCGGGCGTTACAGGTTGGTATCAGAGCAGTTGCCATCTCACTACACACACATCAAGCCTTCTTCCTGCCGCTTCCAAGTAAGTACCTCTCTGCATATTTTATTATAGTAAGCATTTTAGGATGTTTTATGGTTTAAGGATATGCAAGTATGAACGATGTTTATGATGAAAAGTACCTTAAGATATGTAACTATGAACGATATTTTATTTTCTTTTATGAATCAAATATTCAGCATAATATAGGGGTAGAGAAAAAAATCTGATATTGGCCATACTTGTCTTTGGTGAAGAAAAACATGGCTAGAAGACAGAGTAACCGACTTAACGAGACAACTCCAACACCTGACCTGATGCAATTAGTAACCCAGCTCCAACGTCAAGTTACCGAGCAGCAGCAAACCATTAACACCTTAATGAACCAACAGGAAAATTCTACTACTCCACCAGTGAACCAGACTGCTATACCTGTGGCGCCTACGGTTACGCACACTCCTCCGCCGAGCTCGACCACTGTGGCACGACAGGAGGCATATTTGATCCAGTGGTTAAGACTGAAACCGAAAAATTTCTCGGGTACTGGCGAACCATGGGACGCCCAGGCATGGTTCAAGACGGTGGAAAGTACACTGGAACTGCTGGACTGGACTGAGCATGAGAAGGTCAAGTGTGCATCATTCTGCCTTTCTGGGATGCCAGAATGTGGTGGGAGAGGGTCAGGACCAAGAGACAGGTAAGCTAGATGGCGTGGGCAGATTTCGAATCAGAATTCTTTGAAGAATTCTTCAATATGCGGGTTACAACCAAACACTACGACGAGTTTACGGAATTCCGGCAGGGCAACCTCTCGGTCAATGAAGCCGTGAAGAAATTTAATCGACTGGCTCGTCTGTGCCCTGAGCTAGTCCGCACGGAGAAAGAGAGGGTCCGACTTATGCTGAAGATGTTACGGCCCGAAATAGCTCTGAACGTGGCTGGTGGAGTTAACAGGCCCCAGACCGCCGAGGAACTGTTTAGTAGTGCTCTACTCACTGAGCACTATCTGAATAGTATCAATCAGCAAAGGAAGGCGATGAATGAAAGTAAGAATCAAGTTCATTCCAAGATGCTCGATTCTTTCTCTCATTACCCTTAACGTTCCTTCCGTTAATGATTGCTTAGGAGGTCAAAAGTCCCAGAGCACCCAAGCTAACTGGAAGGGAGATCAAGGTGGTAAACGAAAGCCATGGAACAACTCTCAAGGGGGCCCAGCAAATAAACAGGCCAAGCCTTCCCCATGCGCAACATGCGGGAAAAACCACTCCGGGGAATGTCGCAAGGGTACGAACCGGTGTTACATTTGTGGTGTGGAAGGGCATATGGCGACTTACTGCCCTACCAAGAACCAGATCTCTCCCCAACCACTAGCTCAGTACCAGGGGGCACCAGCGAAATTACACTATATGCCAGCCGAGCTGGAGGTTACCCCGATGTTGGAGGCCCCTCCAACAGAGACAAATGCCAGGGTTTTCTCGGTTACCAAGGAGGACGCTGCGGAAGCTTTTACGGTTGTCACAGGTCAGATACTTATTTTCAGTCAGTGTGCTACTGCATTATTTGATACTGGGGCAACGCACTCGTTCGTTTCGGTGCCATATACCAAGAAGATAGATAGGCTTCCGCAAGTGTTAGACTGCAGGTTCTTAACAACTCTACCTTCGGGAGAAATAATGACATCTACTCATGTGCTGCATGCGGTGCCGGTCGGAATTGCAGGAAGGGAACTTTACTACGATCTGATAGTACTCGACATGCAAGATTATGACGATATAATGAGAATGGATTTTTTGAGTAAATACGGTGCTTCTATTGAGTGTCGTAAGCGAAAGGTGGTCTTTCGACCTGAGGCAGGTTCTATGTTCGAATTCATCGGAGAGCCAAGGAAAAGAACCGGGAAATATTTATCAACTCTCCAAGCTCAGAAGATGTTAGACAAAGGACGTACTGGATTTCTAGCATATGTGGTTGATGCCAGTCAGGTGAAGAACCAGAAGCGGGAAGACGTCCGGGTGGTATGCGATTACCCAGAGGTTTTCCCAGATGAATTACCAGGATTAGCCCCTGATAGAGAGGTGGAATTTGAGATCGAATTGGTTCCTGGTACCAACCCGATCTCCAAGGCACCTTACCGTATGGCGCCGGTTGAATTAAAGGAGCTTCAGGAACAGTTACAGGAGTTGCTGGATAAGGGATTTATTCGCCCTAGTCATTCCCCGTAGGGAGCTCCGGTACTGTTTGTGAAGAAGAAAGACGGATCTATGCGAATGTGCATAGATTACCGGGCGCTGAACAACGTAACGATCAAGAACAGGTATCCTCTTCCGAGGATAGATGACCTGTTTGATCAATTAAAGGGAGCCACTATTTTCTCAAAAATTGATTTGAGGTGCGGTTATCATCAAGTTAGAGTAAAACAGGCGGATATTCCAAAGACGGCTTTCCGAACCAGGTATGGGCATTTTGAGTTTGTGGTTATGCCCTTCGGCGTGACGAATGCTCCTGCTATGTTTATGGATCTTATGAATCGGGTATTCTCATCGTTTCTCGATAAATTTGTGATCGTCTTCATCGACGATATCCTTATTTATTCGAGGACCCAGGAAGAGCATGCTGAGCACCTAAAGATAGTATTGGAGGTTCTTCGGGAAAAGCAACTTTACGCAAAATTTTCCAAATGTGAGTTCTGGCTCGATCAAGTGGGCTTTTTGGGCCATATTATTTCCAAAGACGGGATTATGGTGGACCCAATAAAGATTGAAGCTGTGAACAACTGGAGCCGGCCGAAGAACGCCAGCGAAATCAGAAGTTTTCTTGGGCTGGCAAGCTATTACAGAAAATTTGTGGAGGACTTCTCGAGGATTGCAGCCTCTTTAACGGCTCTCACCCGGAAGGATAGGAAGTATGAATGGATGGAAAACTGTGAAAGGAGTTTCTTGGAACTAAAAAGGAGACTTACCAGCGCTCCAATCCTTACCCTTCCAGAATGCAATCAGAGCTTCGACATGTATAGCGATGCCTCCAAACTAGGACTTGGAGCTCAAGGAGTACGAACAGAATTACCCCACTCATGACCTGGAACTGGCCGCGGTGGTATTCGCTCTTAAGATATGCAGGCATTATCTGTATGGAGCGTAGTGTCGAATTTATACAGACCACCAGAGTCTACGATATTTCTTCACTCAGAAGGACCTGAATATGAGACAACGCCGATGGCTTGAGTTGGTGAAGGACTATGACTGCGAGATCTTCTACCATCCAGGGAAGGCAAACAAAGTGGCCGATGCACTTAGTCGGAAGGCAAGTGCCACCCTGATGTCTATATCTAGATTACCCCGACCACTCGAAAGAGAAATGGTTAATTTTGGGGTCGAGGTCATCTCCGGATGACTTTCCACCATGTCAATATCACCCACGCTATTTGGGGATATATTGGAAAAATAGAATAGTGATCTGAGTCTTCAGAAAATAAAACAGGAGATCTTAGAAGGAAAAGGCGATGGTTTTCATATCCCAAAAGGGGGGGAACTATACCTTAGGGATCGTCTATGTATTCCTAATGATCCGGAGCTTCGAAGGAAAATACTAGCGGAAGCTCACGGAACCCCTTATTCGATGCATCCAGGATCCACCAAGATGTATCAAGATTTGAAAGAGAAGTTCTGGTGGTCCGGTATGAAGAGAGATGTGGCTCAGCATGTCAGTACTTGCATGACTTGCCAGCAAGTAAAAGCAGAACACCAGCGACCCGGAGGAGTTCTGCAGCCACTTCTAATTCCGGAATGGAAATGGGAAGATATCTCAATGGATTTCATTTCAGGACTTCCCCGGACTACAAACGGATATGATACGATATGGGTAATTGTGGACAGGTTGACTAAGTCTGCTCACTTCTTAGCAATCAAGATGACTTATTCGATTGAGCAACTGGCTCAATTTTATGTTAAGGAGATAATCAGACTTCATGGAGTTCCCAAGACCATCATCTCAGATAGGGATGGTCGCTTTACATCGCACTTCTGGGAGTGTGTTCAGAAGTCTCTCGGCACTAAATTGCGATTTAGCACCGCGTTTCACCCTCAGACTGATGGGCAAACCGAACGGGTGAATCAAGTACTAGAAGACATGTTGCGAGCTTGTGCCTTGGATTTCAAAGGGAGCTGGTGTCGATATCTATGCTTAGCGGAATTCGCTTACAACAATAGCTACCAAGCTACTATCGGAATGGCACCTTATGAAGCGTTGTACGGGAGGAGATGTAGATCTCCGATCTGTTGGTACGAGGGTGGTGAAAAGAAGGAAATGGGGCTCACAACAGATGTCATCGACAGCACCACCCGAGCTATACGGAATATTCGACAACGGATAGAAACTGCTCAGAGCCGGCAGAAGAGTTATGCCGATGTCCGGCGTAGACCACTGGAATTTAATGTTGGAGACTTGGTGTTCCTCAAAGTGGCTCCGATGAAAGGGGTGACAAGATTTGGGAGGAAAGGAAAACTAAGTCCGCGTTATGTGGGGCCGTACCTGATCCTGAAAAGAGTTGGTAAGGTGGCATATGAGCTGGAGCTGCCTTCCGAGATGTCGGCCATCCATAATGTGTTCCATGTGTCAACGCTTAAAAAGTGTATCCCAAATACGGACCAAGTGATCGAGCCACAGACAGTGCAAGTGCAGGAGGACCTAAGCTATGAAAGCAGACCTATCCAGATCTTGGATCGGGAAGTCAAGAAGCTAAGGAGTAAGGAGGTACCCTTAGTCAAGGTTCTATGGCAAAGTCAGCGGTTCGAAGAAGCTACCTGGGAACGCGAGGACGAGATGAGGCGCAAGTACCCGGAGCTATTCTAAGTTCGAGGACGAACTTTCACGAGGTATGGGGGATTGTAACGACCCAAAAAATTCTCTTAATATTTTTTTTAAAATATTAAGCATGTCTAGATAATTTTCCGAGGGAACTAGAAATATTAACACGAATTTTAGGCTAGAAATCCATGTTTTTCCATTTAAATTGGGGGAAAAAGGCCCTAATGGGCCTTATATGGGCTTTCTAGCACCATGATTATTGGTAAATTCTAGGTAAAAATTTATAAAATATAAAGGGATTTTGATGGGAAATATTAACATAATTATGGGGAAATTTTTAGAGGATTTTCGAAATATTAAAAAAAAATAATAATAAAATACAAAAAAATTAGTGCATGCACCAAGGATTGAACCTTGGACCTCTTGTTCAACCATGCATGCTCTAACCAATTCACCTAGCAAGGGAGTGCTATGAGGAAATGAAGTGGATTATGGTTAAGGCTTAGGAAAAATGAAGAGTCATCAACCATGCCTCTTCATTTGCCTCCTTAATGTGTTATAAAGAGGGGGTTTGGGAGTTTCTTTCTTCCTTCCATCAATTCCACCTCTCTTCTTCCTCCTCCCTCAAGCTGGCCGAAACTTCAAGGAAGGTTTTCCTTGAGAAAACTTCACAAGAGGGCCTAATCTTCAAGTGTTAAGGGTCATCTACAAGGTTACAAGGGCAAAGGGTGATCAAGGGGCAACCAAAGTCTTCATCATCTTCCCTTTTTAAGGTCTAAAAACCAAGATAACCCAAGGTAAGACTCCCTCACCTGTGGTATAATGGTTTTTGAGTTATTTTCATGATACAAGAAATTGTTTGAACCATATATGAAGAAACACCAAAGTTAGGGCTACCAAAGGTTTCGGCCACCATGGGTTCTATGATTTGGTTTGGATCCAACTCTTTAATATTGTTCCTTATGTTTTATTATGTGGTAAGAGATGTTAATAAGGGTTATGTGAAAGTTTGTACATGATTTAAGGCCCTAGAAACTTTCGGCCAAGATGGGATTTAGGGCTAGGGCTCAAGGTTAACTCCAAGCAAGGGTTCAAATGTTTTCCTATGGAAGTATATGTAAATTATAGGATGTAAATTTGTAACTTTATGAATTTATTCATGTGATGGTGACTCATTAGGGTTTCGGCCAAGGTCCCAAGGTAGGGCTAGGGCTTAAGGTTAACTCCAACCAAGGGTGCAAATGTTTTCCTATGGAAGTATGTGTAAGGTGTAGGATGTAAATTTGTAATTTTATGAATTTATTCATGTGATGGTGACCCATTAGGGTTTCGGCCAAGGTCCCAAGGTAGGGCTAGGGCTTAGGTTAACTCCAATTATGGGGGTTTGATGGCTCCCTAAGGCCTTGTATGTGATGTATGGATGTTCTTTTACTCATGGAACCCTCCGTATTGAGTGAGTGATGGAGCTTCATGCTAGGGAACCATTCGGCCAACTCCAAAGATTTAGGGCTTGGGTTGGGTTAAGACCCCAAGGATGCAGGTCTATGGGGTACTATGATGTATGTAGTGATTTAAGTATGTTGGAAGAATAGTTATGCCAATTGAAACCCTAGCTTATGTATCATGAATTATATGTTAGGTCACTTGTGAAGATGATTCCTAAATGTTTAGACATGTGCCATGATTTATGAATGATATGTATGTATGCCATGTCTTATGAATGATATGTAGGTATGCCATGCTTTAGGGATGATACGTATGTATGCCATGCTTTATGAATAATTTACATGTATGCCATGCTTTATGAATGATATGTACGTATGCCATGTTTAAGAATGAAAAGGATGAATGAAGTTAAAGTTTATGCTTTCGAGGCATAATGATGTTATGGAACGAAAATGATGAATGAATATGCTGTGAATGTTTATGAATGAAGAAGCATGTGAAGATATTTTATTTTATGAATGGGCTTGTACCGGGCCTAAGTAAGGTCCACGGTTCTGGACTACCGATGAAGCTGTCCACGGTTCGGGACTACCGATGAAGCTGTCCTTACGGTTCGGGACTACCGATGAAGCTGTCCTTACCCTAGTAGGTCGAGATTAGCTACCTCGTATTTACTTAGGGATGCACGCATATGATGTATGAATGTGGTACAAGGCAGGGCCCAATGAATGTTATGATTATGTTAAAGTATTTAAAAGCATGATTTTAAAGATTAAGCATCCTTATATATATATACATTTGCCACATGCATCCATCCATGTTATGCATTATACTTGTGATAAGAATATTATGCAAAGTAAGTTATACAAGGTCCGTTTATGCAAATGATTTTATTTACGTTCATGCTTATTTATGATGCCATGATTTTATTTATATTCATGCCAAATTATAATGCCATGATTTTATTCATGTTCATGTTAGACTATGATGCCATGATGATATCTATGTTCCTGCTAAAATTCTGATGCCATGATTTCAATTATGCTTATGCTAAAATGAGGATGCCGTGACTGTGTAGATGTTCATGATAAGTAGTAATATGTTCATGTTTATACGACGTATGGACTTTGTGAGTAGGAAAAGGGTCTTACTAAGCCTCCGTGCTTATAGTTTTATTTTCTTATACCGCAGATTAAGCAAGAGATTTCAAAGGAAGCAGCAGGAGAGGCAAGACCATGTGTGTGTGGTAGTGACATATCCAAGAGTCCCTCTCATTTCACTGATTGCATGTTTTGTTAGCTTACAATGCTTATGTTGGTTATGCTCTACTTATTGTAGCTATGCCTATGAAACAACCTACTACTTATGAAGTTATGGATAAACTACTTGCTACCTGAAAGGCTTATGAATGAATTATGGAAAGTAAATAATCATGATGCTATGCATGCTGGTAATAGGATTCCTTGAAATGCTCAGGAAAGCTTATGAATGTGTTATGAAAAGTTGATATCATGATGCTAGATATATGTATATAATTTAAGCACTAATTGCATGGTTAAAAGCATGTGAAAAAGAATTTATGATTCCGCTGCATTAAGATATTTTATATGTGCATGTATGTCTAGCGTAACGCCGCTTTATGAAAAAAAAAAGCGGGTGTTACATAACTAGAATAGGAAGTAATATGATAAGCGATACATGAGTTTATGTACTATGAGAAGTTATGTTACATAGAAACGAATATACTATTAAAATAGATAATAAAAGAAAGAATAATAAACTAAGAATAGTTCTGGGAAAAAGGGGTAACGAGATTCAAGTAGAAAGGAGAAAGAGTTTGTACTTATATAAAGTTGTAATTATGTTGTCGAGGACTATATTTGAAGTATGATATTGAAAGTAATAAAAGAGAATCATATAATAATAATCGTAATTTTCGTTTAGTTTAATACAGATAAAAGATGTATGTGAGAAGCAGAGACATTGAAATTAGTTCCAATTGAGAAGAGCTTCGGAGTAATAAGTTGGTGCATAGATGATAAACTTGTGCATAGTAAGTGAAAGTTAGAGTCTTGTTTGAAGTAGCAAATTAACCAGGAATACATTAAATTATACTCTTTCGTGTATAGCTTAATAGTAGACAAAATTTTGACAATAAGTATTAGAAACAGTGATAAACAATTAGAGCTAGAAAAAAAACAACAAATTGCAAGAGAATACATGTAGATTGTTGTCAAATTACTAAGATTTGCTATAACGCGTATGAAAAAAAAAAGATGTTTGAGATTAAATCATAGTTATGTATTAGAAGCACCTAAATATAGAGATGTAGCAATTTTGATCTAAGAGTTGCATAACTAATAGACAAAAGCTAAGGAACAAGGAGGTACCTTTAGTCAAGGTCCTATGGCAAAGTCAACGGTTCGAGGAAGCTACCTGGGAACGCGAGGATGAGAGGAGACGCAAGTACCCGGAGATATTCTAAGTTCGAGGACGAACTTTCACGAGGTATGGGGGATTGTAACGACCCGGAAAATTCTCTCAATATTTTCTTTAAAAATATTGATCATGTCTAGATAGTCTTGAGGAACCTAGAAATATTAGTACGACCTTTAGCCTAGTTATCCATGATTTTTCCCTATTTAAATTGAGAAGCTAGGTACTAATGGGCCTTATATGGGCTTTTCTAGTACCATTGTTATTAGTGGATTTTAGGTAGAATTTAATATAAATATAAATGGGTTTTAATTAGGAATATTAGCATAATTATGGGTGAGTCTTAGGGGAATTTTCGAAATTAAAAGAAAAATAAAAATAAAATGAAGTAAAAATAAAGTGCATGCACCAAGGATTGAACCTTGGACCTATGCTACCACCATGCATGTACTAACCAATTCACCTAGCAAGGGAGTGCTAGTAGAGAATGAAGTGGATTTTGGTTAAGGCTTAGGGAAAATGAAGAGTCATCAAGGGAAGAGACACCCTGACTCTTCACTTGCCCCTCTTCATTGAGTATAAATGAGAGGGATGAGGAAGGGAATCGAAAACTTGGCACTTAAGTTGTTGTTTTCTTCTTCTCTTCCACCAAGACTTTTCTTCTCCCTCCTTCTTCCTCCATCTAGCCGAAACCCACAAGGGGGTTTCCCCTTTGGAAAAACATCACAAGAAGGCTAAATCTTCAAGATCTAAGGGCTATCTACAAGGCTACAAGGGCTAAGGGTGATCAAGGGACAACAAGGTCTTCATCATCTTCTCTTTTTAAGGTCTACAAACCAAGATAACCCAAAGTAAGACCCCCTCACCTGTGGTATAATGGTTTTTCAAGTTGATTTCATGATATAAGAATTTGTTTGGACTACATGTGAAGAAAACTAGGGCTAGGGCTTGTTAAGGGGTTTCGGCCAAGGCTTAAAAGGGGGCTTAGGGATGATGTAAACTCTTATTCATGCTCTTTAATGTTTTATTATGATATGTAAAGTATGGATTATGACTTAGGGAAAGTTTGTGGCACCCTAAAGCCTTGAGGGTTTCGGCCATCCTCCATGTCCTATGGTTAGATTTAAAATTTAACCCTTCAAGCATGTTTATATGTTCTTCTATGATCTAATGGATATTGATTGTGTGTTATATGAATTTTTTTCCATGGAACTAGGTCCTTAGGGTTTCGGCCAAGAGGAATTCTGGGGCAAGGAAATTAGGGTTAGCTCGAATTATGGGGCTTAAGGGCTTCCTATGGTTTAGTATGAAATGTATGGGTTATATTTTACTCATGGAACCTTTTATGTTAATTGAATGATGGAGCCACCTTCTATGGGACTTTCGGCCAACCTTGAAATTTAGGGTTTGGGTTGGGTTAAGACCACAAGGATGCATGTTTATAGGGTACTATGATGGATGTACATGTTTAAGTATGTTGGAAGAATTTTATGCCAATTAAAACCCTAGCTTATGTGTCATGACTTGCATGTTAGGTCATTTGTTATGATGATTCATAAATGTTTGGACCATGTGCTATGAACCTAAGGAAATGTATCATGTATGAAAGGATCTAGGCATGTTTTCCTATGTACCATGACCATGCATGTTTTATGAATTAAGTTGCTAATTATGTAGGTATGCCATGACTTATGAATGATATGTATGTATGCCAGGCTTTGTAAAGGACATGTATGTATGCCATGCTTTATGAATAATATGTACGTATGCTATGTTTAAGAATGAAGATGATAAATGAAAATGATAATCATGGCTCTAAGACAAAATGAGATAAAGCATGACATACCTTATGAATAAGGATAATGAATGATGATGAATGTTCATGCCTTTAAGGCATCACGATGTTAAGTATGAATGATGAAATGTTAAGTATGTTTATGTCATGCTAAGGGATGGGCACCTTAAGAATGCCTCGGTTCTGGACTACCGAAGCTGTCCACGGTTCTGGAACTATCGCAGCTGTTCCTACTCTTATGCTATGTTTCATGAAACAAGATTATGTTTATGTCATGAATGTCTATGAATGATGAAGCATGTAAAGTTATTTTACTTTATGAATGAGCTTGTACCGGACCGAAGTAAGGGTCCAAGGGATGGGCACCTTAAGAACGCCCCGGTTCTGGACTACCGACTATGCTGTCCACGGTTCTGGGACTACCGAAGCTGTCCAACAGGGATGGGCACCTTAAGAACGCCCCGGTTCTGGACTACCGACTATGCTGTCCACGGTTCTGGGACTACTGAAGTTGTCCTTACCCTAGTAGGTCGAGACTAGCTACCTCGTATTTACTTAGGGATGCGCGCATATGATGTATATATGTGGTACAAGCCGGGGACCCCAATGATGTTATGATTATGTTAAAGTATTTAAAAGTATGATTTTAAAAAAATTAAGCATCCTTATGTATATGCATTTGACTCATGCATTCATTCATGTTATGCATTATGCCATGATGGAAAATGTTTTATGTTTATGTTTTATGTTTATATCTATACCCTGTATCATGCCATGCTAAGTATGTTTTATGTTTATCTCTATGCCATGTATCATGCCATGCTAAGTATGTTTTACATTTATCTCTATGCCATGTATCATGTCATGCTAAGTATGCTTTATGTTTATATCTATGCCATGTATCATGCCATGCTAAGTATGTTTTATGTTTATGTTTATGCCATGTATCACGTCATGCTAAGTATATTTGATGCTCATGTTCTATGCTAAGAACTATGTCATGCTGAGTGATGTTATATACTTACGATTTATGTTAAGCACCAAGTTATGTTAATGTTTCTTGTGCATATGTTTAAGTGACGAATGGTTTTAGTGAGTAGGAAAGGGTCTTACTACGCCTATGTGCTTATAGTCTTATTTTTCTTATACCGCAGATCAAACAAGAGGTTACTAAGGGAAGCAGCAGGAGGGGCAAGTGTGTGTGTGTGGCAATAACTTGGCAAAAGAAAAGAAAAGATCCTATGTCTTTCTCTCTTTACATGATGACCATGCAAACATGTTTAAGAATGATGCTATATGATTAAGAATGAATGCTAAGTTTACCATGTCACTATGTTTAAGAATAATAGCTAAGAATGAGTTAACATGATTTAAGTTATAAGTGCATGGTTTAAACGCATGTGGATAAAGTTTCAAAATTTTTCCACTACATTAAGAAGTCCATATGCGTATATGTATGTCATGTAGCGCCGCCGTAAGGCTGAAAATGGGCGGGCGTTAAATAATCTTTCTATTCCACTTTTCACAACAAAAAGCAATAGAATATCCATTATTTCAGAAACTGAACCAAAGTTCTTTCTGAAAAATTAGGTACATAAAAACAATCTTTAAAACCAAAACTTTATTTTCCCAAATAAAATAACTCCCACTGCAATTGTAGCTACTTCCGTAGCATATCCCATGTGGACGGTAATCTCTTCCTCAGCTAGTCATTGGGCTTCCTGGAACCGCTGTAAAAAATTGCAGACATGTTTAGTGGCATCCGTATCTACCCACCAGGTACCGGTAGATAACACCGCTAAACATGTTACGACGACAAAAGAAAAAATATACCTTTCTTTGACAATGGGGATAGTTCGCTTTTCAATGTCCAGCCTGCTGGCTCGTGAAGCACTTGCCTTTTGGCTTCTTCACACCAGCCTGAGGTCCCTGCGATTCTGCTGCCTTCTTGGACTCACCTTGTTTCTTCTTCTTCCTACCTTTCGGCACTGAAGTAGAAACCTTCTGAGTGACCAAGGCTTGCGAACTCTGACGAAACAACCCTTCTGCCGCCTAGAGTTCTCCCAGGAGTTTCCCCAACTTATACTCATGCTTATTCATGTTATAGTTGAGCCGGAACTGCTCAAAACTCCTAGGCAAAGATTGGAGTATTATATCGACATGAGTTTCCCCCTCGATTTGTCCTCCAAGATCCTCAATCTTATTGAGGTGGGCCATCATTTTTAGGACACCCTTCGATGAGCACATATTTGTACTCTTCAGCAGTAAAGACAATGTCTAGGTTTCTCTTTCAGTCTATGTAATTTGGGGTCAGTAAGTTTATTTTCCTTAAGTATGGCTGCTAGTGGGTTAAAGGTTATTTTGAAAATCCTAAGAATCACAACATACACTACTTTAGAAATCGAAAATAAATTGATTCCTCAAAACAATAAATTTTCGAAATCAACCAACATCTCAAACACCGAGAATTTGCATGCCACGTTAGTGTGGACGTATACAAACCCTACATTCGTTCGAGAAGGTTTTACCCATTAATCTTACTATCTTGTTAACCTAACTATTTGACAAGTAAGACTAATAGTTGGTCAACTTCGGCCCTACAAGTTATTAGCAGTGACTCCGTTGGGGAGGATACTAATAATTGTATCTAAGTGTTTACCATTGCACGACACTAAGAGAATTATCTAGGATTATGTGCCTTCCGTTGGAGAAGTGCACACGCTCTTCAATAATCCTGTATAATCTTTTCTGATCTTGTGATCCGTAGAATAAGCCTATCCGTTATGGAGGAAGGCACTCAGAGCCAACGCGCGGGCTTGTTCACATCACATATCAGATTGCAACAGAGGCCGTGGGACCCTTAGGGACCCTCTCCCACTTAGTAATTTATGTCGAGGAATTTTCTAGCACAACCACACAACCAAGCACATAACCAAATATATGAAAAATATAGAAAATCCTAGATTTTCCAACTTTCATGGCCCTTGGTATTTAATGTGCCTCTAGTCGTGTCGTCACTTCGTCCGCTCCTCCCTTCCTTCTGCGCAAGCTACCTTGAGGGATCTTCGAGCCGAAATGACTAGCTACTTATTTACAACATTGATCCTATACTCCACAAGGGAGTGTACATGAAAACTAGATTGAAAGTAAACTAAATAGATCGGCTAAACATGTGCCGTATTTAATTACAAAAATTAAATACCTAGCCTCGTCAACCCCGAGGATTAATTAATTACAATAATTTGAACAACCATCACACAATAAATATTTGGCCATGACAAGTTAGAATCTCATGCCTGCAACATAAAGTAGCTTACGCACATCCACATATCATCCGACAAAATATAATGTATGAAAAATGTAAAAAATTAACCAATCCTTAAATACACAAAGCCGGAAACCTCAGCTTTGATACCAATTGTTGGGTATGGCTTGGCGGGGTTCCTTAGCGAATACTCGGTCGTTCTGAGAGACCTCTCCATGTCTATGGATTAAAAATTAATTCGAATGGAGACCCGTTTCCCAACGACCATCTCGTACCATATCGAACGATCCAAATTACAACTCGGCCAATTTCTAAAATCGGCATTGTAATTTGCTTGACCGTTTGACCACGGAAAAGGCCACATGTGGATCACCAGCTTTTGTGTTTATGGTCGGGGTCCAGTTAGTAAATTATTGGCTATGATACAAAATCAAAATAATAAACTAACTAACATGAAATGATGAGGCAATTAAACAAGGCACAATAAGAACGAAAGGAGCCAAGGATGAATTATACCTTCCGATACCTTACGATCTTCTACCGTATGACCCTCCCCTCTTGGACGCCGTGTAGACAACGATCAACCAAGAACCGTGATCGTCAAGTCGATCCCTTCTCTTGCGCCAACCAATCCCTAACCAAAGGGATGTCGTCGGCCACTGCAAGGAAAATGATAATCCAAACACAAACCCTAAGCAGATTTTTCTCCCTTGAGAAAAATCGCGGCTCCCTCTCAAGCTCATGCAATTTTCTTCCCTCGAGAAAAGTTGTGTGTGCAACCTCTCTTCCTTTGAGAAAATTGTGTGAGCAACTCAAGGTCACGCGATTCTCTTCCCTTGAGAGATGTTACATGTGTAACTTTTCTTCCTTTGAGAAAATCGCGTGAACCATTTTCCTTCTCCATAGAAGACTCACTCCCCGGCATCTCCACTGCATCGATCGTATGCAGCGTTGGAGAAACCATAGCTGAACAACAGGCGTTGGAGAAGCCACGGATGAACGGTGGCAATCCGTTTGCATGCATAGGACAAGAAACAAAACAGCCTTGCTGTTTGTTCTTGTTCGGCGCCGCTGAACCAGGAGCAGCTCTCGGTGAGCCATGCACGCGTGGAACAAAAACATCCTCTGCTATTTTTTTCTATTTGGCGCTCACTGCATGGAGATAAAAAAAAATAGCCTTGCTGTTTTTTTCCTTAGGTGCTGCTCTGCATGGAGAGAAAAACAAACAGCAAGGCTATTTGTTCGGCGCCGCTCAACCGAGAGGGAGAGAGGGAGATCAAGAGAGAGAGAGGGGAGAGAATAGACTTGGGTTTTCCTTGTGTTTCAATTGGATTTTTCATCGGATCGATTAACCTCTTGGTTTCATGCCACCATGGGTATATATAGGGCTACGATAGGGACCATGAGGAGGAGTTAGATCTTGGCCTGCTAATGGATCCAAACCCGATCCATTAATAAAGATCCATTCCACTAAAGGATCTTCATTGAATTACCTCACCAACCCCATATTTGCACATGGGCTCCACATATTACGAGTCATCCATCCCCCAGTGTTTAAGATCTCAAATGCCCATTAATTAATTTAAATTACTGACAATTCAAATTAATTAACCTCTGGATCCTTGACTAGTACCACTCGACCTTATCATCATGCCGGATCAAATCCACCTGCAGGGTTTAGCATGATGAACCTTTCGAGATCATCAAGGGTGCATCATCAACCCGATTCACCAGGACATGGATTCTGTCAATAATCAACAGCACATCATATTATTAATATTATCTCCCAACTTACCAGGCCTATCGATCTAACAGAATAGATCTCGCCCATTGGCAAATCAAAGAAATAATAGTTAATAATATATGCCCATTATTATATCGGGATTAAGGGATCGTACTCCATAATAAAGTCTTGAGGTCCTATCCAATTATCGAGTCAGTACAAATTGGATAACCTCGTATTTTGGTCCTACTCAATGTACTCAAAGCACACTTGTGTAATTCTATGATTAAGACCAACCACACCTAATTACACTACAACCATTCCGATGGGTTGTCCAAATCCATCACGGTTGTGAGCCTCTATTTATACTAATCAAGGAACTGATAATATGATCTTCCGTGTGACACCACACACCGTTGTTATCTACAATGCAAGTAATTGGACTTCATGCATGTACTAATATAAACAGGCACCTAGTGTAGTTGTGATTCTCTTTTCAAAATGAGATGTCATATAAAGAAATCATGTCTTTTAGTATACACATCTTACACATAGGACCACACAAATCAGAATGAACTAGTTCTAACACATCTTGGTCCTATACCCCTTAGCCTTGAAAGGCCTCTTGGTCATCTTACCTTCCAAGCAAGACTCACAGGTCGGGAAGTCTTCCACCACCAATGAACCCAAGGGCCAATCGACAAATTAACATCTGAATCCTACCAAGGTTAATATGACCAAGCCTAAGGTGCCAAAGATGTCTGGTTCATTTTAGAAAGGTTCCTGTCTCTTATTTAGGTTAGATGATGAGCTATTGCCTCTATTTGCATCGTGGGAGGTTTTGGTTCTAGAGTGTACAAATTGGCCTATCATAGTACCCGAACAGATAATCTCTCTATTTCTCTTTATAACAACTCTATTATTAAAAGCAAATAAAATATCCATCCTTTATTAATATTTAGAAACTGATACTAAGTTCTTTCTAAAAAAGGGTACATATAAGCAATCTCTCAAACAAAAATTTTATTCCTCTCAAAAGATAAATAAAATCTCCCACAACAACTGCGCCACTCCGTAGCATTGTCCATGTAGACGACGATTTCCCTATCAGCTAGCCGTCGGGTTTCCTGGAACTCCTACAGAGTATTGCAGATATGATCAGTGGCTCCCGTATCTACACACCAGGTACTGGTAGATAGCACGGCTAAACATGTTTCAATGACTAAGCACGAAGAAATACCTTTGTGTCTTGACGACGAGGACAGTTCGCCTTCCAGTGTCCAGTTTGCTTACACGTGAAGCACTTGCCATTCGACTTCTCCACGCCAGTCC
>JAGFNQ010004178.1:0-125036 GCA_024364735.1 Boesenbergia rotunda | reverse complement strand
GGCAAAGTTAGCGGTTCGAAGAAGCTACCTGGGAACGCGAGGACGAGATGAGGCGCAAGTACCCGGAGCTATTCTAAGTTCGAGGACGAACTTTCACGAGGTATGGGGGATTGTAACGACCCGGAAAATTCTCTTAATATTTCTTTAAAATATTAAGCATGTCTAGATAATTTTCCGAGGGAACTAGAAATATTAACACGAATTTTAGGCTAGAAATCCATGTTTTTCCATTTAAATTGGGGGAAAAGGCCCTAATGGGCCTTATATGGGCTTTCTAGCACCATGATTATTGGTAAATTTTAGGTAAAAATTTATAGAAATATAAAGGGATTTTGATGGGAAATATTAACATAATTATGGGGAAATTTTTAGAGGATTTTTGAAATATTAAAAAATAATAATAATAATAAAATACAAAAAAATTAGTGCATGCACCAAGGATTGAACCTTGGACCTCTTGTTCAACCATGCATGCTCTAACCAATTCACCTAGCAAGGGAGTGCTATGAGGAAATGAAGTGGATTATGGTTAAGGCTTAGGAAAAATGAAGAGTCATCAATCATGACTCTTCATTTGCCTCCTTAATGTGTTATAAAGAGGGGGTTTGGGAGTTTCTTTCTTCCTTCCATCAATTCCACCTCTCTTCTTCCTCCTCCCTCAAGCTGGCCGAAACTTCAAGGAAGGTTTTCCTTGAGAAAACTTCACAAGAGGGCTTAATCTTCAAGTGTTAAGGGTCATCTACAAGGTTACAAGGGCAAAGGGTGATCAAGGGGCAACCAAAGTCTTCATCATCTTCCCTTTTTAAGGTCTAAAAACCAAGATAACCCAAGGTAAGACTCCCTCACCTGTGGTATAATGGTTTTTGAGTTATTTTCATGATACAAGAAATTGTTTGAACCATATATGAAGAAACACCAAAGTTAGGGCTACCAAAGGTTTCGGCCACCATGGGTTCTATGATTTGGTTTGGATCCAACTCTTTAATATTGTTCCTTATGTTTTATTATGTGGTAAGAGATGTTAATAAGGGTTATGTGAAAGTTTGTACATGATTTAAGGCCCTAGAAACTTTCGGCCAAGATGGGATTTAGGGCTAGGGCTCAAGGTTAACTCCAAGCAAGGGTTCAAATGTTTTCCTATGGAAGTATATGTAAATTATAGGATGTAAATTTGTAACTTTATGAATTTATTCATGTGATGGTGACCCATTAGGGTTTCGGCCAAGGTCCCAAGGTAGGGCTAGGGCTTAAGGTTAACTCCAACCAAGGGTGCAAATGTTTTCCTATGGAAGTATGTGTAAGGTGTAGGATGTAAATTTGTAATTTTATGAATTTATTCATGTGATGGTGACCCATTAGGGTTTCGGCCAAGGTCCCAAGGTAGGGCTAGGGCTTAGGTTAACCCCAATTATGGGGGTTTGATGGCTCCCTAAGGCCTTGTATGTGATGTATGGATGTTCTTCTACTCATGGAACCCTCCCTATTGAGTGAGTGATGGAGCTTCATGCTAGGGAACCATTCGGCCAACTCCCAAGATTTAGGGCTTGGGTTGGGTTAAGACCCCAAGGATGCAGGTCTATGGGGTACTATGATGTATGTAGAGATTTAAGTATGTTGGAAGAATAGTTATGCCAATTGAAACCCTAGCTTATGTATCATGAATTATATGTTAGGTCACTTGTGAAGATGATTCCTAAATGTTTAGACATGTGCCATGATTTATGAATGATATGTATGTATGCCATGTCTTATGAATGATATGTAGGTATGCCATGCTTTAGGGATGATACGTATGTATGCCATGCTTTATGAATAATTTACATGTATGCCATGCTTTATGAATGATGTGTACGTATGCCATGTTTAAGAATGAAAAGGATGAATGAAGTTAAAGTTTATGCTTTCGAGGCATAATGATGTTATGGAACGAAAATGATGAATGAATGAATATGCTATGAATGTTTATGAATGAAGAAGCATGTGAAGATATTTTATTTTATGAATGGGCTTGTACCGGGCCTAAGTAAGGTCCACGGTTCTGGACTACCGATGAAGCTGTCCACGGTTCGGGACTACCGATGAAGCTGTCCTTACGGTTCGGGACTACCGATGAAGCTGTCCTTACCCTAGTAGGTCGAGATTAGCTACCTCGTATTTACTTAGGGATGCGCGCATATGATGTATGAATGTGGTACAAGCCAGGGCCCAATGAATGTTATGATTATGTTAAAGTATTTAAAAGCATGATTTTAAAGATTAAGCATCCTTATATATATATATACATTTGCCACATGCATCCATCCATGTTATGCATTATACTTATGATAAGAATATTATGCAAAGTAAGTTATGCAAGGTCCGTTTATGCAAATGATTTTATTTATGTTCATGCTAATTTATGATGCCATGATTTATTTATGTTTATGCTAAGTTAGGATGCCATGATTTTATTTATGTTCATGCTAATTTATGATGCCATGATTTATTTATGTTTATGCTAAGTTAGGATGCCATGATTTTATTTATGTTCATGCTAATTTATGATGCCATGATTTATTTATGTTTATGCTAAGTTAGGATGCCATGATTTTATTTATGTTCATGCTAATTTATGATGCCATGATTTATTTATGGTTATGCCAAGTTAGGATGCCATGATTTTATTTACGTTCATGCTAATTTATGATGCCATGATTTTATTTATATTCATGCCAAATTATAATGTCATGATTTTATTCATGTTCATGTTAGACTATGATGCCATGATGATATCTATGTTCCTGCTAAATTCTGATGCCATGATTTCAATTATGCTTATGCTAAAATGAGGATGCCGTGACTGTGTAGATGTTCATGATAAGAAGTAATATGTTCATGTTTATACGACGTATGGACTTTGTGAGTAGGAAAAGGGTCTTACTAAGCCTCCGTGCTTATAGTTTTATTTTCTTATACCGCAGATTAAGCAAGAGATTTCAAAGGAAGCAGCAGGAGAGGCAAGACCATGTGTGTGTGGTAGTGACATGGCCAAGAGTCCCTCTCATTTCACTGATTGCATGTTTTGTTATCTTACAATGCTTATGTTGGTTATGCTCTACTTATGGTAGCTATGCCTATGAAACAACCTACTACTTATGAAGTTATGGATAAACTACTTGCTACCTGAAAGGCTTATGAATGAATTATGGAAAGTAAATAATCATGATGCTATGCATGCTGGTAATAGGTTACCTGAAATGCTCAGGAAAGCTTATGAATGTGTTATGAAAAGTTGATATCATGATGCTAGATATATGTATATAATTTAAGCACTAATTGCATGGTTAAAAGCATGTGAAAAAGAATTTATGATTCCGCTGCATTAAGATGTTTTATATGCGCATGTATGTCTAGCGTAACGCCGCTTTATGAAAAAAAAACGGGCGTTACAGGTTGGTATCAGAGCAGTTGTCATCTCACTACACACACATCAAGCCTTCTTCCTGCCGCTTCCAAGTAAGTACCTCTCTGCATATTTTATTATAGTAAGCATTTTAGGATGTTTTATGGTTTAAGGATATGCAAGTATGAACGATGTTTATGATGAAAAGTACCTTAAGATATGTAACTATGAACGATGTTTTATTTTCTTTTATGAATCAAATATTCAGCATAATATAGGGGTAGAGAAAAAAATCTGATATTGGCCATACTTGTCTTTGGTGAAGAAAAACATGGCTAGAAGACAGAGTAACCAACTTAACGAGACAACTCCAACACCTGACCTGATGCAATTAGTAACCCAGCTCCAACGTCAAGTTACCGAGCAGCAGCAAACCATTAACACCTTAATGAACCAACAGGAAAATTCTACTACTCCACCAGTGAACCAGACTGCTATACCTGTGGCGCCTACGGTTACGCACACTCCTCCGCCGAGCTCGACCACTGTGGCACGACAGGAGGCATATTTGATCCAGTGGTTAAGACTGATACCTGAAAATTTCTCGGGTACTGGCGAACCATGGGACGCCCAGGCATGGTTCAAGACGGTGGAAAGTACACTGGAACTGCTGGACTGGCCTGAGCATGAGAATGTCAAGTGTGCATCATTCTGCCTTTCTGGGAATGCCAGAATGTGGTGGGAGAGGGTCAGGACCAAGAGACAGGTAAGCCAGATGGCGTGGGCAGATTTCGAATCAGAATTCTTTGAAGAATTCTTCAATATGCGGGTTACAACCAAACACTACGACGAGTTTACGGAATTCCGGCAGGCCAACCTCTCGGTCAATGAAGCCGTGAAGAAATTTAATCGACTGGCTCGTCTGTGCCCTGAGCTGGTCCGCACGGAGAAAGAGAGGGTCCAACTTATGCTGAAGATGTTACGGCCCGAAATAGCTCTGAACGTGGCTGGTGGAGTTAACAGGCCCCAGACCGCCGAGGAACTGTTTAGTAGTGCTCTACTCACTGAGCACTATCTGAATAGTATCAATCAGCAAAGGAAGGCGATGAATGAAAGTAAGAATCAAGTTCATTCCAAGATGCTCGATTCTTTCTCTCATTACCCTTAACGTTCCTTCCGTTAATGATTGCTTAGGAGGTAAAAAGTCCCAGAGCACCAAAGCTAACTGGAAGGGAGATCAAGGTGGTAAACGAAAGCCATGGAACAACTCTCAAGGGGGCCCAGCAAATAAACAGGCCAAGCCTTCCCCATGCGCAACATGCGGGAAAAACCACTCCGGGGAATGTCGCAAGGGTACGAACCGGTGTTACATTTGTGGTGTGGAAGGGCATATGGCGGCTTACTGCCCTACCAAGAACCAGGCCTCTACCCAACCACTAGCTCAGTACCAGGGGGCACCAGCGAAATTACACTATATGCCAGCTGAGCTGGAGGTTACCCCGATGTTGGAGGCCCCTCCAACAGAGACAAATGCCAGGGTTTTCTCGGTTACCAAGGAGGACGCTGCGGAAGCTTCTACGGTTGTCACAGGTCAGATACTTATTTTCAGTCAGTGTGCTACTGCATTATTTGATACTGGGGCAACGCACTCGTTCGTTTCGGTGCCATATACCAAGAAGATAGATAGGCTTCCGCAAGTGTTAGACTGCAGGTTCTTAACAACTCTACCTTCGGGAGAAATAATGACATCTACTCATGTGCTGCATGCGGTGCCGGTCGGAATTGCAGGAAGGGAACTTTACTCCGATCTGATAGTACTCGACATGCAAGATTATGACGTTATAATGGGAATGGATTTCCTGAGTAAATACGGTGCTTTTATTGAGTGTCGTAAGCGAAAGGTGGTCTTTCGACCTGAGGCAGGTTCTATGTTCGAATTCATCGGAGAGCCAAGGAAAAGAACCGTAAAATATTTATCAACTCTCCAAGCTCAGAAGATGTTAGACAAAGGACGTACTGGATTTCTAGCATATGTGGTTGATGCCAGTCAGGTGAAGAACCAGAAGCGGGAAGACGTCCGGGTGGTATGCGATTACCCAGAGGTTTTCCCAGATGAATTACCAGGATTAGCCCCTGATAGAGATGTGGAATTTGAGATTGAATTGGTTCCTGGTACCAACCCGATCTCCAAGGCACCTTACCGTATGGCGCCGGTTGAATTAAAGGAGCTTCAGGAACAGTTACAGGAGTTGCTGGATAAGGGATTTATTCGCCCTAGTCATTCCCCGTGGGGAGCTCCGGTACTGTTTGTGAAGAAGAAAGACGGATCTATGCGAATGTGCATAGATTACCGGGCGCTGAACAACGTAACGATCAAGAACAGGTATCCTCTTCCGAGGATAGATGACCTGTTTGATCAATTAAAGGGAGCCACTGTTTTCTCAAAAATTGATTTGAGGTCCGGTTATCATCAAGTTAGAGTAAAACAGGAGGATATTCCAAAGATGGCTTTCCGAACTAGGTACGTGCATTTTGAGTTTGTGGTTATGCCCTTCGGCGTGACGAATGCTCCTGCTATGTTTATGGACCTTATGAATCAGGTATTCTCGTCGTTTCTCGACAAATTTGTGATCGTCTTCATCGACGATATCCTTATTTATTCGAGGACCCAGGAAGAGCACGCTGAGCACCTAAAGATAGTATTGGAGGTTCTTCGGGAAAAGCAACTGTACGCAAAATTTTCCAAATGTGAGTTCTGGCTCGATCAAGTGGGCTTTTTGGGCCATATTATTTCCAAAGACGGGATTATGGTGGACCCAATAAAGATTGAAGCTGTGAACAACTGGAGCCGGCCGAAGAACGCCAGCGAAATCAGAAGTTTTCTTGGGCTGGCAGGCTATTACAGAAAATTTGTGGAGGACTTCTCGAGGATTGCAGCCCCTTTAACGGCTCTCACCCGGAAGGATAGGAAGTATGAATGGACGGAAAACTGTGAAAGGAGTTTCTTGGAACTAAAAAGGAGACTTACCAGCGCTCCAATCCTTACCCTTCCAGAATGTAATCAGAGCTTCGACATGTATAGCGATGCCTCCAAACTAGGACTTGGAGCTGTACTTATGCAGAATGGAAAGGTTATTGCCTACGCCTCTAGACAACTCAAGGAGTACGAACAGAATTACCCCACTCATGACCTGGAACTAGCCGCGGTGGTATTCGCTCTTAAGATATGGAGGCATTATCTGTACGGAGCGCAGTGTCGAATTTATACAGACCACCAGAGTCTGCGATATTTCTTCACTCAGAAGGACTTGAGTATGAGACAACGCCGATGGCTTGAGTTGGTGAAGGACTATGACTGCGAGATCTTCTAGCATCCAGGGAAGGCAAACAAAGTGGCCGATGCACTCAGTCGGAAGGCAAGTGCCACCCTGATGTCTATATCTAGATTACCCCGACCACTCGAAAGAGAAATGGTTAATTTTGGGGTCGAGGTCATCTCCGGACGACTTTCCACCATGACAATATCACCCACGCTATTTGGGGATATATTGGAAAAACAGAATAGTGATCTGAGTCTTCAGAAAATAAAACAGGAGATCTTAGAAGGAAAAGGCGATGGTTTTCATATCGCAAAAGGGGGGAACTATACCTTAGGGATCGTCTATGTATTCCTAATGATCCGGAGCTTCGAAGGAAAATACTAACGGAAGCTCACGGAACCCCTTATTCGATGCATCCAGGATCCACCAAAATGTATCAAGATTTGAAAGAGAAGTTCTGGTGGTCTGGTATGAAGAGAGATGTGGCTCAGCATGTCAGTACTTGCATGACTTGCCAGCAAGTAAAAGCAGAACACCAGCGACCCGGAGGAGTTCTGTAGCCACTTCCAATTCCGGAATGGAAATGGGAAGATATCTCAATGGATTTCATTTCAGGACTTCCCCGGACTACAAACGGATATGATGCGATATGGGTAATTGTGGACAGGTTGACTAAGTCTGCTCACTTCTTAGCAATCAAGATGACTTATTCGATTGAGCAACTGGCTCAATTATATGTTAAGGAGATAATCAGACTTCATGGAGTTCCCAAGACCATCATCTCAAATAGGGATGGTCGCTTTACTTCGCACTTCTGGGAGTGTGTTCAGAAGTCTCTCAGCACTAAATTGTGATTTAGCACCGCGTTTCACCCTCAGACTGATGGGCAAACCGAACGGGTGAATCAAGTACTAGAAGACATGTTGCGAGCTTGTGCCTTGGATTTCAAAGGGAGCTGGTGTCGATATCTATGCTTAGCAGAATTCGCTTACAACAATAGCTACCAAGCTACTATCGAAATGACACCTTATGAAGCGTTGTACGGGAGGAGATGTAGATCTCCGATCTGTTGGTACGAGGGTGGTGAAAAGAAGGAAATGGGGCTCACAACAGATGTCATCGACAGCACCACCCGAGCTATACGGAATATTCGACAACGGATAGAAACTGCTCAGAGCCGGCAGAAGAGTTATTGTAACGCCCGTTTTTTTTTTCATAAAGCGGCATTACGTTAACATACTTAGGGCATGTAGACATCATAATGCAGCGGAAACCTTTAAACTTATATCTACATGCACTTACTACCATTCCTAGCATCATAACATGGGAACTTGGCATATTAACGTTATACTTAGCATCATATCATGTCATACATAGCATCATGTCATACTTAGCATCATATCATGTCATACTTTAGCATCATGTCATAGAGTCACATTCAAGTACTTAATAGTAAAGGTAGAGTTCTATCATAAGACGAGCAACCATATTGCTCCTTGGCCAAGTCACTATCACACACATTCTTTGATGCCCTCCTGCTGCTTCCTTACTGTCCCCTTGCGTGATATGCGGTATAAGGAAATAACACTATAAGCACACAGACTTAGTAAGACTCTTTCCTACTCACTAAAACCATTCATCATTTAATCATAAGCACATAAGACATTAACATACTTAGTGCTTTACTTAGAACATAAGCATTTTCATCACTTAGCATACATTCGTCATGACATGAACATAACTTAATCACCTTCGTAGCATGGCATAAACATAACCATAAAACATTCATAGCATGGCATAATACTTGGCGTAGACATCAACATCGTAAACATTCATAGCATGGCATAATACTTGGCATAGACATAGACATAATAAACATAACCTCATAATCATTCTTAGCATGAACCTAAATAAAATCATGGCATCCTAACTTAGCACAATGTAATTAAATCATGGCATCATTACTAGCATGAACATAAATAAAATCATGGCATCCTAACTTAGCATAAACATAATTAAATCATGACATCCTAACTAGCATAAACATAAGTAAATCATGACATCCTAAACTAGCATAAACATAAATAAAATCATGGCATTTTAACTTAGCATAAACATAAATAAATCATGACATCCTAAACTAGCATAGACATAAATAAATCATGACATCCTAAACTAGCATAAGCATAAATAAATCATGACATCCTAAACTAGCATAAACATAAATAAAATCATGGCATTTTAACTTAACATAAACATCAATAAATCATGGCATTCTAACTTAGCATAAACACAATTAAATCATGGCATCATATATTAGCATAAACATACATAAAATCATTTGCATAAACATACCTTGCATAAACTTACTTTGCATAATATTCTTATCATAAATATAATGCATAACATGGATGGATGCATGTGGCAATTGCATATATATATAAGGATGCTTAATCTTGAAAAACATGCTTTTAAATACTTCAACATAATCATAACATTCATTGGGCCCTGGCTTGTACCACATTCATTTATCATATGCGTGCATCCCTAAGTAAATACGAGGTAGCTAATCTCGACCTACTAGGGTAAGGACAGCTTCATCGGTAGTCCCGAACCGTAAGGACAGCTTCATCGGTAGTCCCGAACCGTGGACAGCTTCATCGGTAGTCCAGAACCGTGGACCTTACTTAGGTCCGGTACAAGCCCATAAAATAAAATAAAATGCTTTCACATGCTTTCTCATTCATCATCATTCATAGCATATTCATTCATTCATCATACTTAACATCATCATTATGCCTTAAAGGCATCATCATTCATAGCATATTCATTCATTCATCATACTTAAACTTCATTCATCATTTTCATTCTTAGACATGGCATATGTACACATCATTCATAAAGCATGACATACATACAAATTATTCATATAACATGGCATACATACATATCATTCATAAGACATGACATACATACATATCATTCATAAATCATGGCACATGTCTAAACATTTTATGACCTAACATATATTTCATGACATATAAACTAAAGGTTTGGTTAACATAGAATTCTTCCACCTTACTTAACATACATCTTAATAACCTATACACAAGCATCTTGGTAGGTTTAACCCAACCCTAGCCCTAGGTTAGGTCCTTGGCAGAAAGCCCCAAGGAAACCCTAGGTCCATGAAACTTCATCTAACTTCCCAAACAACATCTCCTACATTCATACTAGGCCATAGGAAATATTTGAGTTCATACTTAAGACCAACCCCTAATCCTTTAACCCTATTCTTGCTCTTGGCTGAAACTTCAAGGCAATGGGGGCATGGAGAAATTCCATTAAAACCCCAAATCAATTGCTCAAACACCAACCATACCTTACCATAGGGTCATTGGGGCCCTTACTTGAAATAAGTCCTAACTTTCCACCCTATTAGGGTACTTGGCCGAAACCTATAGGGTCTCTAGGCCATGTGAAACATTCACATAAACACCCTCCATCTCCCTTATATCATGACAAAACATAAAACATATACTTGAAGTTTTAAACCCCCCCTACACATGGGTTCTTGATGTTGGCCGAAACCCTAGGGTATCCTAGGGTACCCCAAAAATTTCCAAAAATTATATTTAATCTCTAAACATCATGAGAGAACATTAAACAACATTATCAAGATTTTTGGCATAATTATAGACCTTAAAATCATGGTGGCCGAAACCCACAAGCCTAAGGTTCTTGGTTTTCTTTTCTTTCAACATCAAATCCGAAAACTAACCAATATATCATGCTAAAAATCATGGAAATCATAAGGAACTATTATACCACAGGTGAGGGAGTCTTACCTTGGTTGATCTTGATTTTTAAAACTTAAAAGAGAGAAGGATGAAAATCTTGTTGCCTCTTGACCACCCTTAGCCCTTGTACTCTTGTGGAGACCTTAGATCTTTGAGATGAAGCCTTGGTGGAAGTTTTTTCCAAGGGAGAACTCCTCCTTGGAGTTTCGGCTAGAATGAGGAGGGAGGAGGGGAGCAAATGCAATTGATGGAAGGAAGAAAGAAACTCCCAAACCCCCCTCTTTATCACCCATTAAGGAGGTAAATGAAGAGTCTCTCCATGACCCTTCATCTTCTTTTAAGCCTTAACCAATCTCCATTTCATTCCCTTATAACATTCCCTTGCTAGATTTGTTGGTTAAAGCATACATGGTTGTACAATAGGTCCAAGGTTCAATCCTTGGCCTATGCACCTTATTTTTTATTTTATTTTTCCTTTTTATTTTCTATTATTTTCCCAAAATTCCGAAAATTCTTTAAAAATTCCCCCATAATTATGTTAATATTTCTCATTAAAATTTCTTTATATTTCTATAAATTTTTACCTAAAATATACCAATAATTATGGTACTAAAAAGCCCATATAAGGCCCATTAGTGCCCTTTTTCCCAATTTAAATGAGAAAACATGGATTTTCTAGGCCAAAGTTCGCATTAATATTTCTAGGTCCCTTGGAAAATTATCTAGACATGCTTAATATTTTAAGAAAATATTAAGAGAATTTTCCGGGTCGTTACAATCCCCCATACCTCGTGAAAGTTCGTCCTCGAACTTAGAATAACTACGAGTACTTGCGCCTCATCTCATCCTCGCGTTCCCAGGTAGCTTCCTCGAACCGTTGACTTTGCCATAGGACCTTGACTAAGGGTACCTCCTTACTCCTCAGCTTCTTGACCTCCCTATCCAAAATCTAGATGGGTCTGCTCTTATAACTTAGGTCCTCTTGTACCTGCACTGTCTGCGGCTCGATCACTTGCTCCATATTTGGGATACACTTTTTAAGCAGGGACACATGGAATACATTATGGATAGCTGACATCTCTGGAGGTAGCTCTAACTCATATGCCACTTTACCGACTCTTTTCAGAATCAGGTATGGCCCCACATAGCGCAGACTTAATTTTCCTTTCCTCCCAAATCTTGTCACCCCCTTCATAGGGGCCACTTTGAGAAACACCAAATCTCCAACATTAAATTCTAGTGGTCTACATCGGACATCGGCATAACTCTTCTGCCGGCTCGGAGCAGTTTCTATCCGTTGTCGAATATTCTGTATAGCTCGGGTGGTGCTGTCTATGACATCCGTTGTGAGCCCCATTTCCTTCTTTTCACCACCCTCATACCAACAGATCGGAGACCTACATCTCCTCCCATACAACGCTTCATAAGGTGTCATCCCAATAGTAGCTTGGTAGCTATTGTTGTATGCGAATTCTGCTAAACATAGATATCGACACCAGCTTCCTTTGAAATCCAAGGCACACGCTCGCAACATGTCTTCTAGTACTTGATTCACCCGTTCAGTTTGCCCATCAGTCTGAGGGTGAAAGGCGGTGCTAAATCGCAATTCAGTGCCAAGATACTTCTGGACGCACTCCCAAAAATGGGAGGTGAAGCGACCATCCCTATCTGAGATGGTGGTCTTGGGAACTCCATAAAGTCTGATTATCTCCTTGGCATATAATTGAGCTAGTGTCATTAATAGCTCTATGATGTAGTTATATGCATATATCATTATTATTTTAGCTATTATAATTATGGGTAAATCTAATAATAGTATGCTTCCGGGATATTAGTTCACAACATGAGCTATGAATTATATTAGTTAATGATTATTACATGATAAGGGAGATCATATTTATTATATTACCATAAAATAACTTAAGGAAATCTTATATATCATATATAAGATAATAGTGAAACATACGTTGATAATTCTAATATTTATAATTAGTATGAAAATGTAGTGGACCCCTAATCTACAATAGGTGTTAATATAATTAGGACACTACCCTATGCGTATCATTTTAGGTTATACTGTATGACTTATACCATTAATTATATTAGTATTAGTATAATGGAACTAGTGTTATACGCTAACATAGGTGAGAGTGTTATAATCTAATGTATGTAGGCTATCATATACTTCCCTACATGAGACTATATTATAGGTTATACATGATATCATAAATTATAGTTATTTATCATATAAATTATAGGTATAATACCTATAATTGCTTATGGAATAATATATATAGGTGATAACTTATAGGTTGAGATGATACATGTCAACCTGTATGCAGGCTCATATTAAGAACCTATATGATAGGTGAATTATTATAGTCATATTTATACTAATTTTATATTAGTACATACTCTCATATTATTATTATCATTTGCTTTATATAATATAATATAATTATATTATATGATTGGTAACTCATATAATGTACAGGTTATATACTAGGTTCACCTTAATTACTAAGATTATGATGGTGCTCAAATACCATGTTTATGAACATAAGGTTGAGTCACACTTATGACTAATTATATTATGACTAACTTAGACCTAATGTAATCAGGCAGAATACTTATACATGATTGTCTTATGATGTGACTTAAGATAGGTTATGATATAAGGTATATTGAGCGTCAGGTCAGGCGATGAAGTAGTCTCATTAATTCTATTACTCTGTCTTCTAGCCATGTTTTCCTTCATAAAGGACAAGTATGGATAATTTGAGTTATTGTTATTCCTACCCCCATATTACTCTAAAGTATTTAATTCCTAAAAGAAGATAAAATATCGTTCATCGTTACATATCGTAACGTACTTTTCATCATAAATATCGTTCATACTGGCATACCTTAAAATCATAAGACATCTTCCTACTGTAAGATATGTAAAGAGGTACTTACTTGGAAGCGGCAGGAAGAGGGCTTGATGTGTGTGTAGTGAGATGGTTACTGCTCTGATACCAACCTGTAACGCCCGCTTTTTTCTTTTTTTTTCATAAAGCGGCGTTATGTTAACATACTTAGGGCATGTAGACATCATAATGCAGCGGAAACCTTTAAACTTACACCTACATGCACTTACTACCATTCCTAGCATCATAACATGGGAACTTGGCATATTAACGTTATACTTAGCATTATATCATGTCATACATAGCATCATGTCATACTTAGCATCATATCATGTCATACTTTAGCATCATGTCATAGAGTCACATTCAAGTACTTAATAGTAAAGGTAGAGTTCTATCATAAGACGAGCAACCATATTGCTCCTTGGCCAAGTCACTATCACACACATTCTTTGATGCCCTCCTGCTACTTCCTTACTGTCCCCTTGCGTGATATGTGGTATAAGGAAATAAGACTATAAGCACACAGACTTAGTAAGACTCTTTCCTACTCACTAAAACCATTCATCATTTAATCATGAGCACATAAGACATTAACATACTTAGTGCTTTACTTAGAACATAAGCCTTTTCATCACTTAGCATACATTCGTCATGGCATGAACATAACTTAATCACCTTCGTAGCATGGCATAAACATAACCATAAAACATTCATAGCATGGCATAATACTTGGCGTAGACATCAACATCTAAACATTCATAGCATGGCATAATACTTGGCATAGACATAGACATAATAAACATAACCTCATAATCATTCTTAGCATGAACCTAAATAAAATCATGGCATCCTAACTTAGCACAACGTAATTAAATCATGGCATCATTACTAGCATGAACATAAATAAAATCATGGCATCCTAACTTAGCATAAACATAATTAAATCATGGCATCCTAACTAGCATAAACATAAGTAAATCATGGTATCCTACACTAGCATAAACATAAATAAAATCATGGCATTTTAACTTAGCATAAACATAAATAAATCATGGCATCCTAAACTAGCATAGACATAAATAAATCATGGCATCCTAAACTAGCATAAGCATAAATAAATCATGGCATCCTAAACTAGCATAAACATAAATAAAATCATGGCATTTTAACTTAACATAAACATCAATAAATCATGGCATTCTAACTTAGCATAAACACAATTAAATCATGGCATCATATATTAGCATAAACATACATAAAATCATTTGCATAAACATACCTTGCATAAACTTACTTTGCATAATATTCTTATCATAAATATAATACATAACATGGATGGATGCATGTGGCAATTGCATATATATATATAAGGATGCTTAATCTTGAAAAACATGCTTTTAAATACTTTGACATAATCATAACATTCATTGGGCCCTGGCTTGTACCACATTCATTCATCATATGCGCGCATCCCTAAGTAAATATGAGGTAGCTAATCTCGACCTACTAGGGTAAGGGCAGCTTCATCGGTAGTCCCAAACCGTAAGGACAGCTTCATCGGTAGTCCCGAACCGTGGACAGCTTCATCAGTAGTCCAGAACCGTGGACCTTACTTAGGTCCGATACAAGCCCATAAAATAAAATAAAATGCTTTCACATGCTTTCTCATTCATAGCATATTCATTCATTCATCATACTTAACATCATCATTATGCCTTAAAGGCATCATCATTCATAGCATATTCATTCATTCATCATACTTAAACTTCATTCATCATTTTCATTCTTAGACAAGACATATGTACACATCATTCATAAAGCATGGCATACATACAAATTATTCATATAACATGGCATACATACATATCATTCATAAGACATGGCATACATACATATCATTCATAAATCATGGCACATGTCTAAACATTTTATGACCTAACATATATTTCATGACATATAAACTAAGGGTTTGGTTAACATAGAATTCTTCCACCTTACTTAACATACATCTTAATAACCTATACCCAAGCATCTTGGTAGGTTTAACCCAAACCTAGCCCTAGGTTAGGTCCTTGGCCGAAAGCCCCAAGGAAAGCCTAGGTCCATGAAACTTCATCTAACTTCCCAAACAACATCTCCTACATTCATACTAGGCCATAGGAAATATTTGAGTTCATACTTAAGACCAACCCCTAATCCTTTAACCCTATTCTTGCTCTTGGCCGAAACTTCAAGGCCATGGGGGCATGGAGAAATTCCATTAAAACCCCAAATCAATTGCTCAAACACCAACCATACCTTACCATAGGGCCATTGGGGCCCTTACTTGAAATAAGTCCTAACTTTTCACCCTATTAGGGTACTTGGCCGAAACCTATAGGGTCTCTAGGCCATGTGAAACATTCACATAAACACCTTCCATCTCCCTTATATCATGACAAAACATAAAACATATACTTGAAGTTTTAAACCCCCCCCCCTACACATGGGTTCTTGATGTTGGCCGAAACCCTAGGGTATCCTAGGGTACCCCAAAAATTCTCAAAAATTATATTTAATCTCTAAACATCATGAGAGAACATTAAACAACATTATCAAGATTTTTGGCATAATTATAGACCTTAAAATCATGGTGGCCGAAACCCACAAGCCTAAGGTTCTTGGTTTTCTTTTCTTTCAACATCAAATCCGAAAACTAACCAATATATCATGCTAAAAATCATGGAAATCATAAGGAACTATTATACCACAGGTGAGGGAGTCTTACCTTGGTTGATCTTGATTTTTAAACCTTAAAAGAGAGAAGGATGAAAATCTTGTTGCCTCTTGACCACCCTTAGCCCTTGTACTCTTGTGGAGACCTTAGATCTTGGAGATGAAGCCTTGGTGGATGTTTTTTCCAAGGGAGAACTCCTCCTTGGAGTTTTGGCTAGAATGAGGAGGGAGGAGGGGAGCAAATGCAATTGATGGAAGGAAGAAAGAAACTCCCAAACCCCCCTCTTTATCACCCATTAAGGAGGTAAATGAAGAGTCTCTCCATGACCCTTCATCTTCTTCTAAGCCTTAACTAATCTCCATTTCATTCCCTTATTACATTCCCTTGCTAGATGAGTTGGTTAAAGCATACATGGTTGTACAAGAGGTCCAAGGTTCAATCCTTGGCTTATGCACCTTATTTTTTATATTATTTTTCCTTTTTATTTTCTATTATTTTCCCAAAATTCCGAAAATTCTTTAAAAATTCCCCCATAATTATGTTAATATTTCTCATTAAAATTCCTTTATATTTCTATAAATTTTTACCTAAAATCTACCAATAATTATGGTACTAAAAAGCCCATATAAGGCCCATTAGTGCCCTTTTTCCCAATTTAAATGAGAAAATATGGATTTTCTAGGCCAAAGTTCGCATTAATATTTCTAGGTCCCTTGGAAAATTATCTAGACATGCTTAATATTTTAAAAAAATATTAAGAGAATTTTCTGGGTTGTTACAGTTATGCCGATTTCCGGCGTAGACCACTGGAATTTAATGTTGGAGACTTGGTGTTCCTCAAAGTGGCTCCGATGAAAGGGGTGACAAGATTTGGGAGGAAAGGAAAACTAAGTCCGCGTTATGTGGGGCCGTACCTAATCCTGAAAAGAGTTGGTAAGGTGGCATATGAGCTGGAGCTGCCTTCCGAGATGTCGGCCATCCATAATGTGTTCCATGTGTCAACGCTTAAAAAGTGTATCCCAAATACGGACCAAGTGATCGAGCCACAGACAGTGCAAGTGCAGGAGGACCTAAGCTATGAAAGCAGACCTATCCAGATCTTGGATCGGGAAGTCAAGAAGCTAAGGAGTAAGGAGGTAACCTTAGTCATGGTTCTATGGCAAAGTCAGCGGTTCGAAGAAGCTACATGGGAACGTGAGGACGAGATGAGGCGCAAGTACCCGGAGCTATTCTAAGTTCGAGGACGAACTTTCACGAGGTATGGGGGATTGTAACGACCCGGAAAATTCTCTTAATATTTCTTTAAAATATTAAGCATGTCTAGATAATTTTCCGAGGGAACTAGAAATATTAACACGAATTTTAGGCTAGAAATCCATGTTTTTCCATTTAAATTGGGGGGAAAAGGCCCTAATGGGCCTTATATGGGCTTTCTAGCACCATGATTATTGGTAAATTTTAGGTAAAAATTTATAGAAATATAAAGGGATTTTGATGGGAAATATTAACATAATTATGGGGAAATTTTTAGAGGATTTTCGAAATATTAAAATATAAAAAAATAAAATAATAATAATAAAATACAAAAAAAATTAGTGCATGCACCAAGGATTGAACCTTGGACCTCTTGTTCAACCATGCATACTCTAACCAATTCACCTTTCAAGGGAGTGCTATGAGGAAATGAAGTGGATTATGGTTAAGGCTTAGGAAAAATGAAGAGTCATCAACTATGACTCTTCATTTGCCTCCTTAATGTGTTATAAAGAGGGGGTTTGGGAGTTTCTTTCTTCCTTCCATCAATTCCACCTCTCTTCTTCCTCCTCCCTCAAGCTGGCCGAAACTTCAAGGAAGGTTTTCCTTGAGAAAACTTCACAAGAGGGCTTAATCTTCAAGTGTTAAGGGTCATCTACAAGGTTATAAGGGCAAAGGGTGATCAAGGGGCAACCAAAGTCTTCATCATCTTCCCTTTTTAAGGTCTAAAAACCAAGATAACCCAAGGTAAGACTCCCTCACCTGTGGTATAATGGTTTTTGAGTTATTTTCATGATACAAGAAATTGTTTGAACCATATATGAAGAAACACCAAAGTTAGGGCTACCAAAGGTTTCGGCCACCATGGGTTCTATGATTTGGTTTGGATCCAACTCTTTAATATTGTTCCTTATGTTTTATTATGTGGTAAGAGATGTTAATAAGGGTTATGTGAAAGTTTGTACATGATTTAAGGCCCTAGAAACTTTCGGCCAAGATGGGATTTAGGGCTAGGGCTCAAGGTTAACTCCAAGCAAGGGTTCAAATGTTTTCCTATGGAAGTATATGTAAATTATAGGATGTAAATTTGTAACTTTATGAATTTATTCATGTGATGGTGACCCATTAGGGTTTCGGCCAAGGTCCCAAGGTAGGGCTAGGGCTTAAGGTTAACTCCAACCAAGGGTGCAAATTTTTTCCTATGGAAGTATGTGTAAGGTGTAGGATGTAAATTTGTAATTTTATGAATTTATTCATGTGATGGTGACCCATTAGGGTTTCGGCCAAGGTCCCAAGGTAGAGCTAGGGCTTAGGTTAACCCCAATTATGGGGGTTTGATGGCTCCCTAAGGCCTTGTATGTGATGTATGGATGTTCTTCTACTCATGGAACCCTCCCTATTGAGTGAGTGATGGAGCTTCATGCTAGGGAACCATTCGGCCATCTCCCAAGATTTAGGGCTTGGGTTGGGTTAAGACCCCAAGGATGTAGGTCTATGGGGTACTATGATGTATGTATAGATTTAAGTATGTTGGAAGAATAGTTGTGTCAATTGAAACCCTAGCTTATGTATCATGAATTATATGTTAGGTCACTTGTGAAGATGATTCCTAAATGTTTAGACATGTGCCATGATTTATGAATGATAAGTATGTATGCCATGTCTTATGAATGATATGTAGGTATGACATGCTTTAGGGATGATACGTATGTATGTCATGTTTTATGAATAATTTACATGTATGTCATGCTTTATTTATGATGTGTACATATGCGATGTTTAAGAATGAAAAGGATGAATGAAGTTAAAGTTTATGCTTTCGAGGCATAATGATGTTATGGAACGAAAATGATGAATGAATGAATATGCTATGAATCTTTATGAATGAAGAAGCATGTGAAGATATTTTATTTTATGAATGGGCTTGTACCGGGCCTAAGTAAGGTCCACGGTTCTGGACTACCGATGAAGTTGTCCACGGTTCGGGACTACCGATGAAGCTGTCCTTACTGTTCGGGACTACCGATGAAGCTGTCCTTACCCTAGTAGGTCGAGATTAGCTACCTCGTATTTACTTAGGGATGCGCGCATATGATGTATGAATGTGGTACAAGCCAGGGCCCAATGAATGTTATGATTATGTTAAAGTATTTAAAAGCATGATTTTAAAGATTAAGCATCCTTATATATATATACATTTGCCACATGCATCCATCCATGTTATGCATTATACTTATGATAAGAATATTATGCAAAGTAAGTTATGCAAGGTCCGTTTATGCAAATGATTTTATTTATGTTCATGCTAATTTATGATGCCATGATTTATTTATGTTTATGCTAAGTTAGGATGCCATGATTTTATTTATGTTCATGCTAATTTATGATGCCATGATTTATTTATGTTTATGCTAAGTTAGGATGCCATGATTTTATTTATGTTCATGCTAATTTATGATGTCATGATTTATTTATGGTTATGCCAAGTTAGGATGCCATGATTTTATTTACGTTCATGCTAATTTATGATGTCATGATTTTATTTATATTCATGCCAAATTATAATGCCATGATTTTATTCATGTTCATGTTGGACTATGATGCCATGATGATATCTATGTTCCTGCTAAATTCTGATGCCATGATTTCAATTATGCTTATGCTAAATGAGGATGTCGTGACTGTGTAGATGTTCATGATAAGAAGTAATATGTTCATGTTTATACGACGTATGGACTTTGTGAGTAGGAAAAGGGTCTTACTAAGCCTCTGTGCTTATAGTTTTATTTTCTTATACCGCTGATTAAGCAAGAGATTTCAAAGGAAGCAGCAGGAGAGGCAAGACCATGTATGTGTGGTAGTGACATGGCCAAGAGTCCCTCTCATTTCACTGATTGCATGTTTTGTTATCTTACAATGCTTATGTTGGTTATGCTCTACTTATGGTAGTTATGCCTATGAAACAACCTACTACTTATGAAGTTATGGATAAACTACTTGCTACCTGAAAGGCTTATGAATGAATTATGGAAAGTAAATAATCATGATGCTATGCATGCTGGTAATAGGTTACCTGAAATGCTCAGGAAAGCTTATGAATGTGTTATGAAAAGTTGATATCATGATGCTAGATATATGTATATAATTTAAGCACTAATTGCATGGTTAAAAGCATGTGAAAAAGAATTTATGATTCCGCTGCATTAAGATGTTTTATATGCGGATGTATGTCTAGCGTAACGCCGCTTTATGAAAAAAAAAAGCGGGCGTTACAGAACTATCCATATCTACCACTAATTTAGCTGAAAATGCATATATGAATCTCATACCGCGAAAGGTCGATCCGCCGATCCGCGGTGTCTCCTCTCTGGTGCCAGCAGAAGCTCGACCCATCTCTGGCGATGGTGGTGTCATTGTCAGATACTGCTGAGATGAAACCTGAAATTGAGGCTGAGGCTGCGGAGCTAACCCTCCAATAAGGTGCTGAGGCTGTGAAGCGGACCCTCCATCAGGGTACTGAGGTGGATACATCGTAGACGGATATGCTGAATGAGTCTAATATTGAGGGATAGACTGCTGCTGAGGTCCTACCTCTAAACTCTGAGATATATGTGGGGTATAGTTGGCCTCATATCCCGGCATAAAATAGACACGTGCTGGAGGGGCGAACGGTGGCTGATGGAAAGAAGACAGTGTCCTATGCCTCCCCTCTGAGATCCTAACCGTCCAGAATGTCCACTCTGACTAGCAGCTCCAGTCTTCTCGTCCTATGCCTTCAGTGCACAGTCTCGGCTCAGGTGTCCTGGACGCTTGCAATAGTAACAAACCGAATGCTCCAATGGACAATCCGCCCTAATATGCTCTAGAGATCCACACTGTACATAGTGTGATCTATTAATAAACTGTTCCCGATTTGTATAGTGGAGCATGTCAAAGAAGGATTCCATCTCCAACAACCTCAGCTGGAACTTCCACTTCCCAGCACGCATGATCATTTACATTTTTCAAAATCATTATTCTTCAAGAATGTCCCAATAACTAAACCTTTTTTTTTGGAGCTAGCATATGCCCAGTTGGAGAGAAATCAATTATACTGAAAAGCGAATCTTGTGCAAGTGAGGGCATTATATACACATCTAAATGCTCATGTTTTGAAATAATAGAATCTTTAACTACATTGTCACTGCCAACACCGCTCCCGTAGGCTCCAAAAATTGGATTTTTGTATGTGATCACCAACTTCCCCTAGTTCTTTTGTTCATCCATTTGAGAAGCTATCATCTAAATTGGAGATGTCCAATGATATTTTCTTCAAAAGGCAGAGCAGTCAGTATATGCCTCCACAAATATCTCATTACCCACATTACATAAGTTCTATCCAAAGGTTTATAAGAAAACAACCAAGGAATACATTATATAACTGCATGATCGGAAAAAGTCTAATGAGAGCCTGCCCATTGGGAAAATTCACATGATCAAGATCTTCAGGTAGACCATGTTACTCCCTAATTTGCTCAATCCTAAGCACACGGATTAAATCCCATTCACATAGTTATTTTCCATTCTATGCCATTTAAACATATTGTGGGTTATTTTACCCCCGATAGTTTGAAGTATTGAATACAAATCCTGTAAGGGAATGTGTAATATATACACACGAAATAAGATAACCGTTACAACAAAAAAAAACAAATGGGTACGTGTCCAAGTGGTAATTATGCTTCCATAGTGGAACAATCATCATGATGATAAATGGGTATAATAGACACATGATCCAAATAGAAGAATTCCGGTTCATATCTAAATAAGATAGAGAATATAAGAAATCAAAAGAGATACCTGCCGCCTAGAGAAGGCCCGTCGCGCCATGTCCCAAACTTAAACACATCGGGAAAACGACTCCAAACAAATCCGAAAAGACTCATAAAAATAAGTAGGCATCGAACCTTGCTCTGATACCAAAATAAATTGGTATCAAATAGACACCGAAAATCCACAAGTCCTGAAGGTATCCAACAAACTTGGCTCTGATACCAAAATAAATAGCTCACTTGGTACCAGGATTAAGGAACTTTAGTACTTAGCTTCGAGGTTTAGAGTTCGAATCTTGGGGAAGGCAAAAACCCACTGCCAAGGGTGGGAAGACCGTAGGGTCGCCGCAGGCAACCATCTAGGTATGTAGCTCACTTGGTACCTTTTTATCTAGGCAAAAAGGCACCTTTTTATGTAGCGGCCCCGCCTCTATGGTCCCCGCAGGCAACCATCTAGGCCGGCGACCCTACGGTCTTCCCACCCCTGGCAGTGGGTTTTTGCCTTCCCCAGGATTCGAACTCTAGACCTCCAGGCTAAGTACTAAAGTTCCTGAATCCTGGTACCAAGTGAGTTGTAGCTCACTTGGTACCAGGATTCAGGAACTTTAGTACTTAGCCTGGAGGTCTAGAGTTCGAATCCTGGGGAAGGCAAAAACCCAATGCCAGGGGTGGGAAGACCGTAGGGTCGCCGGCCTAGAGGGTTGCCTGCGGGGACCATAGAGGCGGGGCCGCTACGTGTTCACTCAGACATGGACCGATTAGGCTTGAGCCTGATTGGACAGTGTCTGTCCTGATCGATCTGGTGACCAATCAGGCTTCACTTTGATCGGTCTAGTGACCGATCAGGCTTGTGTCACCGTGAGAGCTGGGAGTCCCAGCAAAGCGATGGATCGGTCTGGTGACCGACCCACGAGGCCTAGATCGGTCCGGTGACCGATCACTTTAATTCAAATTGCACTGTCAGACACTCTGATCGCATCTGACCGTATCCGATTCTCTGCATTTGATTCTTGATACTTGATTTTCTGAGTGATATGCCGTTCTAATGCTCTGATTAAGCTGCAGGTGATAGGGAAGGATTCAAACACTCAAGGAGAGTCAATGGAGGCCTTTCCTTGGAACAGGTTTGTTTGTTTTCCCATCTCAGGTTGCAACGGGCACTGGCGCTGGCTGGAGCTGCTGACTGGGGCTGGTCTGAGAGAAGCTCAGGGAGTCCAGAAGAGCTCAGTGGTGGCTGGTGGTTGCAAGTGAGCAACTGGAGGCTGCAGTGAGATGTTGTCACCTGGCGTTCAAGAGGGAAACAAAAGGAGTCGGTTGGAGCAGAGCAAGAAGAAGTTGTTGTTGCCTTGGTTTTGAGCTGCGATTTCTTGCTGTGTGCTTGTGCTCCTTGCTGATCATCCTGTCTTGAGAAAGCTACTGTGATCCTTGAAGCAACCATCCCTTGCTTGAGCACTTGGAGGAAGGAACAAGAGGCTTTGAGTCCAACAATGAGAAGACACGAAGAAAGGGTTCTTGCATGAGATCGTCGCTGGGTGGAGCTTGGAAGAAGCTTGCTGTGTTCTTGTCTTTGCTAAGTGCTAAGTAAGATCTTTCTTGTGTTTCATTGTTCTTAAAACTATATCATTGATTGAAATGCTGTAGAGAGGTTACTCTACCGAGAAGGAGGTTGCTTTCTATCCGGTGTTCACCGGGGCTTGATCTGCCGACGATCAAGGGATCGCCCACCTTAAGGGCATGCCAAGGAGTAGGGGTAAGTTATCCCCGAACCTTGTAAATCCTCTTGTTAGCGTTCTTGTGTTTGCTCATAGTTTAGGGTTTAGATTTCTGCATATACTTTGTTTTATTGTGCTTTCGCTGTGCTACTAACGATTGAAGTGCAGAAATTCGATAAATGTCAAAGTCTAAGTATTTGGCTATATTCACCCCCCCCTCTCTAGCCATCCGAGTTCCAATAGAACCGACAATTGAACCAATGATTGAACCAATGATTGAACCAATAACTGAACCAATTCAAATTGTTGAACCTGTTCCAACTCAAAATCTACCAGCTGAACCTGAGGCTGAACCAAGCTCTAGGCAATCTGAGAAACCTAGACTAAATCACCCAACTGACCAAATAATGGGTCATCCAACCTTAGGGGCTAGAAGAAGGTCCTCCTATAGGAACCTAAGTCATGTTGCACTAATTTCGAAGATAGAACCAAAAACTATAGAAAAGGCCTTACCTGACCCAGACTGGATCATAGCTATACAAGAGGAACTAGCACAATTTGAAAGAAACCAAGTCTGGGACTTAGTGCCTAAACCAGAAGGTGAGTCTATAATAGACACTAAGTGGGTATTTAGGAATAAGTTGAACAACGAAGATGAAATAGTATGAAACAAAGTCCGCTTAGTAGTTAAAGGATTTAGTCAAGTTGAGGGGTTAGACTATGATGAAACCTATGCTCCTGTACCTAGACTTGAGTCAATTAGGATGCTACTAGCCTTTGCAGCCTATAAGGGATTTAAATTATACCAAATGGATGTCAACTCTGCCTTCCTAAATGGTTTTATAAAAGAGGAAGTCTATGTAGGACAACCCCTAGGCTTTGAGGATCTTGACTACCCTAATTATATGTTTAAACTTAGGAAAGCCCTTTACGGATTAAAACAAGCACCTAGGGCTTGGTATGAAAGGTTATCCACCTATCTAATTTCTAAAGGTTTTAACCAAGGTCAAATTGACTCAATTCTATTTGTTAAAACTTTAGAAAAAATATTTTTATAGCCCAAGTTTACGTAGATGATATAATGTTTGGTTCAACAAATACTAACTTCCTAAAAGACTTTATTAAAATTATGGAAATCAAATTTGAAATGAGTCTAGTTGGAGAATTAAAATTCTTTTTAGGTTTACAAATTAAACAAACCAAAGATGGAAACTACATTCACCAATCAAAATACGCAAAAGAATTAATTAAGAAATATAAAATGGATAATTCAAAGAATTTAAATATTTCTATGGCCACAAATGCCAAAATAGATAACGATCCTGAAGGTAAGCCAGTTGAATTAAAATATTATAGAAGTATTATAGGAAGTTTGCTTTACCTAACTGCTAGTAGACCTGATATACTATTTGCAGTAGGTATTTGTGCTAGGTACCAAACTTGTGCTAAGGAGTCCCACTTAACTTCAGTTAAAAGGATCCTTAGATATATTAATGGCACAATAAATGTAGGCATTTGGTACCCTAGGACATCCAATTTTGAATTGTTAGGATTTTCGAACTCAGATTATGCAGCGTGTAAATTAGATAGAAAAAGGACGAGTGGAAGCTTTCAGTTACTAGGATAAAGTCTAGTTAGCTGGTGCAGTAGAAAGCAACATTGTGTTGCCTTATCCACAACTGAAGCAGAATATGTTGCCCTAGGGGAATGTGTAGCCCAACTTTTATGGATGGTACATACCCTTAAGGACTTCATCCTAGACTACACCCAGACTAAGGTATTTGTTGACAATATCAGTTCAATCAATCTTACCAAAAACCCTATACATCATTCCAGAACTAAGCATATTGAAGTTAGAAGCCACTTTGTTAGGGATCACGTAGATAGGGGTGAAATCGTACTTACACATGTAGACTCAAAATCTAACCTAAACGATATTTTCACTAAACCACTTCCTAAATCTGAGTTTAATTCACTAAGAAGACAGTTAGGAATGTACTTAGTAGAATAGGACTATTTTTCTATTCTTTATTTTTTCAAAAAAAAATCATATTATTTTATGAAAAATCATATTTCTCATCTAAGTTTTGAATTGTAAAATATTTTTCCGACTTAGTTTTTTTTTAAAAAATTACCCCCTTCAAAACTAGGGTTTTTCTACACAATGGACTTAGCTTAGGACTTAACCCTAGAATTGCATACTCCTATAGATCTAGAAGCCAGCATCTCACAAGCACATTAGGGTACATTAATTGATAACCTAGATTGGGTTGAGACGTTTAGGTCTATGCCTTGACTCAAGATGATTTAAGTCAGTGCATCATGAGCAGTTGGGGCGATAAATACATTTGAACAACAATCAAGTTAAGTATTCAAGCTTAAAAAGTCTAACTTGATAAAGCTACCTAACTTGACTAACCCTAGTGAAAGCTGCTATTATATAACAGTTAGTAAGTAGCTAACAGGGTTAGACAGGGCCGAGAGAAGTTAATTTGATCAATTTTTTTTTCATGCTTGGACTCACTAGTATGTTAACTGGGTTCAAAATTTATTACTTGGGTCAGTCAGTTTCCTTCATTATTGTTACAAAGCAAGTAGGTTCTGAAACATAACTATTTTTTCATGCCAATCATGTTTTTTTTACCTTTTTTTTTTATATATGGTAAAGGGAGAGAGAAAAAAAAGTCAAGTTAAAATAATTTTTTCCCAAATCAAGTTTTTTCCAAGTCAAGTTATTTTTTTCCTTGTTTTCGAAAAAGTCAAAATCTTTATTTTCGAAAAAGTCAAGTTTCAAAATTATTTTATTCTCAAAATTTTTGTTCGAAAAAATCATGTTTCGGAAAAGTAAGTTAAAATTATTTTTTCACATAAAATAATCTTTTTAGTTGGTTACTTAAATTTTTCTTCGAAAAATAAAATTCTATTTCTTGAAAAGTTATTTTTAGAAAATGCTATTTGATTAAGAAATTTCTGTTGGAGAAAAACTTTAAGCTAGAAATTTTTCAAAATTTATTTTTATCAAAAATTTCCTTTACTCAGAAGTTTTCAAAATCTTTTTCGAAAAACCTACAAAATAGAAAAATTGTATATTTTCAAAAGCTTCAGGGGGAGATTTTCAAATTAAAAGAAGACTTATGCAATGTTTCAAATTTTTGCTATGTTTTTCAAAAATTATGTCTAAGGAAAAAAGGGAAGAGAACTGATTAAGGGGGAGAGAACTGATTAAGGGGGAGAGTAGAAAATCTACTTGTTCTTTCTTTCTAGTACATAATTATCATGAATATGTTTTCTATTTTTTAACATAACTTTTGAATGGTGTTGCCATAAATCAAAAAGGGGGAGATTGTTGGTGCGGAAGTACCAGATCGAACCTCGATTTGATAATGGCAAAGGGTTCAAAGTTAAGTTTGTATTGTTATCTAATGGATTTACCAAGTGTGCAGGAAAGTCCTAGTTCACCTAGGCATGAAGTCTTGACCTGCAGGGTTGAGCAAGAAGACCTGGTCGAGGGTTGGGCAAGAAGTCCTGGTCGTGTACTAGGCAACGATGTCCTGATCCGGAAGATTGGGGGGAGTCTTAGCCGAGCGAGGATTGCGGACAGAAGTAGAGGCGGGTCGAGGTATGGATGTCTCAAGATCCGACAGTCTCAGAGGTCAAGCAAAAGTCCAACCGGAGGAGCCGGTTGGCAAAAGGTAACTTCTCCTGAGAGGAGTAGGTGAGGACGCGTTCCCCAAAAGAGGGAACAGTAGGCGTCGGTTCGACTTAGGATTTCATTTTTAAATCCAAAGTTAGAACCAAGACAGCTCCGGCTGTGATTCATATACATATTATTTATTTTTGTACTGTTCTTGGACTAACCCTGGTTGCAGGAGTGAAAGGTGTTTACTACTGCATCCCAGGCGCCTGAGAGGACTCAGGCGCCCAAGAAGCAAGGCGTTTGATAGGTATCAGGCGCCCCCAATGGTGTTTCTCAGCGAGGGGAGAGGCTGAGCTGGCAGGGTAGCCACGTCAGCATCTCAGGCGCCTGTGAGCCATTAGGCGCCTCAAGTATCCCAGGCGCCCAAGACCAGAGGATAGGGGTTTGGCTGAGTCTGCGGATAAATAATCGTCAAATTCGCTCACGTGGCAGGCGCCCCATAAGCCTCAGGTGCCCGAGAACTGCATATAAAAGGGGGTTCACCCCTTTGCTTTGGACATCAATTTCCATTCAACGAAAGGAAGCTTTCTTGCAACTCTAGCACGCCAACGCTCTTCAAGCTTCTTCCGTGCTCGAGTTCCTCTGTGCCACAAACATTCAAGATCGATGACACGCTGCCCAAGACCCTCTACGACTTTTCTGGTCTCGTCGGTATACTTTATATTCATTGCTTAAATTCTGTACTCGACTTACATATTTGTACTATTTGCTCGACATATAGAAATGCCCAACCAAAACGGTCAAGGACCATGGGTCTTGGAGTAGGAGCCGTTAAAGACTCTGAACCAAGTAAAAAGAAATCTTGTTAGCATTGTGATTTTGTCCTTCCACTGTGTTTCTGTTTATTCCGAAAATTTTACGTAATCGCTATTCACCCCCCTCTCTATCGATTACAACGATCCCACAATTTGGTTCGGTCAGCAAATTGGGACGCGACTGGTTCGTTGAGTTGGGGGAGGCCCTATAGGCACTCGGCGCCCGTGTGCTTATATAAAGGGGGTTTCGATCATAGCTTTCTACATAGATTTTTCAAATTATCTGAGCTCAAGTGTGCTGCTCTGAAGTGATCTAGGAACTCCAAGACGCTACTCCGACAACGATGACCTGCTTCCATCTTTTAATTAGAAGTTATCGATATAACTTTGTTATCTACTTTGTACTTTAAATTGTATATCTGTAATATTTTAGCGAACTTATAGAATTGTTCAACGTAAACAATCAAGGACCATGGGCCTTGGAGTATGAGTCATTATAGTTCCGAACCAAGTAAAAATAAACCTGTTAGTGTTGGTTTTTGACTTGTGTTTATTCTTTCCGCTGTGTACACTCGTTCCTAAATCCGAGAAATTTTCAAATCGATATTCACCCCCCCCCTCTATCGATCTCACCGATCCCACATAAAGGGTGACTGGTAGCTAAATGATTCAAGCAGATTCATGGTATAGACTATGATGAAACATTTTCACCAGTTGCAATGCTTAAATATATTTGGATCATACTTGCCATTGCAGCTTACCATGATTATGAGATCTGGTAAATGAATGTCAAAACTGCATTCCTGAATGGGAATCTACTCGAGGATGTGTACATGACACAACTTGAGTACTTTGTAGATCCAAAGAATGCTAGAAAGGTATGTAAGCTACAAAGGTCCATTTATGGACTAAAGCAAGCTTCTTGAAGCTAGAATATTTGATTTGATGGTGCAATCAAAACATTTGGTTTCATCAAGAATGAAGATGAACCTAGTATTTACATGAGGGTTAGTGGGATCACAGTTATATTCCTGATCTTATATGTAGATGACATACTACTCATTGTAAACGATATTCCATCATTATAGTCTGTGTAGACATGGCTTGAGAATTATTTCTCAATAATGGACTTGGGTGAAGCAACCTACATTTTAGGCATCATGATCTATAGAGATAGATATAAAAGATTGCTTGACCTAAGTTAGAGTGCAGGTCATGCCCCCAGAGGCACATGCTTACTCGAAAATGGGCAGCATCTCTCCTGTACGGCGGATAAGTTGGGATATATAATACAACATCTCTCACATATAAGATGGTTCAGCCATCAAAACTGGAAAATAAAATACACAACCATGCAGTTTATATCAATAAGAATGACATAGATAAACTAGCTTAAACATTTCAAAACTGTAAATGTCTTTTAGCAGAAATAAAGCACAAAAAGTCCAAATACAAAGAAAACTCAAACATAAGACTACGACAATATCGGACTAATAAAATATATCCAGTCTAGGAAATAATAATGCGGAACTCATGAAGTGTAGAAAATAAAGCAATTGCGAAAAATAAACTAAACTAAACTCCAAAATGAAACGACACGGTGGGACTGACAACTGGATCCTCTCCTGGCTCCAAGTGATGCAACTACCTAATACTGAAACAAAAATTGGAAGCAGGGGTGGTGAGTCCGGGCGGCCTCAGCAAGTATATGAATAAACAAAAGCATGACATCATAAAGATATAAGAAACAACAGAATTCAACAGAGTATAGTCTCTAATAGAGGACAATAAAGCACGTATAACACAACATAAAACATACAGGATATCATAGTATCTACCAACATGCATGTCAACCAAATGCAATAACCATAACTCATATAAATGCAACAAACATAAGAAAATGCAATAAATGCATATGATGCAAAAACATGTGTCACCCCTGACGCTAGTCAAGCTGCCAACACATCACATCTGTGTGGCCGAGTGGGTACGGCTGTGACAACTATACGCACTCCAACAAATACCACAAGTATATATGGTTGAGTGGACAGAATGTTGGGGAGCCAACTACTCCAAAACCCCGATATAAAGGGGGAGCTATCAACAGCTTTGATATCCCTCGAAAATAACGGTGAGGGTGTCAACTGTTTGCCTACAACTCCAACATCCACTATACATGAGTGGTCGAGTGTGGTGTAACAAGACGGTTGCTCCCACTCTAGCAACTACCACAACAAGTGTTTGAGTGACAAAGCAACTAAATGACTAACGACGGCTTAATCATATGAAACCCCAATAGTCGTCAGTATGCAATGGTGCAAGTATGATGCATGATACCAATAAGCACAAACAACCGAATAACAACGAGCAACCGAATAGCAATGATGCAACTACAAAAGCAACCAACCAGAAACCAATGAATATGCAACTAAAATACTAGGTAGGGTGTCTCTAATGCCGACCATCCTAGAGGTGTTTAATGATAAGTACTCGCATACAAGTGGTACTTTACAGAATAAAAAATCAACGAGAGACTGTACGGATACAAAATTTCAATATAAACTCGAAGGTCAAACAAGAAAGTATCAACATGCCATATAAAATAACAACAACAATGAACAAGGTCAAGCGGATCTATTTAGATATAACAAGTCATGCATAAAAGATAAATGAACTACAAGATCACAAAGGAGAAGTACCCGCCTTTTATATAGAACGTCTCCCAGTAAACCTCCCACGATCAACCGTGCGAGTCCAAAATCAAGGTCCTGTATAAAGGACTAAATTTAGCTATTTATAAAATTAAATAAATTAACCAAATAAACTATGAAACATGATTATAATATATCCTAATTACAACATGCATTCAATAAATCCTCATAATTTGGGATCTCATTCATGGCAACACCAAACATTAAGTAGTTTACACATCTAAATGCCAACTTAATAACAACCTTTGCCCAAATTTATTCAATCAACAGTGAACTATTAGCATGCTTTTGTGATCGACAATCACAAGAACAGGTATGAGCTAATACAATCTTAATCTCAGTGTAATGGAACCCTAATCCATCATGATCAGCCCTTGAATCTCAAAGAAGAACTTCTTTGTCGAAGATCAGAGGAATGTTGCGACAAAGCTTCGGTTTGAGCCTCACCCATCCCAATTCGCAGAATCATCAAGAATGGTATCAATAGAGAAATCAAACTCAACCCAACATGAATTCATCCAAACCAAGCACTAAACGCAACCACTCTTACCAGAGATAAGCCACGCACGCAATCTTCTTCCTCTCCCACCTCTGCTCGGATCTGAAGAAGTCAGCAACCTCCCGCAAGTTCAAAGGAATCCACTAGTTCTTACTAGCTTGAAGGCCTTGTGGCTTTTCGCGAGAGGAAGGAGTCGGCGTCGACTAGGGTTGCACGCAAGGAAGAAGGGGATCGCGCCTTAAGGATGCAACGCTGTGGTTCCTCGTTTGCGACGATGCGGGGAAACAAGTTGGCATCGGAGATGAAGAAGAAGAAGATGAAGGAGAGGAGAAGAAATCAGAAGGGGTTGTGGCGTCTGGGCGAAACTGTTGGGTTCTCCCGGCACAAAACAATAAAAACGCAACGGAAACAAGAACCCACAAGCGATCCATGCGAAAGAAAACTCGTACAAAGCTATCTATCTAATAGATCTATCTACTGTGTATACCTTTGGAGCGTGCCCTTTGCGTATCCCGCTCGTCCAAGAAGTGTCGGATCTCTTGCACGTTCAAATGTCCGTGACTCTATTCGTATCCACACGGACACAATCTCACAACTTCGGGAGAACTACCTTAGTTGTGCTAGCAACTTGAGGTAGCTCGAAAACACCAAGAACTCTACAGTAGAGTTTCGGCCAAGAGTGGAGGAGAGGAAGAAGAGAGGAAGGGAAGAAGAAAGCACACTTAGTTGTTTCGAAAATGACTTGATCCCTTTTATATTCATCCCATGAATACCAAGAGTCATTTGTCTCTTTGCCTTCCCTTCATTAAAGCCAATAAAGAGCACATCTTTCCATGTGACTCTTCACCTTCTCTTCATCCAATGAAGAGAGACCTTTCTCTTTCCTGCATGCAAATCCGACCGGGCCTCTCGGGCTTCCGACTCGGTCTCCTGACCAAGTCTCCCGAGTGGCGAGCTCCCGACCCAGTCTGTCGAGCTCTGACCCAGTCTGCCGAGTGCCGTCCTGATCCGCCGAGTTCCGACTCGGTCCGCTGAGATCCGATTCGGCCCATCGAGCTCCGACTCGGCCCGCCGAGCTCCGACTCGGCCTCTCGAGTTTCCAACTCGAGCCCCCCCGAACTAACCTCCTGAGTTCCCAACTCGGGCTCAGATCTCCCGAGTCCCCGACTCGGGCTCAGGCCTCCCGAGTTCCCAACTCGGGCTCGGACTCCCGAGTTCCCAACTCGGATTTCCCGAAGCATTGTACTCTTTGTGTGTGACCTAATAGGTTCTCGTGACGTTTGCAATGCGCCTAACACCTTAGACACATAAGCAATGAGCGGCATCTAGCAATGCATCACTGCTACCCAAGTAACAAGAAAAGTCGAGATCCGACTAAACCTCCGTGACTATGATAGTGTATGACCTTGTCCTTCTATCCTTGATATCTAGATTGACCAATGAGGCATAGACCGTGTCATCCTCAATCAATCTTGTGTTTCTTGATCCCCGAGTAGACTCACTCAAACAAATGAGCTCAATATCTCATATTGACCCATTTGAGCATGGTCATGCGTTTCAGTAGTCCTACTCGATCAAGGGGCCCACAGATATCACTCCCGTCATATGGGAGGGATAGATCTCATCTACATCACTCACATCCCTCCGCATAATTCATTACATACCCAGTGATCGCCTTTATAGTCCACCCTGTTATGGGTGACGTTTGACGATACCAAAGTACATAACTCCTTATGTAGGGAACCATAGTGACTTCAGGTCTAAGGACTATTCATACCAATAGTCACATGAGAAAGTCTATGACACCCATATGACAATCTATGAAACTTTCTCATGGCGGGTCATTCAGTACACATTCTCCAATGTATACTCATGTGTCAACTTGATATTACATATCCATGACTTGTGAGCTCAAGTCATCAGTTGACCTACATGTTAGTCTCCATGCATCAATATTGTCCCTGAATAATTGATGCTTGACTAGGAATAATTTTAGTGTAGTGTTCTCTACATTATCTCACTATCGATTCAACCAATCGATATAATGTAGATATGAACCTACTACACAAGGACATTATTATACCTAGTTATTCGCCACAGAATACAAAGTAAGTATAATAATCAAACATGTCTTTATTAATAATAGAATATGATACAAAATTGCCTCTAGTCAATCATCACATAATTGGCTCTAGGGCTCCTACTAACAGAAATCGCTCGGCGTCTAGGCGAAGAGGGAAAGAGATGTAGGACCGGTGCCGTCGATAGAGGGGGGGTGAATATCGATCGTGAAAACTTTCGTGAGACTTTCGTAAAACTGGACTCAGAATATTAGTAGCGCAGCGGAAAACATAAAAATAAAAATAAAAAGGCAATACACAGTGGACACAGCAGGTTTATTTACTTGGTTCCCAACCCCCCAGGGTCAGTACGTCCAAGGCCTATGTACTCGGCGTTGAGTCCACTAATAGTCTCCTTTCCGAAATTTCCGGAGGCGGAGAAACCCGACTTACAGTGCAATATTACAAGCAATAATATGGAAAAATAAATACTGTAATTAATTGCAAACCAAACACAAAGTGTGAAGTTTGGCCGATCTGGACCTCCGAAGTGCCGCGCACTTCCTCCTGGAGCCTCCCGGTCGCAGAGCCTCATCTTTAGCGCGTTGTCGTCAGTCGGAATGAACAGATTCGAAGTTGGAAAGTGTGTTGGAAGTAGAGGGCTCGAGACCCCTTTTATAGCACTCCTGGGGGCGCCCTGGTCGACGGGGGCGCCCCGAAAAACCCGGTCAAACCTTATCCCCGCGCCTACCTCGCCGCAGCTGATAAAACCTTTGACCAGGGCACCCTGGACATCCCGGGCGCCCCCATACAGGTTTTTCTGTGTTTCGTACTCGAAACAGCAAAGACAGGCTTGATTCAGGGCGCCCCGGACCTTCCGGGCGCCCTCACGGACACCTGTTCTGCACACACACACAAGTGCACATCTTCTGCACTGGCTGGGGGCGCCCCCCATGCTGGGGGCGCCCTGGCTGGATGGGGGTGCCCCCAACACTGGGGGCCCCCTGGCAGCCAGTTTTCAGCCTTCTTCATTTGCTTGCTTTGTCTTCTTCTCTTGGTACCTGCAAGATATATATATATATATGCAAAGCAAGTATACATGAAATATTAATCTTACGAACTTGGTTCGGACTTCGGATTGGCACGCAATCCTAGGTCGAACCGACGCAAACTCTTACCCCCGAGAAAGCGCCTTTCACCTACTCCTTTCAGGAGACGGTTGCCGCCCGGTCCTTCGGGTGGACTTTTGCCTAGCCGCCCTTCGCTAGGTCTTGGATACCAAGCATCCCTTCGCTTGGTGCCTAGCAGCCCTTCGCTAGGTCTTGTTTCCCTGACAGCCCTTCGTCAGGTGCCCAGCAGCCCTTCGCTAGGACTTGTTCCCCTGACAACCCTTCGTCAGGTGCCTAGCAGCCCTTCGCTAGGACTTATTTCCTACAGCCCTTCGTCAGGTGCCTAGCAGCCCTTCGCTAGGTCTTTTCTTTCTGGCAACCCTTCGCCAGAGCCTAGCATCCCTTCGCTAGGTCTTTTTCATTCTAGCAGCCCTTCGCCAGAGCCTAGCAGCCCTTCGCTAGGTCTTAGGGTTTCCATGCCTAGCTTAACTAGGACTTTTCTCAGGCTTAGGTTACTTCTCCTTCGCTCCCCTTTGTCTGTTCAACATATTACTGACTTAAGTACATTGTCAAACATTAAAACACATAAAGGAGAACATCATTGATGCAACTTGCACCAACAATCTCCCCCTTTTTGATGTTTGACAATAACTTAAGTTAGATTGGTTTAAGGGGCTAAATTACTATCCTTGGGATAGAAAAACTAAAAGGTATAGGTTTTGGGAGAGTAAAAAATTTTCTAACTGAAAAAAAATTCTAACTTAAGCACTCTCTCCCCCTTTGTCATGCATCAAAAAAACTTGCATCAACAATAAAAAACTTTGAATTTTTGTTTTGAAAATACTTAGTGCAATTTTGTTTTTAAAAAAATTGCATAAATTTGAAAAATGCTCTAGGTTTAAAATATAAGTACTTTGAAAAGATGATTTGTAAGGAGTGCAAGTACTTTTAAAAGATTATTTAAATCCCTTTTTGAAAAAATATAAGTATATTTTTTGAGAAATTAACAATACATTTGAAAATATTTTTTTTTCAAAATTAAGAATATTGGTTTTGAAAGACATAAGTATTTTTTTTTTGAAAATATTTTACTTGATTGAGTTTCTTTTCCAGTCTGACACCATCCTAGGAAACCTTGTTGACCACAAGGGCATTTCCTAAGTGTCCTGGAAAGTTTTCAAACAAGTAAATATTATTATAAATTTTTAAGAAAAATGATAATATTTCACAAAGTATGTGCTGAAAAACTATGTGAATTTTGAAGATCTAATATTTTACTTAACTTGGTCTATTTTCCAGTCTGACACTATCTTAGGAAACCTTGTTGACCACAAGGACATTTCCTAATTGTCCTTGGAATTTTCCAACCTAAGTAACTATTATTTCAAAATCATTTCATAAGTCACACAAATTTTAACAAGTGGTATTTTGAAAAACATAGATTTTTAGTATTTTAAAAGCATGTAATTGAATAATTCTTTTAATTTGACCTCCCCCTAAACTTGACTCAGTCCTGGGAAGCTTGTTGACCACAAGTACTCTTCCTTTGAGTCTTAAGGTTTGATTCAAATCAAAGGAATTTTCTAATAATAAAAAATAGTTTAAGACTTGAAAAAATTTGACTCAGACTCCCCCTAAATCTGACACATCCTAGGAGTCCTTTTTAGATTATGAAGTGGACCTTCCTCTGTGTCTTTAGGGTTTATCAGAATCAAAAGAACAGGTAAACATTTGATTTTTGCAATAGGTAAAATCTTTTTCGAAAAGCCACAAGTGATAACGATTAAAGCATGATTTTCGAAAAGATATTTTCAAATAATAGTAATGTTTTTAAAGTGCAGTTTGAAAAATATGAAAAGCACTCCCCCTGCATCAATGCTGTTTGACTCTATCTAAGTGCCCTAAGGAACTTTAGTGCTGTCCTAAGAGGCTTGTGTCTAATTGCGTGAGTCAATCAATTTTTGAAAATAATATACCTTTTTGAAAAATGTGTAATATATATAATCAATCAGACAAGCATGAATTCCATAAAAACATTATTATGTTAAAGCTCTATTTTGAAAAATATATTTTTAGGAAAATATTCTAACAATTTTGAAAAACAATTTTGAAAAATATTTTTCAATTCATTAGTCCTTAACATCTCACCCATTTTAGATGTATCAATACAACAAGCATGATTGCCTTATAGGTGTATTGTGAGATGCTTGAATCATTTTCCATTATTAAATCTAAGATTTAATTGAAATTTGTGTTAGATTCGAATTTGACAAAAGATAATTTGAATTTGAATTTCAGAAATTGGCTTCCAGGTCTTGGCGAGGCACTAGGCCTTCTTTGGCCGTAGCCTTATGGGATCATCCACCCTTTCCTTGACAAAGCCTTTTAATAATATTTCATTTTCAAATTAAATTAGGTCATTTTCTGGTCTAACTAGCTTGGGTCTTGGATCGGTAGCTTCGGCTGGTTTCACCAGTCTAAAGAGACCAAGTAGACTTGATCTTATTAGAGTTGGTTTCCCTAACGTATTATCATCTCACCTCCTCCCAATACTATGTTGCCAAATTTCAATTATCTTTTTCTTATGACCTTTCTAAATTATGCATAAAAATTAAATATGAATGACATGTCATATATTTTAAAGGAAAATAGCAAATGCATGGCATGACAATTATGCATGAGTCAAACAAGTCAAGACATTTTATTTTTGTTTCTAAGAATGTATCAAATTCTCGATTTGATACATATCGTGTGAACCTGCGAATATGTCAACCCACTTTGACATATTTGATTTTATTGAATTAATTGTTGCGGTTTGGGTAAGGTTTTAGTTTGGTTCAGGTTTAAGTGATTTAAGATTGGATTTAGTTGAATTAAAATTGAGTTAATTTGAATTTAATTGAATTAAAGTTGAGTTAATTTGAATTTAATTGAAAAGTGAATTAATTTGAATTAATTGAATTAAAGTGAATTTATTGAATTAATTTGAATTAAGGTGAATTAATTTGAATTTAATTGAATTTAAGTGGATTAATTTGAATTATTTGAATTTAATTGAATTTAAGTGGATTAATTCGAATTATTTGAATTTAATTGAATTTAATGTGGATTAATTTGAATTATTTGAATTTAATTGAATTTAATTTAAGTGGATTAAATCGAATTTAATTGAATTTAATTGATTTTAAGTGGATTAATTCGAATTATTTGTTGCTTTAATTGAAGTTTAATTGAATTAAATTGATTTAATTGAAGTTTAAATGAATTAAATTGATTTAATTGAAGTTTAATTGAATTAAATTGATTTAATTAAAGTTAATTTGAATTAATTAAGATTTAATTGATTTAATTAAGATTTAACTGAATTAATTTGATTAATTAAGATTTAATTGAATTAATTTGATTAATTAAGATTTAATTGAATTAATTTGATTAATTAAGATTTAATTGAATTAATTTGATTAATTAAGATTTAATTGAATTAATTAAGATTAATTGAGGTTTAATTGAATTAATTAAGATTTAATTGATTTAATTAAGATTTAATTGAATTAATTAAGATTTAAATGATTTAACTGAATTAATTAAGATTTAACTAAGGTTTAATTAACAGTTGTGGGTTTAAATTCATCATTTTCATTATTTCGAAAATTTCTTCTTCGTTTTTATTTTTCTTTCCGAATTTTTCTATTAATTTTGATTTATTTGATCCTTTGTAATTTTCATTAATTATGGCCCTAATCTTAGAAAATTCCATTTCCTCCTCAAAATCAATATCCTCAAAGTGTGTGGAGTAAAATGGGCCACTAGTTAAGGTTTTATAGTAGTCTTCAGGATTATCTATAATTAAATTATTATCAAGAATAAAATCATTTTTATCCTCAGAATAATTTTCAATTAAATCATGTTTATCCTCAGAATAATTTTCAATAAAATCATGTTTATCCTCAGAATTATCCTTAAGGTTTTCAAATTCAAATTCGGAGTTATCCTTAGGATTAACTTTTTCTGAATTAAAATTGTCAGTAATATTATCAGAATTGATTTTATCAGAATTATTATCAGAATAATTATCAGAATTAATTTTATTAATTTCTGAATTTATATTTTGAATTAAACAATTAATTTCTGATATTTTAGTCATATCTTTATTTTCTAACTTATCATGCAAGAGGCTAATTTTATTATGCAGTAATTCTAATTTATCAGAAAAATTAACTAAATTATCACAAAATATTGCAGGAAAAATTTTCGGAACATAAATTTTCCGTACCTTCGTCGGACACTTGTTTTTGTAGTGTCCGTACTTCTCGCATTTGAAGCATTGTACATGTTCCTTGTTCTTCCGGACTTCTGGCGCTGGTACCTCCTTCGCCGCCGGTGGTGTAGACCGAGTCTTACGAGTAGGGCACTGATTTTTATAGTGCCCTCTCTCCCTGCACGTGAAACAAATAATATGCAATTTAAAATTAGACATTAAAAAAAATTGTACCTGATTCACCCCTGGGCTCCCCCTCAACTCCTGGCGTCGTTGCTCCGTCGGCGGTTAGTCCGGTGAAGAGCGGCTCGGCTCTGATACCACTTGTAGGACCGGTGCCGTCGATAGAGGGGGGTGAATATCGATCGTGAAAACTTTCGTGAGACTTTCGTAAAACTGGACTCAGAATATTAGTAGCGCAGCGGAAAACATAAAAATAAAAAGGCAATACACAGTGGACACAGCAGGTTTATTTACTTGGTTCCCAACCCCCCAGGGTCAGTACGTCCAAGGCCTATGTACTCGGCGTTGAGTCCACTAATAGTCTCCTTTCCGGAATTTCCGGAGGCGGAGAAACCCGACTTACAGTGCAATATTACAAGCAATAATATGGAAAAATAAATACTGTAATTAATTGCAAACCAAACACAAAGTGTGAAGTTCGGCCGATCTGGACCTCCGAAGTGCCGCGCACTTCCTCCTGGAGCCTCCCGGTCGCAGAGCCTCGTCTTTAGCGCGTTGTCGTCAGTCAGAATGAACAGATTCGAAGTTGGAAAGTGTGTTGGAAGTAGAGGGCTCGAGACCCCTTTTATAGCACTCCTGGGGGCGCCCTGGTCGACGGGGGCGCCCCGAAAAACCCGGTCAAACCTTATCCCCGCGCCTACCTCGCCGCAGCTGATAAAACCTTTGACCAGGGCGCCCTGGACATCCCGGGCCCCCCATACAGGTTTTTCTGTGTTTCGTACTCGAAACAGCAAAGACAGGCTTGATTCAGGGCGCCCCGGACCTTCCGGGCGCCCTCACGGACACCTGTTCTGCACACACACACAAGTGCACATCTTCTGCACTGGCTGGGGGCGCCCCCATGCTGGGGGCCCTGGCTGGATGGGGGTGGGGGCGCCCTGGCTGCTGGGGGCGCCCCCCAACACTGGGGGCCCCCTGGCAGCCAGTTTTCAGCCTTCTTCATTTGCTTGCTTTGTCTTCTTCTCTTGGTACCTGCAAGATATATATATGCAAAGCAAGTATACATGAAATATTAATCTTACGAACTTGGTTCGGACTTCGGATTGGCACGCAATCCTAGGTCGAACCGACGCAAACTCTTACCCCCGAGAAAGCGCATTTCACCTACTCCTTTCAGGAGACGGTTGTCGCCCGGTCCTTCGGGTGGACTTTTGCCTAGCTGCCCTTCGCTAGGTCTTGGATACCAAGCATCCCTTTGCTTGGTGCCTAGCAGCCCTTTGCTAGGTCTTGTTTCCCTGACAGCCCTTCGTCAGGTGCCCAGCAGCCCTTCGCTAGGACTTGTTCCCCTGACAACCCTTCGTCAGGTGCCTAGCAGCCCTTCGCTAGGACTTATTTTCCTGATAGCCCTTCGTCAGGTGCCTAGCAGCCCTTCGCTAGGTCTTTTCTTTCTGGCAACCCTTCGCCAGAGCCTAGCAGCCCTTCGCTAGGTCTTTTTCGTTCTGGCAGCCCTTCGCCAGAGCCTAGCAGCCCTTCGCTAGGTCTTAGAGTTTCCATGCCTAGCTTAACTAGGACTTTTCTCAGGCTTAGGTTACTTCTCCTTCGCTCCCCTTTGTCTGTTCAACATATTACTGACTTAAGTACATTGTCAAACATTAAAACACATAAAGGAGAACATCATTGATGCAACTTGCACCAACAAGAGAGAGTAGGATTTCGGGACTAAAAGTTAGGGTATATAATGTTTTTTTGGCTTTTTTCAAAATAACCCTCCTAGTTTCTCTTATCCCCAACAGGCCCTTATGTTTCAAATTTTTCTGTTTAACCCCCTAACTTTTCGGTATTCAACATTCTCCCCTACTAACAAAAATTTGGTTCCCAAATTTCACTAGCAAACCACAATAAGATACTAGTCAACAACAACAGGTATCAACAACTCAGATATAATATCAATGTTGAATGCAACATAACCATACGCACCTCAAGTAAAAAGATGAGGGTAGCGAGCTCTGATCGTATCCTCGAGCTCCCAAGTAGCTTCCTCATCAGAATGGTGCTGCCAACCAACTTTGTCCAACTGAACTATCTTGTTCCTCAACCGATGCTCCTTGCGGTCTAGAATCCACATAGGTACCTCCTCGTAGTTCGCATTTGGCTGAAGTGTGATCGACACCTCCGATAAAATATGTGCAGAATCTGATACATATTTCTTCAACATAGAAACATGAAACACATCGTGAACTCCAGCCAAAGACGGTGGCAATGCCAGACGATACGCTACTGCTCCAATCCGCTCCAAAATCTGAAACGGTCCAATGTAACGCGAAGCTAGATTACCTCGCAATCCAAACCTCTTCACTCCTTTCGTGGGTGACCCTCGTAAGAACATGTGATTGCTCACGGAGAACTCCAAGGGTCTGCGTCTCCGATCTGTATAACTCTTCTGACGATCCTGAGCCGCTGATAGCCTGTGTCTGATAATACGGACTAGCTCTGTGTCATGCTGAATACTCTGAGGCCCTAGCAACTAAGATTCCCCAACCTCCTCCCAGAGGGTAGGTGTCCTGCAAGCCCTACCATACAGCACCTCGAATGGTGCCATCTGAATAACCGAATGATAGCTATTATTATAGGCAAACTCAACCAAGTGCAGGTGATCTTCCCAGTTGCCTCCAAAATCCATAATGCATGATCTCAACAAATCCTCTAGCGTCTGAATGGTACGCTCTAATTGTCTATCCATCTACGGGTGAAAGGTTGTACTGAATCGAAGCTCTGTACCCATGGTCTGTTGCAAACTCTGCCAAAACCGCTAAGCGAAATGCGTCTCTCTGTCTGATATAATGCTCAGAGGAACACTATGTAGTCTGATAATCTCATGGCAATACAGCTCTGCCAGCTTATCCAGTGAATCTGTCCTCTGAATCCCCAAGAAATGAGAGGATTTGGTTAATTGATCAACGATCACCCAAATCGCGTCATGTCTTCTCCGAGACCTCGGTAATCCCACAACGAAATCCATAGTGATGTGTTCCCATTTCCACTCAGGAATAGGGATCTTCTGAAGTAATCCAGCAGGTCTCTGATGCTCGACCTTCACCTGTTGGCACACTAGACATCTAGTTACAAAATCCGCGATGTCTTTCTTCATACTGTTCAACCAGTAGGAACGTCTCAAATCTCGATACATACGGGTTCCACTAGGATGTATCGCAAACCAAGATCGATGAGCCTCCTGAAACAACTCATCCATGACCGGATGTGACTTAGGTACGTACAATCTCCCTTGGAAATATAGAATACCCTCGTCATCTCATGTAAAGTCAGTCTGCTGCTCTGAGGCTATTTGGCTACCTAGGAACTGCAGATGCTGATCACTTGCCTGAGCCTCTCTAATCCTCGTCCTGATCGAAGACTGAGCAACCATAGTCACAAACAAACCTTTCTCTGTCTGACACTGCTCCTCTAGTCGCAACTCTGAGAAGCATTGAACTAAGTCTGTGACCATAACTCGGTGACAAGCCAGAACACTCCGGGATTTTCTGCTCAATGCATCTGCAACCACATTAGCTTTCCCTGGATAGTAGCTAATAGTACAATCATAATCCCTCAAGAATTCCATCCGTCACCTCTGACAAAGATTTAGCTCCTTCAGAGTGAATAAATACTTGAGGCTCTTGTGATCCGTGAAAATCTCAAACGTGATGCCGTAGAGATGGTCTCTCCATATCTTCAGGGCAAAAATAAAGGCTGCAAGATCTAAGTCATGAACTGGATAGTTCTTCTCATGCTCCTTTAGTTGACGAGAAGCATAAGAGACTACCTGTCCATGCTACATCAAAACTGTGCCCAAACCCTGATATGATGCGTCAGTGTAGAGTACAAAACCGTCCTCGCCTAAAGGTAACACCAATACAGGCGCAGACACCAATCGCCGCTTAAGCTCCAGAAAACTGGCCTCGCAAGCCTCTGTCTAAACAAATTTCACGCCTTTTCTAGTCAGACGTGTCAACGGTGAAGCAATGCTTGAAAACCCCTCAACAAATCATCGATAATAACCAGCCAATCCGAGAAAACTACGCACCTCCTAAACTGACTTAGGCTACTCCTAACTGGTGACAGCCTCGATCTTCTGGGGATCTACAGAGATACCTCTATTGGAAACAATGTGTCCGAGAAAACCCACAGAAGACAACCAGAAAGCACATTTGTTGAACTTCGCATACAACTACTCTCGTCGGAGCGTCTCGAGAACGATGCGAAGATGGCGCGCATGTTCCTCCTCAGAACGGAATAAATCAGGATGTCATTGATGAAAACAATAACAAACTGATCCAAATACTCCATAAAGACCTGATTCATCAAATCCATGAATTCTGCAGGAGCATTGAAGCCAAAATGGCATTACCAAAAACTCATAATGTCCGTACCGGGTGCGGAAAGCTGTCTTCTGGATATCTGAATCTCTAATTCTAAACTGGTAATATCCTGACCGCAAATCAATCTTAGAATACACTGATGTATCCTTCAGCTGATCAAACAAATCTTCGATACGAGACAAGGGATATTTGTTCTTGATAGTCACTGTATTCAACTACCTATAATCGATGTATAACCACATAGAACCATCCTTCTTCTTTACAAATAGAATAGGCGAACCCCATGGAGATATGCTAGGATGGATGAATCCCCTGTCAAGCAACTCTTAAAGCTGACCTTTAGCTCGTCCAATTCCTTAGGTACCATACAATACGAAGCCTTTGATGCCAGCGCAGTCCTCGGAATCAACTCAATCATAAACTCGACTTGCCTTCTGGGAGGCAAACCAGGAAGCTCCTCTGGAAATATGTCCGGAAATTCTTGGACCACTAGAACATCTAAGAGCTGAGGGCTACTGCTGTCATCAGTGCTAATCAATGACAAAAGAAAACCCTAACATCCATACGACATAAGCTTCTAGGCCTGAAGTGCAGAGATAATAGAAATCCCATCATCTCTGGTGCCAATGAATTCCCACGAGGGTTGGTTCAGAGGCCAAAACGTGACCACCCTCGCTTGGCAATCAACCGTGGCATGAAAAACCGCCAAGGAGTCCATGCCGAGAATAATATTGAATTCTACCATCTCGAGAACTGACAGATCCACAGTGAGTATAATCGCCGAAGTCCAATGGGCATGCCTTGACTTCCTGCGTGATATCCAATACTTCACCGGATGACAGAGACACTGACAGACATTGTGATCTAAGGGTAGGCAACCTACTAATCTTTCCCATAAATAACCGTGATATGAAAGAACTAGAACTACCGGTATTAACAAGCAATTCAGCAGGAAATGCATAAACGGAAACCATACCACGAAAGACCGATCCATCGGCCCGCTATGCCTCCTCTCTGGTAACTGTATAAACTCGACCTGTCTCTGGAGCTGGAGGTGGCAATGCTAAAACCTTCTGAGGCTGAGAAGATGAAGGTCCGGCAGTCTGCTAGGGCTGATATCCAGAAGGCCCAACCGACTGCTAGGGTTGATAACCCGAAGCTCCAGCCGACTGCTGATGCTGATATACTGCAGGTTGGTATGTTGGGTATGGTTGCTGATAATACGCCCCCGTCCCAAAATATTGAGATGTCGCTAGTGAGGGGTACACATGCCCAGGCATACAATAAATCTGCACCAGTGGAGGAACAGTCTGCTGACGTCCTATCTGCTGCTGATGGGATGACGTCTGAGTCTGACGGTCGCCTCGCTATGGCCTCTACTGTCCTGATCGACCTCCCTAGGGAGTAACTACTGCAGACTTATGCTGAGCCTTCAAGGTACAATCTCGACTCTTATGACCCAGAAGCTTACAATAATAATAGATGGGGTGCTCTAAGGGACAATCTGGTCTGCTGTGGTCCCTAGATCCACACTGAAAACAATGAGCCCCAATAGTAGCATACCTCCGGGTCTGCTGAGAACCCTGCGACGATCCTACTGAAAATCGTCCAAAATTTTAGGGTCGAGACTGAGGCTCAGAAGTCTCCTGCGTACTCTGACTCTTGCTACTATGTTTCTGTCCAACAGTCTGCTGTTTCTGTATCTCTGCTGAACCCTGAGTTATCTGCTTTCCTTTCTTCTTATCACCATGCAACTGATGCTGGATCATCTCTATGTGTAGAGCCCGATCCAAAGCTTCTTGATAAGAAGTAGGAGCTCATCCAGACATACGTAACTGGATATATCCGGCTAGGCCCAGCGTAAACTATATCATCCGCTCATCCCCTGTAGCCACCAACTGAGGATAAAACTTCTCCAGGCGATTGAATTCTACCTCATACTCCATAATTGTGCGATCTCCCTGATGAAGAGCAAGAAACTCCTTCTGTTGTGCCATACGAAACGCAGCAGATAATATTTACCCTCAAAAGCTTCACGGAAAGAATCCCAAGAAATTGGTCGTCCACCAAAAATAGTCTTCTGCATATTCCACCAAGTGACGACATGATCTCGAAGGTGATATGTAGCCAACTCCACCTTCTCTATGTCTGTGAGGGTCATATAGTTGAAGGTTCCCTCCAATGTCTCCAACCAGGCACGAACAGCATACGGATCTGGTTCTCCATGGAACAGTGTGAAACGACCCTTCAAAGACACTGCGAGTAATGGAATCCAAGCTCTATCCAGAAGCCAACTCGCTTGGGCAGGGGGTACCACTGATGGCACTCTAGGAACTGCCATTAGTGGCATTGATGGACCTGTCTCTGATGGTACAACTGGAACTGTTGTCGGATAAGGAGGAGGTACTCTAAGTGGTGGAGGTCTCAGCTCACCTAAAAGATTATGGTGAGCTGATCCCCGACCAGTCGGCTCCACCCTGGTGGGCCTCTCAACCTCTTGACTCGTGTCTCCCTCGGCCTCCTTTGGCCTCCCCGTGATCGTCGTCCACGACCACGAGCACAGGGTGGAGACAACCCAATACGGCGAGGCATACCTGTTAACAACACCAACCACATTACTTAGATAAAATTTTATCAAAATTTAAAACCAACTTACTTCTTATTGCTGGGAGAGATCATGTCGCTGCCAAGTCCCAAAACACAACCATACCAAGAAAATGACTCCGCAAAAATACAACCAAATCCGTAAAATACAGATTAACGTCGTAAAACAACTCCGTAAACCCACAAACACCAAAACATTGCAAAACCTTGCTCTGATACCAAAATTGTCATGCTCTAGAGGCACATGCTTACTCGAAAATCGGGCAGTATCTCCCTTGTACGGCGGACAAGTTGGGACATATAATACATCATCTCTCACATATAAGATGGCTCAACCGTCAAAACTGGAAAATAAAATACACAACCTCGCAGTTTATATCAATAAGAATGATATAGATAAACTAAGCTTAAACATTTCAAAACCGTAAATGTCTTTTAGCAGAAATAAAGCACAAAAAGTCCGAATACAAAGAAAACTCCAACATAAGACCACGACAATATCGGACTAATAAAATATATCCAGTCTAGGAAATAATAATGTGGAACTCATGAAGTGTAGAAAATAAAGCAACTGCGAAAAATAAACTAAACTCAACTCCAAAATGAAACGACACGGTGGGATTGGCAACTGGATCCCCTCCTAGCTCCAAGTGATGCAACTACCTGCTACCTGAAACAAAAATAGGAAGCAGGGGAGGTGAGTCCGGGCAGACTCAGCGGGTATATGAATAGACAAAAGCATGGCATCATAAAGATATAAGAAACAACAAAATTCAACAGAGTACAGTCTCTAAGAAATAGAGGACACTAAAGCACATATAACACAACATAAAACATACAGGATATCATAGTACCTACCAACATGCATGTCAACCAAATGCAACAACTATAACTCATATAAATGCAACAAACACAAGAAAATGCATAAATGCAATAGATGCATATGATGCAATGACATGTGTCACCCCTGACGCCAGTCAAGCCACCAACGCATCACATCTATGTGGTCGAGGGGGTAGGGCTATGACAACTGTACGCACTCCAACAAATACCACAGATATATGAGGTTGAGTGGACATGATGCTGGGGAGCCAACTATTCCAAAACCCTGATATCAACAGCTTTGATATCCCTTGAAAACAACAGTGAGGGTGTCAACTGTTTGCCTACAACTCTAACATCCACTGTACATGAGTGGTCGAGTGTGGCGTAACAGGACGGTTGCTCCCACACTAGCAACTACCACAACAAATGGTAGTGTGGCAAAGCAACTAAATGACTAACGACGACTTAACCATATGGAAGCCCAACAATCGTCAGTATGCAATAGTGCAGGTATGGTGCATGATACCAATAAGCACAAACAGCCGAATAACAACGAATAACTGAATAGCAACGATGCAACTACAAAAGCAACCAACCAGAAACCAACGAATATGCAACTAAACTACTAGGTAGGGTGTCTCTAATGTCAATCATCCTAGAGGTGTTTAATGATAAGTACTCGTGTATAAGTTGTACTTTACATAACAGAAAATCAATGAGAGACTGTACGGATACAAAATTTTGATTTAAACTCAAAGGTCAAACAAAGAAAGTATCAACAAACAATATAAAATAACAACAACAATGAACAAGGTCAAGCAGACCTATTTAGACATAACAAGCCATGCATAAAAGATAAATGACAAGAACACAAAGGAAAAGTAACCGCCTTTTATATAGAACGTCTCCCAGTAAACCTCCCACAATCAACCGTGCGAGTCCAAAATCAAGGTCCTGTATCAAGGACTAAATTTAGGTATTTATAAAATTAAATAAATTATCCAAATAAACTACGAAACCTAATTAGGATATATCCTAATTGTTGGAAACGAGATGGCTATAGAGGGGGGTGAATATAGCCAGACACCCACAAGTTGCACTTTGAAGTTTTCTGTGTGATCAGATTAGCAGCGGAAGAAAATGCAGAACAAAGAACAAAGCAGAGAAGGAATCGCAAACCAAACAATCGCTAAGACGAAGATGTACAAGGTTCGGGGATAACTTGCCCCTACTCCTTGGCGTGCCCGTAAGGTGGGCGATCCCTTGATCGTCGGCAGATCAAGCCCCGGTGAACCCGGATAAGATAGAGCCTCCTTCTCGGTGGAGAAACCTCTCCACAGATCTCAGGGATAATATAACTTGAGTACAGGAGATCACACAAGAAGGAACACTCACAAAGCTCTCACAGGAATGCAACAAGATCGCTTAAGCACAAAGCAACAGAGAGCACGAACACAGCCCAGCCAAACTTCCCAAGTTTCTGTCTTGTTCTCTTCAGCTCCTCTACTTCCAGCTTCGTCACTTAAGCTCTGCTCACCATCACAAGCTTCATCAGCATCCACTGAGCCAGCCTGAACCCACTGACCTCCCTGAGCACTCAGTCCACTGAAGACCTCCTCTCCAGCTAAGCCTCCGTCAGTCGCCAGCTGCGTCAGTTGCCCGTTGAAACCTGAGAATGAGAAACAGCCAAACCTGCTCAACGGAAAGCCTCCCATTGACCCTCCTTGAGTGTTTGAATCACCTGCTATCACCTGCACACTCCAACAGAGGCTTAGCAATGCATATCAAAACATATCAGCAGTGTGTCAGAGAATCGGCAGTGAAAACAGACGCGATCAGAGCTTCTGACAGCGTATTTGAATTAAAGTTCTGCGCCTGATCGGTCACCAGACCGATCAGGAAGGATCCTGATCGATCACCAGACCGATCCAGAAGTCTTCTGCACACTCCTGATTGGTCCCCAGACCAATCAGGCTCCTTCCTGATCGGTCACCAGACCAATCAGGCTCCAGCCTGATCGGTCACCAGACCAATCAGGCTGCTTCCAGACCAATCAGGAGTCATCCTGATCGGTGATAGTGAGAACCTTGCGACAAATGATCGTTCACTAGACCGATCTGAGCAGTATCCCTGATCGGTCACCAGACCGATCAGGAGCAGATCAGCAGGGGAACTCAACTCACTGTTCGCTCCCTGATCGGTCACCAGACCGATCAGGAGTTGTGCAGTGAGTGAAACACACACTCCCTGATCGGTCACCAGACCGATCAAACATCGCTAGATCGGTCACCAGACCGATCCACGAAGGAGCAGCGTGCCAACTCCCTGATCGGTCACCAGACCGATCCAGGGATGCAGACCTAGCCTTCTAAGCTAGGATTTCATTCACCTTAGCCCTCCAAGCTAAGGATTTTTCAATCTAACTCTCCAAGTTGGGAATTTGCACCTAACCCTCCAAGTTAGGACTTTTCACCTAGCCCTCCAAGCTAGGACTTTTCACCCAACCCCTCCGAGTTAGACCTTCATCCAACCTAGCCCTCCAAGCTAGGCACCTGACCCTCCAAGCCAGGACTTTTCACCTAATTCTCCAGGATGGGAATTTGCACCTAACCCTCCAAGTTAGGACTTTTCACCTAGCCCTCCAAGCTAGGACTTTTCACCCAACCCTTACGAATTAGGACTTTTCCAACACCTGGCTTCACTCACCAGGACCCGGCTTCACTCACCGGGATTTCCAACACCTGGCTTCACTCACCAGGACCCGGCTGTTGGATCGTGAAAATCGATAGAGGGGGGGGGTGAATATCGGTAAACTTTCGGATTTGAGTAAAGAGCATGTACGCAGCGGAAATAAAAACAAAACGAACACAGCACAAAGACACAGTCGATTTACTTGGTTCGGAGCCTGTGTCGACTCCTACTCCAAGGCCCACGGTCGTTGACCGTTTACTTTGGGCAATTCTATATAGGCGCAAAAAGGTTTACAGAATTTAATTACAAATATAAGTGCAGTAATTAAAAAGAACGCTCTTCTTTACCGACGTCCGGAGTAGATCAACTTTTTCGGAGCAGCGGGACGTCGTTGGCTCGAGTTGGAGAGTATCCGGAGCAATGCACGAGCGTAGAAGAGCTTTGAGGCGTTGAGAAAATTGTTGTTGAAAGCCTGGGGTCGAGGGCCCTTTATATAGGGCCTGGGGGCGCCCGGGATGTCGGGGGCGCCCCCCACGTGGCGTTTGATCCGGTTGTAGCTCGATCGTCGTCTGATCCCCTTATCCTCGGGATCCGCTTTGACCGGGGCGCCCGGAGCGCTCAGGGCGCCCGGATTGACCGGTCAAAGCCTCATCTCCTCGGCTTCGCAAGGATGCGCTTCGGCAGCTGGCAGTGGGGGCACCTGCGACACGCGGGGCGCCCGCGACAGGCGGGGCGCCCGGAACATCCGGGGCGCCCCGAATCTAGCTGTCGAGGCGCGTTGAGGTTCTTGCAGACTTGGGTTGACCTTGGGGGCGCCCGGATCATCCGGGGCGCCCTGCTCAGCTTCTGCCTCACTCTTTTGAGGCTCTCTGAGCTGCAAATACTCAGTCCTTCGATCCTGCATCCAGGGTTAGTCTAAATAACAATTATATTTATACAGCCTTAGCTGTCTTGGTTCTGACTTTGGTCTCCAAAATGGAGTCCTAGGTCGAACCGACGCCTACTGTTCCCTCGACGGGGAATGCGTCCTCACCTACTCCTCTCGGGAGAATTTACCTGATGCCAACCGCTCCTTTGGTTGGTCTTTTGCCTGACGGTCCTTTGTCAAGTCTTGGATACTGGCAGTCCTTCGCCAGTTGCCTAGCAGTCCTTCCCTAGGGCTTTGTTTCCTGGCAGCCCTTCGCCAGTGCCTAGCAGTCCTTCGCTAGGGCTTTGTTTCCTGACAGCCCTTCGCCAGGTGCCTAGCAGCCCTTCGCTAGGACTTGGTTTCCTGGCAGCCCTTCGCCAGGTGCCTAGCATCCCTTCGCTAGGACTTGGTTTCCTGGCAGCCCTTCGCCAGGTGCCTAGCAGCCCTTCGCTAGGACTTTGTTTCCTGGCAGCCCTTCGCCAGGTGCCTAGCAGCCCTTCGCTAGGACGTGGTTTCCTGGCAGCCCTTCGCCAGGTGCCTAGCAGCCCTTCGCTAGGACTTTGTTTCTGCACACTCAAGTAACAACATTAGATCACAAATAACACTTAACTTTGAATCCTTTGTCAATATCAAAACAAGGTTCGATATGGTGCTTCCTGCACCAACACCGGCTTCACTCACCGGGATTTCAATCACCTGGCTTCACTCACCAGGACCCGGCTTCACTCACCGGGATTTCAACCTAGCTTCACAAGCTAGGACCTGGCTTCACTCACCAGGGTTTCTGCCCAGTCCTGCCGAGTCCCCGACCAGGACTTTAACCCAAATTCGCTCAACCAAACTTAAATCATTGTCAAACACCAAAACAACAACCGAGCCAGACTGCATCAACACTAATTACAACATGCATTCAATAAATCCACATAATTTGGGACCTCATTCATGGCAACACCAAACATTAAGTGGTTTACACATCTAAATGTCAACTTAATAACAACCTTTGCCCAAATTTATTCAATCAACTGTGAACTATTAGCATGCTTATGTGATCGACAATCACAAGAATAGGTTTGAACTAATACAAGCTTAATCTCAGTGTAATGAAACCCTAATCCACCGTGATTAGCCCTTGAAACTCAAAGAAGAACTTCTTTGTCAAAGATCAGAGGAATGTTGCGACAAAGCTTCGGTTCGAGCCTCACCCATCCCAATTCGCAACATCATCAAGAATGGTATCAATAGAGAAATCAAACTCAACCCAACATGAATTCATCCAAACCAAGCACTAAACGCAACCACTCTTACTGGAGATAAGCCACGCATGCACTCTTCTTCCTCTTCCCACCTCTGCTCAGATCTGAAGAAGTCAGTAATCTCCCGCAAGTTTAGAGGAATCCACCAGTTCTTACCGGCTTGAAGGCCTTGTGGCTTGTTTGCGAGAGGAAGGAGTCGGCGTCGGCTAGGGTTCCATGCGAGGAAGAAGGAAATCGCGCCTTAAGGATTCAACGTTGTGGTTCCTCGCTTGCGACGATGCGGGGAAACAAGTTGGCGCCAGAGATGAAGAAGAAGACGAAGGAGAGGAGAAGAAATCGGAAGGGGTTACGGCGTCGGGGCAAAAACCGCTCGGCGTCGAGGCGAAGAGGATAAGAGAGAGTAGGATTTTGGGACAAAAAGTTAGGGTATATAATGTTTTTTTGGCTTTTTGCAAAATAACCCTCATAGTTTCACTAATCCCAACCAAGCCCTTATGTTTCAAAATTTTCCATTTAACCCCCTAACTTTTCGGTATTCAATAGTACATACATTGACAAGGTGATCAAATGTTTTGCCATGCAGGATTCCAAGAAAGGATTTTTGCCGATGTCACATGGTGTGAGTCTTTCGAAGACTCAATGTCCCTCTTCTAAGGAGGAGAGAGACCACATAGATCAGATCCTTTATACATCTGCTATAAGATTTATCATATGTGTCATCCTATATACTCGCCCAGATGTCTCATATGCGTTGAGTATGATGAGCAGATTCTAGTTAGATCCAGGATAAATTCACTAGATAACTGTCAAGAATATTCATAAGTACCTACGATGGATGAATGAATATTTTTTGATAGTTGGAGGCGATGAGTGTAAGTACCCCTGGTTGATTTTGATGTGATCAACCGATTTAAGTTAGGTCCTGGTGTGTTTAATCCCTCTTCTAAGTGTGCAGGAGCTTAGGTACGGAGGAAGTCGAGCGTAAGACGTAGCGGATGAGAAGGATTGTGTGGGGAAGTTAGCCGACAGGCTCGGTACAATCCGAGGGACGCGGAAGCTGCGGAAGAGTACACCGGTGGAGCGAGAAGGACGTGCGCGGTGTCCGAGGGACGAGAACCCGAGAGGAAGGACACTCGAGGGGCGAAAGGCCGGAGTCGGGTTCGGGTGAGCCTAACTTCAGTTGGCCAGAAATCACCCAGAAGATGAAGAACCAAAAGACTGGTAAGTTTGACCATGTCGAACAAGGCGCTCGAAAAAAGAAGAATTTAATTGCTGCTAAGAAGCCTCGATCCCAAGACCTCACCTATGATATGTTGTCATGATTACCACTTGGGATAGCTGGTGATAACAAGATGCAACTGCCGATGTTACTACTTGAAGATTACAACAGCGAAGTCTAGAGCAGAAGAAAAATTCTTAAAGGATAAAACCTTATCCTTTAATCAGATCCAATGGATGCAGTTTAATCCCATCCAAGATCAATTGTTCAGATTACATCCATGGATCAATGGCCAAGAGAAAATTCCTCAACAATCAACAATCCAGATATATTCTCTTAGACTATAAATAGGCTTAGAGTTTCAGCCTTTTCATTAATTCAATTAATTCATTCTTGTAAACTCTTTAAAAGTGTAGCGTGCTATTTTTGTAAGGCTTCTCCGCCACAAGAAGATTTTTATTTAGCGTCCACTGCCTTGGAAGCAACGTTCTCAGTTGCGACCAAGATTCTTTTTAAAGACGAGTGCCTCCACTTTCATTTTTTTTTACCGTCTATTCATGTAGCGACCCGCCTTCTCTACCTTAGACGGTCCGCTACTTTATCTACTATCATGACTCTACTGCACGACTAAGAATGCGGAACTTCTTTATTTTTCTTTTAAATCCATCTAGGGATGATATTCTAACTCTAGTAGTCATGCATGATACAATGGCACACTTCTTTTCATCTATAGAACTTCTCTGCAATGCCAGTCGACTGCGATCTAACCAGTCGACTGGTATCGGCCACAGAAAGTTTCTGGGCCCGGCACCAGTCGACTGGCCTCTTGGCAGTCGACTGATGCATCGAACAGAAGCTACTGTTCGATAGGGCAGTCGACTGATACTGAACCAGTCGACTGGCACGCCTGAAAAACCTGAAATTCAGATTCGAACTTTGTTTCAAAAGTCCATAAAACATATAGTTTCAAGCCATACAAAGACACAACACCATTTCTGTACTCTATACTAGTTTCCCAAACATTTTAGCCAATCAAAACAACTTCATAAACTCGAAATTAGAACTTTTGCGGAAGTAATTAAGTTATGAAAATCTATATGAACTTTTAACTAAAGTTTTGTACCAAACTTAACTCCTATGCATTCATAATACCAAAACACATGTTCTACACCTCACTAAAGCATGTTGGGATGTAATGCAACTTCTCTAAGCATATTTATAGCAATAATAACTTGATTCAAAGGGAAACTCTCAATATCTTGGCATATGCATCAAATAGCTCCATCAAGTATCAATATTCAAAACTACTCACACTCATACTCATCCAATGCCATCATAAGGATATGTATGCTAATTAAAATGACATGGAATCTTTACTCATGGTTTTAAGACATGCAAAATATCTAAAACGCAATTACTTGGATAAATGCTATATGATCTAACTCAAACTAAGACTTTATAATAAATACACTTTGAGTCTTTTATTCATCTTGTCCCAAGGACCTCTCCAAGGTCAGCCACCACACACACGTCACTCAGCACCGCCTTGTCGCCTTCCTTCAGAATTGCTTGCCTTTACCTTTACCTGCAGCAAGAGGAAATGCAACTAATAAGCAAAAGCTTAGTAAGTACTATCTAGCTCACAAAATCTCGAAATGTGCAAGCATGCTTTTTAAAACAATGTGAAATCACATGAGATACTTTTATGCTTAAAAGAAACACTAAAACAACATGTATAACTCAAGACATGCATACTAAAGCACTAATAAGTCTTAACTTACTTGTTCTTGGCTTAACTTGAAACTTTAGCAATTCTTTGACTTTTAAATCTTTCTTTAACTTTTAGAAAACTTTGCTAAAGCATATACTTGAAAATAATATCTCACTTGGATCCACTTAAGACGTAAGTACCATCTTATGCGCGTTCCCTAAAAGGTTGGGGTAGCGAGCCACCAATCCTAATAGAGCAGACCTTGGTCTACCAGGGCCAAGACCTTGGAATTGGACACCTGGATTTCTTTAAGGACGCCCTTGGACGCCGGGTACTGGCCTTAGAAAATAAAATAGCTTTTCTTTCTTATCTTTAAATGCCTTGGCATTTTAACGAGCCGCTTGTGTGCCCAAATCCCTAAGTCTTGACTTTTGGGGATTTCTTAAGGCCTTGGCCTTTTCTTTTCTTATCTTTATCTTCTCTTTTCTTTTCTCATAACTCTTCTTAGCCCCTAACCTCATATAGGGTGCTTAATCAAACTTATACAAGCATGGATCAACCTAGGATTACATGCAAAATCATAAACTTTAAGGAAAATTGCATTTTAACTTTCTAACGGGAAAATCTTGCGGAAAACCGCCTCTTACTGCAGGTGAGCAGTACTTACATTGATTTCCTTGGACTTACAACCGAAATTGACGTCTAGGGCTCGGGAGAAGCTTGAGATCTCGATGAACCGTTCGCGCCTACGCGTTCTTCTCGTCGAGACGAACGAAACGCTCCGTACTCCTTGATTCTCCCTTGGCCGGCGCCCCCTTAGAAGGGGAGAGGAGGTGGTGGTGTGGTTTCGCCCAAGAGAGGAGAGGAGAGGGGCGGCGTGAGGCTTGGGCGAGGAAGAGGGTTTAGGTTGAGAGAAAATAAAATTTCTCTCTTTAATTATCTATTTATACTTAGGGTATTTAAGTCCAACTTATAACTTAACTCAATATTTCTCTATTTTCTTTCAGCACACCCCTGCTGGGGCTCCTGGTTAACCCGACCAACTTAAGTCGTTGATCCCAGGGGAGGTCTCGGGTTCAAAACTCGTCCAGGCAACTTTTTGCCGAAAATTCTATTTCTTTTAATACAAATACTAAACGGACTCGGAAAATTCCATAAAAATATTCTAAAAATTCCTAAAAATATCTAGAATATTTCTAAAACATTTTTAACTAATTTCAAGGACTTTAAGGACTTAAAATGGAAATTTTGGGCGTTACAATCCATCTTGAGTTCGTCTCGACTTAGAATAATTCTGGATATCTTTCTCTCATGCTGTCCTCACGTCCAAGTAGCTCCTATTTTTGATTCTGCCAGATGACTTCATAGTGGCACTTTTTTTTTTTTTTTTTTTCATTCTTGTCGTCTACTCTCATACTAAGATCTTTTGGATTGTACTGAGGCTGAATCACTTGGCTAGGGTCGTGAATACACTTCTTTAGCATAGAGACATGAAAGGTACTGTGGATAGCTGACATATCCTCTGGCAAGTCCAGCTCATAGGCTACCTTCCCAACTCTCTTTATAATCTTGTAGGGTCCTATGTAGCGAGGACTCAGCTTGCCCTTTTTGCCAAATCTCATCACTCCCTTCATAGGAGCGACCTTGAGGAATACTGAATCTCCAACTTGGAATTCCAGTGGCCTACGGCGTGTGTCAGCATAACTTTTCTGTCTACTCTGGGCAGTCTCAATCCTCTGGCGGATCGTCTGGATAGCCTGAGTGGTCTTATCTATAAGCTCAGTCTGGCTGCCTAGTTCCGACTTCATCTCTTTCTTCTCACCAGCTTCTTGCCAACATATGGGTGATTTGCATTTCCTGCCATATAATGCTTCATAAGGTGTCATCTTGATAGTGGCCTGATAGCTATTGTTGTAGGCAAACTCAGCTAAGCACAGAAATTTGCACCAACTACCTTTAAAGTCCAACGCACAAGCCCTTAGCATGTCTTCTAAAATCTGATTTACTCTCTCTATTTGTCCATCTGTCTGGGGATGGAAAGCTGTGCTGAACTGAAATCTGGTGCCTAGGGCGTCCTGAACACACCTCCAAAAATGGGAGATGAACCGCCCATCTCTGTCAGAAACGATCGACTTCGGAACTCCGTGAAGCCTGATTACTTCTTTCACGTACAGCTGTGCTAACTGCTCTACCGAATGCGATAACTTGATGGCTAGGAAGTGGGCAGACTTGGTCAATCTATCCACTATCACCCATATTGCATCGTGTCCATGGGTGGTCCTTGGGAGACCTGTGATAAAATCCATGGATATCTCTTCCCACTTCCACTCTGGAATAGGAAGAGGCTGCAGAACTCCTCCTGGTCTCTGGTGCTCTGCTTTGACTCTCTGGCAGGTCAAGCAGGTACTGATATATCTGGCCACGTCTCTCTTGAGTCCAGACCACCAGAATCTTTGCTTTACATCTTGGTACATCTTGGTAGAACCAGGATGCATAGAGTACGGGGTGCTGTGGGCTTCTTCTAAAATATTCCTTCTTAGTTCCTCATCATTGGGGACGCAAAGGCGGTCTCCAAGATAGAGGATGCCACTATCTGATACTCGAAACTCTGAATTTTCTGCCTCTTGGATCTCCTGCTTAATCTTCTAGATTTCTGGGTCTTGACTTTGCTTTCTTTGTATATCCACAAGCAGGGTTGACTCTAGAGTCAATGCAGAAAGTTGCCCAATTATTACCTCGAATCCAAAATCCTTTATTTCTTTTTGAAGTGGTAGGGACAGTGATGATAGGGACATCAGTGCTGCGCAGGATTTCCTGCTCAGTGCATCTGCCACTTTATTAGCTTTACCTGAGTGGTAGAGGATTTCACAGTCATAATCTTTGACCAACTCTAGCCACCTGCGCTGCCTCATATTCAGATCCTTCTGAGTGAAGAAGTACTTCAAACTCTGATGGTCTGTGAAGATTCTGCACTGCACTCCATACAGGTAGTGTCTCCAAAGCTTCAGTGCAAAAACCACAGCTGCTAGCTCAAGGTCGTGTGTAGGGTAATTCTTCTCATAGTCCTTGAGCTGTCTGGAGGCATATGCTATTACTTTACCGTCTTGCATGAGGACAGCTCCAAGGCCCATCTTGGATGCATCACTGTAGATGTCAAAGGCCTTGTCACTCTCTGGAACAGTCAGGATGGGAGCACTAGTCAATCTTTTCTTCAGTTCTAGGAAGCTGTGCTCGCATTTATCTGACCACTCAAACTTCTGATTCTTTCTGGTCAGGGCTGTGAGTGGAGAGGCTATTCTGGAAAAGTCCTCCACAAATTTCCTGTAATATCCTGCCAGGCCTAAGAAGCTTCTGATTTCACTGGCATTCTTGGGTCTACACCAGTTGCTGACTGCTTCTATCTTGGCTGGATCAACTTGAATACCTTCTTTGGATACAATGTGACCTAGGAATGTCACCTGATCTAGCCAAAACTCACACTTTGAGAACTTTGCATAGAGCTTCTCCTGCTGAAGGATCTGCAGCACTATCCTCAAGTGTGTAGCATGGTCCTCTGGAGTCTGTGAGTATATGAGAATATCATCAATAAATACAATGACGAATTTATCGAGATACTCCCTGAAGATGTGGTTCATCAGCTCCATGAAGACTGCTGGAGCATTGGTTACTCCAAAAGGCATCACTACAAATTCGTAGTGGTCGTATCTTGTCCTGAAGGCCGTCCTGGGGATGTCACTTTCTTTAACCTTTAGCTGATGATACCCAGAACGCAGATCTATCTTCGAGAACACTGTAGCCCCTTTGAGTTGATCAAATAAATCATCTATTCTAGGAAGGGGGTACTTGTTCTTGATGGTTACCTTGTTCAGAGTTCTGTAGTCTATGCACAGACGCATAGACCCATCCTTCTTCTTGACGAAAAGTACAGGAGCTCCCCAGGGTGAATGACTCGGGTGGATGAAGACTTTGTCTAGTAGCTCCTGGAGTTGCTCTTGTAATTCTTTCAGCTCTGCAGGAGACATACGATATGGGGCTTTTGAGACCGGACCGGTACCTGGCACCAGCTCAATCTCAAATTCCACCTCCCTGTTGGGCGGTAGTCCAGGTAGTTCTTCTGGGAACACTTCTGGATATTCGCAGACTACCCGTACATCCTCCTGCTTGAGTTCTTTCTTTGCTTTTGAGTCCACTACGTGTGCAAGAAAACCAGCACACCCTTGCTCTAGCATCTGGTGGGCTGCCAAGGCTGAGAGGAATTTCTGAGTCTTCCTCTTTGGGGCTCCTCGAAACTCGAATGGTGGTTCTCCTTCTGGGCTGAAAACCACCTTCCTTCTACGGCAGTCCACTGAAGCGCTGTACTTACTAAGGAAATCCATGCCCAGTATGATGTCGAAGTCTTGCATCGCAAGGACTATCAGATCGACATATAGCTCTCGGTCTGAAATCTTGATTGGCACAGCCCGGAGCCGCTGGGTGGATTCCATGATTTCCCCTGAAGGGAGAGTTGTCAGGAATCTGGACTCCCAACTCTCTGCAGGCACCTGTAACTTACTAGCAAAAGGTACTGATACGAAAGAATGGGTCGCCCCAGTGTCAAACAGTGTAGTAGCTAAATGCTGAAAAATAACTATTTGACCTGTTACGACCGTGGAGGCGCTGGCAGCTTCTTCCTTCGTGAGGGAAAAGACTCTGGCATTGGTTGGAACTGGTGTTGCTTCCAACCCTACCTGACTGATCTGAGGTCCCTCCAGTATAGTAGGCATGTAATGTAACTGAGGCTTGCCTCCATACTGTACGGACTGCTGAGGAAGTACCTTAAACTTGTTTGGGCAGTTTCTGGATCTGTGTCCCTCTTGTCCACATGAGTAGCATCCAGTTACACCCAAAAGGCATGCTCCTGGATGGGTCCTCCCACACTTAGAACAAGGTGGATACCTAGCTTGCTTGTTCTCTGGGTTTCCTTTTTGGCTGCCAGGCCACTGCTTCCTTTTGTGGTTCTTGTTCTTCCAGTTCTGGTTATTTGACTGAGGCTTCTGGCCTCCTGTTGTCTTGTTCTCAATCAGGACTGGCTTCTGCTGTGTTTGTTGTGCCTTGAAGCTATTCAGATAGTGCTCTGAGATTAGAGCACTACTGACCAACTCCTCGCTGGTCTGGGGTCGGTGCGTCCCGCTGTTCACGTTGAGTGCTATCTCAGGGTGCAGCATGTGGAGCATCAGTCTGACTCGCTCCTTCTCTGTGCTGACTAGCTCTGGGCAGAGGCGAGCTAGTCTGTTGAACTTCGCGACTGCTTCTCCCACTGGTAGGTTACCNATTGTAGACTGCCCTTTGGGCATTCAAGATCATGTCTAGGGTTTTAGAGCTAGTTGAGAACTTCTCAAGAATATTCTTGAGTTTCTCAACTTCACTCTTTAATGATTGGTTTTCTTCTACTAGCAAAACATCATGCAAATCATCTACATCCTCAACCTTAGAGGATTTCAAATGTTCAACCTCAAGTTTCAAAGATTTATCTCATCCTCTAATAATTCAACATGAAAATCATCAATGTTATCATCCCTAGATAATTTCAATTGATTAATTTCTAATTGCAATGCTTTAACCTTATTTTTTGATTTCTTAAGCATACTAGTTAAACATGCAATAGCTCTATAACACTTTTCAAGTTCGGGAGAAGTTACCTCTTCATCATCTGAAGATGATGAAGTCGTGTTTGATGAGTTGGAAGATTCACCACTGCTCTCGTGATCTCCCAATGCCATGAGTGTCACATGCCTTGTGCTCTTCTCCTCCTTCTCTTCATCGGATGAGCTTGAGGATGACTCATCCCAAGTGGCCTTCAAAGCCTTCTTCTTCTTCTTTGATTTTTCTTCTTTCCTTTTGGATCTCTCCTTCTTCTTCTTTAGCTTTGGACATTCATTCTTGAAATGCCCTTTCCTACCACACTCAAAGCAAGAAGCATTAGTCTTATCAAGTTTAGCTTCACTAGGATTATCTTTACCCTTGAAGCGTCGATCCCTTCTTATCATCCTTCTTACAAAGTTCATCATTTCAGAGGATGAAGAGCCGCTGCCATCTTCTTCGGATTCGGAAGAGGATGAAGATGAGGAGACTTCCTTCTCCTTCTTCTTCTCCTTCTTCTTCTTATTGGATCGATCCCCTGCAACTAAGGCAATCCCCTTCTCCTTGGGGCCTTTGTTAGCCATTTCATGCAATTCCATTTCACAAAACAAATCATCTAACTTAACAATGGATAAATCCTTGGATACTTTGTAGGCATCCACCATGGATAACCACAAAGCATTCCTTGGAAATGCTTTTAGTACATACCTCACAAGGTCGCGATTCTCGACCTTTTCATCAATCGAATGAAGCCCATTGAGGACTTTCTTGAACCGGCTATGGAGCTCACTTACCGTTTCATTCTCCTTCATGGAGAGATTTTGAAGTTGATTGAGGAACAAGTCCCTCTTGGCGATTCTTGAATCACGGGTGCCCTCATGAAGTTTGATGAGCTTGTTCCACAAGTCCTTTGCACTTGTGAAAGGACCAACCTTGATGAGTTGATCTTTGTTCATGCCACATTGTAGAGTGACGACCGCCTTCGCGTCGGCTTCACTCTTCCGAGTTTGTTCGGCTGTCCACCGCTATGATTCGAGTTCTTTGCCTTCATCATCCTTAGGAGGGGTGAATCCCTCCTTCACCGCGAACCAAGTGTTGATGTCCATCTTTAAGTAATATTCCATCTTCGATCTCCAATATTGGAAATCGGCGCCATCGAAGAATGGAGGTCGGGTGGTAGAAAAGCCTTCCCTCAATGCCATGGATGTAGCTCTCGGTTGTTAATTGATAAGTACCATTTTGTTGATTATTTTAATTACTAAAATCCATGTTTGACCTATGTTTTTATTGCTTAATTGTGAAATTACCCTAGGTTTTAGAACTTACCTTTATTTTGGACTTAATTACAAATTTATACATATTTGGATTAATTGGCCACTAAATTTTGGATCTATTTTTGTAGGCATGAAAGGTTCATGGGCCTAGGGCATACTGGGTCAAACTTGAGTCGGAAGTGGAACCGGATCGAATTATCAAGCTTATGATTAATCCGGGCCGTCCGATTCAAAAGCGGCTAGATCTGAGCCATCCGGGACCATCTGAAACAATCCGAGCTAGGGTTAGGGTTGATCAAGCACTCTGATCAAGATCTGAAGGTTTCATCCCAATCAGAGCTCAATCAACCGTTGGATCAAGCTCGGAGGGCTCTAGATTGTCCATTCAGAGATGAGGTTGATCTGGACCATCCGTTGCAAATCTGGAGGATCCGAGCTACCACAAGGCAGATCCTGACCCCAGATCATCATCATCAAAGTTTGGATTAAATCAGAGCAAGATCAGCCGTTGGATTGATGTGGAGAAATCTGGGCCGTCCAATGCTTATGTATTTAATCAAACTTTTCCCTGCTTTCAGCCTCGTCGCGTCTCCACCGCAGTTGCTTCCTTCTTCATTTCTTCTTCAGTTCTTTAGCTTGTTTCTTTAATCCAAGGGGTGCGACCCCTCATTTCTTGCTTAGATTGAATCTTAGGTCATTGGGAAGGCTTCTCGGTGAATTTCCAGCTCTCAATTGCCCAAGAACAGAGCTTTTGTGAGGTCTCCGGAGCTCTGCCATCTGATTTCGTCAACATCGGCTGCGCATCATTTCATCACCCTGAGTAGTTCAGAGGGGTTCCCTGGAGTGCTCGGAGCTATCCCAATTCATCATCGCAGCTGAGTTGAAGGAATTGGATGGGTTTTCGGATTTGAGCAGAGATGAGCTGGTTTTGAATCGCAGAGACATTTTCTTGATGATTTGCTGAGCTTGCGGGTTCGAGGCACACACTTGCATGACGAACAAGGAGGATTCTGTTGGTGCAAATTGCATCAATGATGTTCCTCTTGATGTGTTTTAATGTTTGACAATATACTTAAGTCAGTGATATATTGAACAGACAAAGGGGAGTAAGAGAGAAGTAATCTTAGCTAAAGAAAAGTCCTAGTTGATCTAGGCATCGAAACCCTAAGTCCCAGCGAAGGGCTGCTGGGCACCTAGCGAAGGGCTGCTAGGTATCGAAACCCCAAGACCTAGCGAAGGGCTGCTAGGCACCTAGTGAAGGACTACTAGGCATAGAAGACCTAGCGAAGGGCTGCTAGGCACCTAGCGAAGGGCTGCTAGGCATAGAAGACCTAGCGAAGGATTGCTAGGCACCAGGCGAAGGACCGCTTGGTAACAAAGACCTAGCGAAGGGCTGCTAGGCACCTGGCGAAGGACTGCTAGGGAATGAAGACTTGGTCCGAGGGACTAAGCAACTTAGCTGAGCGATGACTAAGGACAGGAGTAGAGACGGGTCAAGGTTTGGGCGTCTCGAGATCCGGAGTAATCGGAGGCTAAGTAAAAGTCCATTCGAAGGACTGGGTGGCAACCGTCTCCTGAAAGGAGTAGGTGAAGGGCGAGTTCTCGGGGATAGGAACTCGTGCCGGTTTGACCTAGGGTTTCGTGGAGATCCGAAGTCAGAACCAAATCCTTAAGACCACTATTATATGTATCTATGCTTTGTGGTTGTATATCTTGCAGGTACCAAGATTGGAAGATGTGGCAGCCTGTTGGAGGCCCCAACCAGGGTGCCCCCAGTGTTGGGGGCGCCCCCAGCAAAGCACAAAAGCAGAGTAATTATGAAGCAGGCAAAATAGGTGTCAACGGGGGCGCCCGGAGCGTCCGGGGCGCCCGGAGCGTCCGGGGCGCCCGGATTAGTAGCTGTTTTGCTGTTTCGAAGTCAGAACAAAGGATAAGCCCTCACGGGGGCGCCCGGAGTGTCCGGGGCGCCCCCAAGCAGTACTAAGACACTGTTTCGCTGTTTCGAAGCCAGAAGCAAAGGATAAGCGCTCAGGAGGGCGCCCGGGATGTCCGGGGCACCCTGGTCAATGATCTTATCACCCGCGGCGAAGTAGGCGCAAGGATAAGTGTTGACTGAGTCATCCGGGGCGCCCCCAGCGTCCGGGGCGCCCCCAAGAGGCCTTTATAAGGAGTCTCGACCCCTCTGCTTCAGATACGACTTTCAAGCACTGTTCTGATCATTCTGACCGACTGCAACGCACTAGAAACGAGGCTCTATGACCGGGAGGCTCCAGGAGGAGGTGCGCGGCACTTCGGAGGTCTAGATCGGCCGAGCTTCAGACCTTTTTTCGTTGGTTTGCTTTTTAATTACTGTACTTAAATTTCTATATTATTGCTTGTAATTTTGCACTGTAAGTCGGGTTTCTCCGCCTCCAGAAAGTCCGGAAAGGAGACCAATAGTGGACGGGCATTCCCGTGCATAGGCCTTGGATGTACTGACCCTGGGGGGTCGGGAACCAAGTAAAAATCCGCCGTGTCACTGTCTTGTTTTTCGTTCTATTTATCTTCCGCTGTGCTACTAATATTCTAAGTCTAGAACGAACGAATTTTCCACGAAGATTTCCGAAAGATTTCGAACGGTCGATATTCACCCCCCCTCTATCGACGGCACCGGTCCTACAAGTGGTATCAGAGCCGAGCCGCTCTTCACCGGACTAACCGCCGACGGAGCAACGACGCCAGGAGTTGAGGGGGAGCACAGGGGTGAATCAGGTACATTTTTTTTTAATGTCTAATTTTAAATTGCGTATTATTTGTTTCACGTGCAGGGAGAGAGGGCACTACAAAAATCAGTGCCCTACTCGTAAGAATCGTTCATCACCGGCGGCAAAGGAGGTACCAGCGCCAGGAGTCCGGAAAAACAAAAATCACATCAAATGTTTCAAATGCGAGAAATACGGACATTACAAAAATAAGTGTCCGGCAAAGGTACGAAAAATATATGTTCCAAAAATTTTACAAGTTCCTGCACTGCCATGTGATAAAGTAATTTATTTTTCTGACAAAGTAGATTTACTGCATAGTAAAATTAACTTTTTGCATGTTAAATTACAAAACGTGAATATGACCAAAATATTAGAAATTAATTGTCTAATTCAGAATATCAATTCAGAAATTAATAAAATTAATTCTGATAATTTTGATAATTTATCTAATAAAATTAATTCTGATAATTCTGATAATTTATCTAAGAAAATTAATTCTGATAATTCTGATAATTTATCTAATAAAATTAATTCTGATAATTTTTCTGATAAAATTAGTTCTGATAATTTTAATTCAGACAAAATTAATCCTAAGGATAATTCGGAATTCAAATCTGAGAATCCTAAAGATAAATCCGAATTCAAATTTAAATATCTTAAGGATAAATCCGAAATTAATCCTAAAAAACTCAAGATTGACTCAGATATTAATTCTGAAAATCTTAATGATAATCTAGAGATTAATGTTGAAAATATTTTTGAGGATAATTCTGAGGATAATTTCGAATATAAAATTCTCCTAGATAATAATTTAATTATAGATAATGTTAAAGATTATTACAAAACCTTAACAAGTAGCCCAATCTACTCCACCTACTGTGAGGATATAGAAAGATCTAATCTTAAGGAGGATATAGAACTATCTAAGATAAAGGCCATAGTTAATAAAAATTACAAAAATTCAAATAAATCAAAATTATTAGAAAAACTTGAAAAGAAAGATAAAAATGAAGAAGAAATTTTTGAAATAATGAAAATGATGAATTTAAACCCACAATTATTAATTAATCATTATAATTCGAATTAAAACTTAATTTAATCCGAATTAAATCTTAAATCTAAATTTTAATTTAATCCTAATTAAATCTTAATTTAATCCGAATTAAATCCTAATTTAATCCGAATTAAATCTTAAATCTTAAATACTAATTAATTAAAATTAAATACAAATTAAATTCAAATTAAATACAAATTAATTAAAATTAAATCCAAATTAAATTCAAATTAAATACAAATTAATTAAAATTAAATCCAAATTAAATTCAAATTAATTAAAACTAATTAATTAAAATTAAATTCAAATAAAATTCAAATTAATTAAAATTAATTAATTAAAATTAAATTTAAATTAATTCAAATTAATTAAAATTAAATTCAAATTAATTCAAATTAATTAAAATTAAATCCAAATTAAATCCAAATTAAATTCAAATTAATTCAAATTAAATCCAAATTAAATCCAAATTAAATTCAAATTAAGTCAAATTAAATCTAAATTAAATTCGAAACTCAAATTTAAATTAAATTCAAATTAAATCTAAATTAAATTTGAAATTCAAAATTTAAATTAAATTCAAATTAACTTAAATTAAATTACAATTCAAATTTAAATTAAATTCGAAATTCAAATTTAAATTAAATTCGAAATTCAAATTAAATTCGAAATTCAAATTTAAATTAAATTCAAATTCAAAGTTAATTTAAATTCAAATTCAAACTTAAATTAAATTAAATTCAAATTTAATTTAATCCAAATTAATTGAAACTTAAATTCATTTATTCTCAATTGAATAATTAATTGTCTAATCCAATCAATTCTTAATTAACATGAACTGAACTAAAATCCTAAATGACTTAAACTCAAACTAAAATAAAATTTTACCCAAACTATAACAATTAAAAGTAATAACATTAAATATGTCAAAGTGGGTTGACATATTCGCGGGTTCACTCGACATGTATCAAATCGAGAATTTGATACATTTTTAGAAACTTAAATAAAATGATTTGAATTGTTTGACTCATGCATAATTGTCATGTCATGCATTTGCTATTTATTTTGTTAATATATGACATGTCATTCATTTTCTTTATGCATAACTTAGAACGGCTATAGGAAAAAGAATGATTGAAACTTGATCAACCTAGTATTGGGTGGAGGTGAGATGATAGTACGTTAGGGAAGCCATCTTGGCGGAACTAGCCGAAGCTACCGATCCAAGATCCAAACTAGTTAGATCAGAATTTTTCAAAAAGTAATTTTGAAAATGTAATTTCATTAAAAGGCTTTGTCAAGGAAAGGGTGGATGATCCCATAAGGCTACGGCCAAAGAAGGCCTAGTGCCTCGCCAAGACCTGGAAGCCAATTTTTGAAATTCAAATTCAAGCTACTTCTTGTCAAATTCAAATCTAACACAAGCTTCAATTAAATCTTAGAATTAAAATAAATTAAAGAAAAATTATTCAAGCATCTCACAATACACTTATAAGGCAATCATGCTTGTTGTATTGATACATCTAAAATGGGTGAGATGTTAAGGACTAATAAATTGAAAAATATTTTTCAAAATTATTTTTCAAAATCATTAGAATATTTTTCTAAAAATATATTTTCAAAATAGTGCTTCAACATAATAATGTTTTTATGGAATTCATGCTTGTCTGGTTGAATATACATATTATATGTTTTTCAAAATTATATCTTTTCAAAAATTGTTTAACTCACGCAATTAGACACAAGCCTCTTAGGACAATACTAAAGTTCCTTAAGGCACTTAGATAGAGTCAAACGGTGTTGGATGCAGGGGGAGTGTTTTGTTCCTTTTATTAAAAATATTTTTCGAAAACTACACCTTAATTTGCATTACATATGTTTTGAAAATTATCTTCTTATGGCTTCAAAATCTATCTACTTAAAAATTATCGGTTCTTTGACTTTGATAAACCCTAAAGACACAGAGGAAAGGTCCACTTTATGATCTTCAAGGACTCCTAGGACGTGTCAAATTTAGGGGGAGTCAGAGTCAAAAGAAGAATTTCATAAAAAGTTTTTTAATTATCCATTTTTCTTAAATAATTCTTCTTAATCTGAATCAAACCTTAAGACTCAGAGGAAGAGTACTTGTGGTGTCAACAAGCTTCCCAGGACTGAGTCAAGTTTAGGGGGAGGTCAAATTAAAAGACTTATTTTAACATGTTTTCATATTTTCAAAATCTAAGTCTTTCAAAATACTATTTGTTAAAATTTGTATGACTTATGAAATTATTTTTGAAATAATGTTTACTTGGGTTGGAGAATGTCCAGGACACTTAGGAAAATGTCCTTGTAGTCAACAAGGTTTCCCAGGATAGTGTCAGACTGGAAAATAAACCAAGTCAAGTAAAATATTGAGTCTTCAAAAGTTCACACATTTTTCTAATTGCACTAGCATATATTTTCAAAAGTACTATCATTTTTTTAAAAAATTCTATCAATATTTACTTGACCTTGAAAAATATTATGTTTCATAAAACACTTATTTTCGAAACACAGTTAGTACTTGCAAAATAGGCATAACATTTATATTTTCCAAAATAACATTCTCTCAAAAGTTATGCACTTTCCAAAAGTACTTAATTATTCAAAAATATTACATTTTTTTAAGATACTTATATTTTTCAAAAATTACATAATTTTTGCAATATATTATTCAGAATACAATGCTTTCAAAAATTTTTCACTAAGTATTTTCAAAAAGAACCAAAGGTTTTTAATGTTGGTGCAAGTATTTTATTTTTTGATGTATGACAAAGGGGGAGAGATGTGTGCTTAAATTAGGAAAAAAATTTCTCGAAGATTTTTTCATTTTTACCCCAAGGACAGTAAGCTAGCCCCTTAAACCAATCTAACTTAAGTTATTGTCAAACATCAAAAAGGGGGAGATTGTTGGTGCAAGTTGCATCAATGAAGTTCCTCTTGAAGTGTTTTAATGTTTGACAATATACTTAAGTCAGTGATATATTGAACAGACAAAGGGGAGTAAGAGAGAAGTAATCTTAGCTGAAGAAAAGTCCTAGTTGATCTAGGCATCGAAACCCTAAGTCCCAGCGAAGGGCTGCTGGGCACCTAGCGAAGGGCTGCTAGGTATCGAAACCCCAAGACCTAGCGAAGGGCTGCTAGGCACCTAGTGAAGGACTACTAGGCATATAAGACCTAGCGAAGGGCTGCTAGGCACCTAGCGAAGGGCTGCTAGGCATATAAGACCTAGCGAAGGATTGCTAGGCACCAGGCGAAGGACCGCTTGGTAACAAAGATCTAGCGAAGGGCTGCTAGGCACCTGGCGAAGGACTGCTAGGGAATGAAGACTTGGTCTGAGGGACTAAGCAACTTAGCTGAGCGATGACTAAGGACAGGAGTAGAGACGGGTCAAGGTTTGGGCGTCTCAAGATCCGGAGTAATCGGAGGCTAAGTAAAAGTCCATCCGAAGGACTGGGTGGCAACCGTCACCTGAAAGGAGTAGGTGAAGAGCGAGTTCTCGGGGATAGGAACTCGTGCCGGTTCGACCTAGGGTTTCGTGGAGATCCGAAGTCAGAACCAAGTCCTTAAGACCACTATTATATGTATCTATGCTTTGTGGTTGTATATCTTGCAGGTACCAAGATTGGAAGATGTGGCAGCCTGTTGGAGGCCCCAACCAGGGCGCCCCCAGTGTTGGGGGCGCCCCCAGGCAACCAGGGCGCCCCCAGCAGTGGGGGCGCCCCTAGCAAAGCACAAAAGCAGAGTAATTATATATGAAGCGGGCAAAATAGGTGTCAACGGGGGCGCCTGGAGCGTCCGGGGTGCCCGGATTAGTAGCTGTTTTGTTGTTTCGAAGTTAGAACAAAGGATAAGCCCTCACGGGGGCGCTCGGAGTGTCCGGGGCGCCCCCAAGCAGTACTAAGACACTATTTCACTGTTTCGAAGCCAGAAGCAAAGGATAAGCGCTCAGGAGGGCACCCGGGATGTCCGGGGCGCCCTGGTCAACGATCTTATCACCCGCGGCGAAGTAGGCGCAAGGATAAGTGTTGACCTAGTCATCCGGGGCGCCCCCAGCGTCCGGGGCGCCCCCAGGAGGCCTTTATAAGGAGTCTCGACCCCTCTGCTTCAGATACGACTTTCAAGCACTGTTCTGATCATTCTGAACAACTGCAACGCACTAGAAACGAGGCTCTACGACCGGGAGGCTCCAGGAGAAGGTGCGCGGCACTTCGGAGGTCTAGATCGGCTGAGCTTCAGACCTTTTTTCGTTGGTTTGCTTTTTAATTACTGTACTTAAATTTCTATATTATTGCTTGTAATTTTGCACTGTAAGTCTGGTTTCTCCGCCTCCGGAAAGTCCGGAAAGGAGACCAATAGTGGACGGGCGTTCCCGTGCATAGGCCTTGGATGTACTGACCCTGGGGGGTCGGGAACCAAGTAAAAATCTGCCGTGTCACTGTCTTGTTTTTCGTTCTATTTATCTTCCGCTGCGCTACTAATATTCTAAGTCTAGAACGAACGAATTTTCCACCAAGATTTCCGAAAGATTTCGAACGGTCGATATTCACCCCCCCTCTATCGACGGCACCGGTCCTACAGATTCGAGCTAGGGAAAGATTGAGGCTTAGATTTCTTTAGTTAATTTCGGTTTTTCTAGCTGTTAATTTTCATTTCTATCATTTCTGTTTCATTATTGAATTCGTATCAGAATGTTTAATTTCAATTTCTTAATTGTTTTTGCTTAATTAGGTTTCAATTCTGCAATAGTATCAGATAGATTGTTGTTAGTGAGCTTTCAGATTTAATTTTAGTTCATTTCTTGTCTTCATGCTTGCGTGCCATTTCCATTTGTGCGTATCAGCTCTGTTCTGAAATTTCAGTTCAGCTGCTGAGTTTTTCAATTTATTTCCACTCTAATTCGTGTCTAGTTTAATTCTTGTAATTGCAGACAACATTAGTTGTTATTGAATTGATTTGAGATTGTTTAGCAAGTTAGATTTATTTCTGCATTTAAGTTCGGCTTGTTTCTTATCGATTCAATTTCTGCAACTCAGCTCAATTCTGAACTTTCAGCTTGAGATTTCTGAGCTTTTGTATCAAATAAATGTGAGTTCTATTTAAGCCTTGCTGATCTTTAGGATTGTGCATCCATTTCAGCTCATTTTCTGGGTTTGTGTCCAATTCGGTTGCTGGATTTCTGCATTTGGTCTGAAATCGCAGATCTGATACAAGTTTTGTTTCATAAACTCAATCCTGCAGTTCTGAAATTCTGTTTCATTCTCTGATTTTCTTCATTCAATCATGCAGAGCATTCCATTATTAGTTTCACCTTCCAGCTGCACTGATCAATTCATTTCTGAATTGGCAGTTCACAATTTCTTCATTCAGTAGCAGATTTGGCACAGCAGTTTCCTTAGTCTGCATATCACTTTTGCTAAGTTTCTGCATGACTGTAATTTGCACTTAATTTGTTTGCTTCACATCCATTTACTTAACATTCTTGGCTTAACACCAGTTGTAGACCTACTCTTTGCATCAAGGAGCAACCCCAAACTGCAGCTTGCTACCTCTGAACTTTGTATCAGCTTGTTTCTTGCACATCAGCTTATCATAGCTGAATTGTGTTTCAGTTTTCTTACTTAATAACAAATTGTTTAGCATTCAACTCATTTCGAGACTCAATTCTTGAAGCTAAGCATAGTTTTTGGTGTGCTGTTGCACCAGAATTCTGCATTTCTCTGCATCCGGACTCATTTCTGAATAGCTGTTCCCAAATCTGAATTTTTCCCTTCATTGATCCAAAGCATTTCACTAAGAGAGTTGACTTCCAAGTGAACTGGTTAGTTTCAATTTGACTTGATCAGCTTCATTCCTGCAGTTAGTATCACTTTAGGCACAGCAGCTTCCTTTTCTGCATATGGATGAAATCATGGATGCTTGAGTACTTCTTTTCTTTAGATTCTTAATGAGGACTTGAGATGAATTATTTTTACCTAGTGAGAATTAGCCTTATATTTGTGATACACATATGTTATTGTATTCTAGAACTTGCTTAGGTTTTTTCAAAATCATATTTCAATGGTTGGATCACATCTATAGAGACTAATCACTTTGTTTACCTTTCCATATCAATTTTGGCAAAAGTCATATCTATTCTATTTGTTTTTCCTTATTCCTAATCTTAACCCCAATTTTTCTATGGATTTGTTTGCTTGGGATGTTTTCGTGATACTACTTTGCCCGAGACGGACAAAGATTTAAGTGTGGGGGAGTGATTAGTGATTTGGAAGCAATTTTTATCAAGGATGCACTTCATGTCGAAAAAAAAAATTGCCCAATTGAGTGGAGCTTGGTACCAAGAACAAGTGGGAATTCAGTTGTGAATTGGAGGAGAAGTGTTTCTCTCATTGCGACCCTCATTGAATCCGGTTGAAGGGAGATTTCTGTGGACTTAAAAAAAATGAAAAGAAATCCATGTGCCAAGTGGAGTTGCAAGGAATTGAGAAAAGTCAAAGAGGAGACCAATTGAAGCATTTATAATTTTGACCATAATGTGAAGACCCAAACCGTTTGTACCAAAGTGAATTCAACAAAGAAGGACAAAATCTGCAATAAAGAAAGGAAATGACACGCAAATGAAAAAAAAAATGTGCCAAGGAAAAGAAGATTGTTGTGAAGATATCTTGGGTCTGGAGATGGATTGGATCAAGAATTGGGGAGCTGAGAAAAAAATGGAAGAGGCTGTACAATTCAATTGTAAAGAACCTATGGAAAGAGTCTAAAAAATCAGTAAGTGGATGATTGTTAAACCAAAATGGAATGGTAAAAGAAGTGGCCAAGAGATTGAATCCACAAGCAAGTAATTCAAAGAAGAAGAAGAGTGTTTCGGTATCACTTGAATTCAATGGGCATAGACACAGTTTAGTATCCATCTAAATCCGAATTTTGGGTGTTGGAAATCAGTGATATAGTGCCAAATTAAGTGAAGCAGTTTTGAAGAAGAATTCTTCAATGAAAAGCAAAATGGCACGCAAGCAAAAGCAAAGTTGTGCCATAGAAAGAATCAATAAAGCTTGGATTTGCAGCTGTTCCTTGCAATTTAGCTACGCTGAAGATTGATCAAATCTGAAACATGGCAGCACAAATTTGTTCATTGCAGAAAATCTGTGCTATTGCAGGAAACATTTAGCTATTGCAGAAAATCTGTACATTGCTAACCTGGAATCCAATCTACTGATCTGGAATGGAATGAATTTGCAGCTGAACAAAATCTGAGCTGGAGATCCAAATAACTGATCAGAAGTTTGAATGGAAGATGAAGTGAATTCTGAATGGAAGAGAAAAATGCAGGAAAATCCGACACTAATGGAAAAATCTGTGCCCACAAGAACTCCTCTTGCAAGCAGCTGAATTTGCAGCTGATAGAAGATGTTTCGGCCACTTTGCTTAGTCTGAATTGAATGCTGGAAAGCAGTGTAGAATCTCTGCAATCAAGCTGAGGAAAAAGTCTGAGCTGCATTGCAATTTTTGTTACCGAAATCTGAAACTGAGAGCTGCTGAATGATACAAGCAAATTCGAATGAAGCTGAGCTGAATCTGAGCTTGAAATACTGAATCTGAGTTTGCTGAGTGCTGGAATCTTAACTCCAGTTGAAGATAATCTGAATTGAAGGCTGATGAGTTTGAAACTGAAGCTGTGGAGCTGGACAGATATGAAACAATGCAGAAATCTGTGCTGGAATGCAAGAAATCTGTGCTGAATTGAAAATTCTGTGTGGATTAGAAGAGGAATTGCAGCTGAACAATTCATGAACCATATGATGCAAGATTTATGATTCGAAACTGCAGCTAGTAGATCTATAAAAAAAAAAAGAGAAAAGAAGTAGAAGAAGTGAAAGGAGTGTGCCAACAAAGGTGAAATGTATCAAGGGTGAGTTACAAGGGTTGTTGAGTGAGAATTTATGTTGAGTGGCTATTTCACTTGACATCGTATGTTCTTTGATATAAATCTGATCTGAAAGGAAAGAAGAAGAGAAGAGCTCGGAAAAATTTGATGAGAAAAGAGAAGGAAACAAGTTGGCACGCAATAGGAAAACTTGGCAACATGAAGTCAAGGAAGGTTTTTTCATCCAAATCAAAGGCAATTATTCAAGTTTGACTTCACAACACTTTTGAGATCATTAGGGGACTGTATAGAGAAGCAAAATGCATTGGAAATATCCTCAAGCACTCAAGTCTTCCACTTTATCCATTTTTCCATTTTCTTGATTTTTACTCCATTTCTTACCATTTTCCATGCTTTTATTTGTTTTTGTAGATGTTGATCCTAATCATGACTAATGGTGGAGAGTAGATAATAAGCAAGCCTATGGTAGTGCAAGAAAAAAAAATGATGAACCAGGCAGCAGACAAATTGAACCTGGGGTGACCGGCCCGGCCCCACGGAAGTTTCCCACCGGTCACCAGGGTAAATTGGGAAGCGCTCGTGGTGGTCAGGCTAGAAGCCCAGTGCCCCAGGATTCGCGCCCCATTTGGAGGAAAAATTCCTGCAAAATGCGTCGTAGCTGGGGATTCCTGCAAAATGCGCCGTAGCTCGTGGTGGTAGTGCAAGAAGCATATGTGTTTGAGTGAGCTCCACTTCCATCATCAACTTAGAACTTAAGGAGAGAGCCACCAAAATTTTCCTTGAAAGGCTAGTGATTTAAATTCATCTCAATGAATCATGATGGATGAAAAGGCTAAGTTGTTGATTTAAGGACAAGATATTAATCCATAGAGCTTAGATTTTTGAGAATTGACAACCTTAGGTAATTTCTTTTCATTTGCTTCTAATTATGCTTTAGGAAACCTAAGGGATACTTACTTAGTGATTTCGCGAGACGCTCAAGGTTAAGTGTGGGGGAGTTGATAGAAACCATTTTGTTGATTATTTTAATTGCTAAAATCCATGTTTGACCTATGTTTTTATTGCTTAATTATGAAATTGCCCTAGGTTTTAGAATTTCCTCTTAATTTGGACTTAATTGCAAATTTGCACATTTTTGGATTATTTGGCTACTAATTTTCTGATATATTTTTATAGGCATGAAAGGATCCTGGACCTAGGGCATACTGGGTCAAACTTGAGTCGGAAGTGACCCGGATCGAGTTATCAAGATTAGGATTAAATCTGGGCCATCCGATTCAAAAGCGGCTAGATCTGAGCCATCCGGGACCATCGGAAGCAATCCGAGCTAGGGTTAGGGTTGATCAAGCACTCTGATCAAGATCTGAAGGTTTCATCCCAATCAGAGCTAAATCAACCGTTGGATCAAGCTCGGAGGGCTCTAGATCGTCCATTCAAAGATTAGGTTGATCTGGACCATCCCTTGCATATCTGGAGGATCTAAGCTATCACGAGGCAGATCCTGACCCCAGATCAACATCCTCAAAGTTTGGCTCAAATCAGAGCAAGATCAGCCGTTGGATTTTCTCAATTCAATCTGAGTCGTCCATTCTTATGTATTTAATCAGAAATTCCCTGCCTTCAGCCGTTGTCGCATCTCCGCCGCAGTTGCTTCCTTCTTCGTTTCTTCTTCAGTTCTTTAGCTTGTTTCTTTAATCCAAGGGGCGCGACCCCTCATTTCTTGCTTAGATCGAATCTTAGGTCATTGGGAAGGCTTCTCGGTGAATTTCCAGCTCTCAATTGCCCAAGAACAGAGCTTTTGTGAGGTCTCCGGAGCTCTGCCATCTGATTTTGTCAACATCGGTTGCGCATCATTTCATCACCCTGAGTAGTTCAGAGGGGTTCCCTGGAGTGCTCGGAGCTATCCCAATTCATCATCGCAGCTGAGTTGAAGGAATTGGATGGGCTTTCGGATTTGAGCAGAGATGAGCTGGTTTTGAATCGCAGAGACAATTTCTTGATGATTTGCTGAGCTTGCGGGTTCGAGGCTCACACTTGCGTGACGAACAAGGAGGATTCGAGCTAGGGAAAGATTGAGGCTTAGATTTCTTTAGTTAATTTCGGGTTTTCTAGCTGTTAATTTTCATTTCTGTCATTTCTGTTTCATTACTGAATTCGTATCAGAATGTTTAATTTCAATTTCTTAATTGTTCTTGCTTAATTAGGTTTCAATTCTGCAATAGTATCAGATAGATTGTTGTTAGTGAGCTTTCAGATTTAATTTTAGTTCATTTCTTGTCTTCATGCTTGCGTGCCATTTCCATTTGTGCGTATCAGCTCTGTTCTGAAATTTCAGTTCAGCTGCTGAGTTTTTCAATTTATTTCCACTCTAATTCGTGTCTAGTTTAATTCTTGTAATTGCAGACAACATTAGTTGTTATTGAATTGATTTGAGATTGTTTAGCAAGTTAGATTTATTTCTGCGTTTAAGTTCGGCTTGTTTCGTATCGATTCAATTTCTGCAACTCAGCTCAATTCTGAACTTTCAGCTTGAGATTTCTGAGCTTTTGTATCAAATAAATGTGAGTTCTATTTAAGCCTTGCTGATCTTTAGGATTGTGCATCCATTTCAGCTCATTTTCTGGGTTTGTGTCCAATTCGGTTGTTGGATTTCTGCATTTGGTCTGAAATCGCAGATCTGATACAAGTTTTGTTTCATAAACTCAATCCTGCAGTTCTGAAATTCTGTTTCATTCTCTGATTTTCATCATTATTAGTTTCACCTTCCAGCTGCACTGATCAATTCATTTCTGAATTGGCAGTTCACGATTTCTTCATTCAGCAGCAGATTTGGCACAGCAGTTTCCTTAGTCTGCATATCACTTTTGCTAAGTTTCTGCATGACTGTAATTTGCACTTAATTTTGTTTGCTNGACACATTGCTTGATACATCCTTGGTAGAAAATAATTGTGAAATTTCTATTGAAGTGCCAAGGATTGATTTCTTTGTTTGTGACGAGTTTTTGGATGCAAATGTCATAGGAAATAATTATGAAAAATTTATTGAGGCACCACAAACTGATTTAATTGGATATGATGCAGTTTTGAATTTATTTCATGCAGAGACTGATATTATTATATTTCTTTCTGACCCTGCACGCTTGAGAGAGATATTACATTGTTTTGCAGGGTCTAGACGACTTCAGGAGTGGGAGCTCCAACTGAACAGACTTCAACCTCCTGGAGGGACTTCTAAAAGGCAGAAAGAAGGAGGAGATGATTTTACTTTAATTTGAAGCACTCCATTCCTTCAATGGATTTTGAACCTAAATCGCCTGCGGCCACCAAAGCAAATTTTTGTAAAGATCAAGTGTGGGGGAGTCCTAATTCTCCCAGCCACTTATGTCCCCCCACTACCACGATGGAGGCTACTTCTGGATCGACTCCGTCCACCAGAAATAAAGGGGAGTTTGTTCCTTCTTGCATTTCCCTTCACTGTTATGACTTCTAGAATTTTCTTTTAAGTTGAGTCCTTGCTAATAAATGCATGAGTAGAGTAGAATGCATAGGAGTCATTGTAAATACCTTGTTATTTCTTTTGTCACTTTTTCTTGAATGACTAGGAATAAATGTATTCATCTAGGTTATCCCATAGCATTTTAGAATCTCTTGGAAATTAAATTAAATTTGGTTGTCAAAACCGAGGGTTTGAGCTAATGGATGAATTCTTGGATGCTTGAGTACTACTTGGTTTTAGATTCTTAATTGATGACTTGAGATGAATTATTTTTGCCTAGTGAGAATTAGCCTTATATTTGTGACACACATATGTTATTGCACTCTAGAACTTACTTAGGTTCTTTCAAAATCATATTTCAATGATTGGATCACATCTATAGAGACTAATCATTTTGTTTACCTTTCTACATCAATTTTGGCAAAAATCATGTCTAGTCTATTTGTCTTTCCTTATTCCTAATCTTAACCCCAATTTTTCTATGGATTTGTTTGCTTGGGATGTTTTCTTGATGCTACTTTGCCCGAGACGGACAAAGAATTAAGGGTGGGGGAGTGATTAGTGATTTGGAATCAATTTTTATCAAGGATGCACTTCATGTCGAAAATTTTTTTTTGTCCACTTGGGTGGAGCTTGGTACCAAGAACAAGTGGGAATTCAGTTGTGAATTGGAGGAGAAGTGTTTCTCTCATTGCAACCCTCATTGAATCCGGTTGAAGGGAGATTTCTGTGGACTTAAAAGAAAAATGAAAAAAAAAATGTGCCAAGGAAAAGAAGATTGTTGTGAAGATATCTTGGGTCCGGAGATGGATTGGATCAAGAATTGGGGAGCTGAGAAAAAAAAATGGAAGAGGCTGTACAATTCAATTGCAAAGAACCTATGGAAAGAGTCTAAAAAAATCAGTAAGTGGATGATTGTTAAACCAAAATGGAATGGTAAAAGAAGTGGCCAAGAGATTGAATCCACAAGAAAGTAATTCAAAGAAGAAGAAGAGTGTTTCGGTATCACTAGAATTCAATGGGCATAGACACAGTTTAGTATCCATCTAAATCCGAATTTTGGGTGTTGGAAATCAGTGATGTAGTGCCAAATTAAGTGAAGCAGTTTTGACGAAGAATTCTTCAATGAAAAGCAAAATGGCACGCAAGCAAAAGCAAAGTTGTGCCATAGAAAAAAATCAGTAAAGCTTGGACTTGCAGCTGTACCTTGCATTGAAAATCAGTAAACTTTATATCAAGAAGAATTGCAGCTGTACATGGCATTTAGCTACGCTGAAGATTGATCAATTCTGAAACATGGAAGCAGAAATTTAGCTATTGCAGAAAATCGGTGCTATTGCAGAAAACATTTAGCTATTGCAGAAAATCTGAGCTGGAAATCCCATCTACTGATCTGGAATGGAATGGAATGAATTTGCAGCTGAACAAAATCTGAGCTGGAAATCCAACTAACTAATCAGAAGTTTGAATGGAAGCTGAAATGAATTCTGAATTGAAGAGAAAAATGCAGGAAAATCTGAAACCAATGGAAAAATCTGTGCCAAGTTGAAGCTGAATTATGATTGCTAGGCTAAGAATCAAGGGAACAAAGATATGAATGTATTAAAGAGTGATGAGTGCATCCTTTACTGATCAGAATTGTGGCTGCTAGATTGATAGATCAAAACAGAGAAATTTTTGTAGTGCCATGGTCTCAAGTGAAGCAATTGCATTCTCCACTACTACTTGATGCTAGGATAAATTGTGAAGCTGCTGGGGAGAAATCAGATTCTTGATTCTGAAGTGCTCAAATTGAAGATTGAGAGAAAAAAAAAGAAAAAGAAAAATAGATCGGAAAAAAATCAGAAAAGAAGAAAGAAAAGAGAAAGAAACAAAAGGGGCACACAAAGGAGTTTTGGCCTCATGAATTTAGTGGAATGCTTCTCATCCGAATTACATCTTTGTTCCACTACCTTTTTTGACTCCACTAGAGGAAAAGAAAGCAGGAAATGAATTCAGTAGCTGACCAAGAGAAAGAGAAAAGAAAAGGAAGAAATTGGCACGCAAATGGCAAAATTTGGCACAAAAGGACTAGTGAGGATTTTTTATCAAATTCTTAAAGGGAAATGCCATAGTTTTACTCCATCACACTTTTGATTTCACTAGAGGACTGACAAGAGGGGCAAAGCACATTGGAAACATACTTGAGCACTCAAGTCTCCCACTCCATCAATTTTTCCATTTTCTTGGTTTTACTCCATTTCTTACCATTTTCTATGTTTTCATTTGTTTTTGTAGATGTTGATCCTAATCATGACTAATGGTGGAGAGTAGATAATAAGCAAGCCTATGGTAGTGCAAGAAGCATGTGTGTTTGAGTGAGCTCCACTTCCATCATCAACTTAGAACTTAAGGAGAGAGGCACCAAAATTTTCCTTGAAATGCTAGTGATTTAAATTCATCTCAATGACTCATGATGGATGAAAAGGCTAAGTTGTTGATTTAAGGACAAGATACTAATCCATAGAGCTTAGATTTATGAGAATTGATGACCCTAGGTAATTTCTTTTCATTTGCTTCTAATTATGCTTAAGAAAGCCTAAGGGATACTTACTTAGTAATTTCGCGAGACGCTCAACGTTAAGTGTGGGGGAGTTGATAAGTACTATTTTGTTGATTATTTTAATTGCTAAAATCCATGTTTGACCTATGTTTTTATTGCTTAATTGTGAAATTGCCCTAGGTTTTAGAACTTACTCTTATTTTGGACTTAATTGCAAATTTTCATTAAATTGGGTTATTTGGCCACTAAATTTTGGATCTATTTTTGTAGGCATGAAAGGTTCATGGACCTAGGGCATTCTGGGTCAAACTTGAGTCGGAAGTGGAACCGGATCGAATTATCAAGCTTACGATTAATCCGGGCCGTCCGATTCAAAAGTGGCTAGATCTGAGCCATCCGGGATAATCTGAAGCAATCCGAGCTAGGGTTAGGGTTGATCAAGCACTATGATCATGATCTGAAGGTTTCATCCCAATCAGAGCTAAATCAACCGTTGGATCAAGCTCGGAGGGCTCTAGATCGTCGATTCAAAGATTAGGTTGATCTGGACCATCCGTTGCAAATCTGGAGGATCTGAGCTACCACAAGGCAGATCCTGACCACAGATCATCATTATCAAAATTTGGCTCAAATTAGAGCAAGATCAGCCGTTGGATTTCCATCGATCAATCTGGGTCGTCCATTGATAAGTATTTAATCAGAAATTCCCTCAGCTTTCTCCTCATCGCGTCTCCACCGCAGCTTCTTCCTTCTTCAGTTCTTAGTCGTTTCTTAGCTAGTTTCTTCAATCCAAGGGGTGCGACCCTTCATTTCTTGCTTAGATCGAATCTTAGGTCATTGGGAAGGCTTCTCGGTGAATTTCCAGCTCTCAATTGCCCAAGAACAGAGCTTTTGTGAGGTCTCCGGAGCTCTGCCATCTGATTTCATCAACATTGGCTGTGCATCATTTCATCACCCTGAGTAGTTCAGAGGGGTTCCCTGGAGTGCTCAGAGCTATCCCAATTCATCATCGCAGTTGAGTTGAAGGAATTGGATGGGTTTTCGGATTTGAGCAGAGATGAGCTGGTTTTGAATCGCAGAGACAATTTCTTGATGATTTGCTGAGCTTGCGGGTTCGAGGCTCACACTTGCGTGACGAAGAAGGAGGATTCGAGCTAGGGAAAGATTGAGGCTTAGATTTCTTTAGTTAATTCCGGTTTTTTTTAGCTGTTAATTTTCATTTCTGTCATTTCTGTTTCATTACTGAATTCGTATCAGAATATTTAATTTCAGTTTCTTAATTGTTCTTGCTTAATTAGGTTTCAATTCTGCAATAGTATCAGATAGATTGTTGTTAGTGAGCTTTCAGATTTAATTTTAGTTCATTTCTTGCCTTCATGCTTGCGTGCCATTTCCATTTGTGCGTATCAGCTCTGTTCTGAAATTTCAGTTCAGCTGCTGAGTTTTTCAATTTATTTCCACTCTAATTCGTGTCTAGTTTAATTCTTGTAATTGCAGACAACATTAGTTGTTATTGAATTGATTTGAGATTGTTTAGCAAGTTAGATTTATTTCTGCGTTTAAGTTCAGCTTGTTTCGTATCGATTCAATTTCTGCAACTCAGCTCAATTCTGAACTTTCAGCTCGAGATTTCTGAGCTTTTGTATCAAATAAACGTGAGTTCTATTTAAGCCTTGCTGATCTTTAGGATTGTGCATCCATTTCAGCTCATTTTCTGGGTTTGTGTCCAATTCGGTTGCTGAATTTCTGCATTTGGTTTGAAATCGCAGATCTGATACAAGTTTTGTTTCATAAACTCAATCCTGCAGTTCTGAAATTCTGTTTCATTCTCTGATTTTCTTCATTCAATCAAGCAGAGCATTCCATTATTAGTTTCACCTTCCAGCTGCACTGATCAATTTATTTTTGAATTGGCAGTTCACGATTTCTTCATTCAACAGCAGATTTGGCACAGCAGTTTCCTTAGTCTGTATATCACTTTTGCTAAGTTTTTGCATGACTGTAATTTGCACTTAATTTGTTTGCTTCACATCTATTTACTTAACATTCTTGGCTTCACACCAGTTGTAGACCTACTCTTTGCATCAAGGAGCAACTCCAAACTGCAGCTTGCTACCTCTGAACTTTGTATCAGCTTGTTTCTTGCACATCAACTTATCATAGCTGAATTGAGTTTCAGTTTTCTTACTTAATAACAAATTTTTTAGCATTCAGCTCATTTCGAGACTCAATTCTTGAAGCTAAGCATAGTTTTTGGTGTGCTGTTGCACCAGAATTCTGCATTGCTTTGTATCCGGACTCATTTCTGAATAGCTGTTCCCAAATCTGAATTTTTCCCTTCATTGATCCAAAGCATTTCACTAAGAGTGTTGACTTCCAAGTGAACTGGTTAGTTTCAATTTGACTTGTTCAGCTTCATTCCTGCAGTTAGTATCACTTTAGGCACAACAGCTTCCTTTTCTGCATAATAACTTGTTGCATTTGTTTGCTTCCTGATTTTGTAGCTAACTGGTGTTGTATTTGTCTTAAGTTGATTGCTGAATTTTATGGATAACCTTTGACTTAAGCCTGCTTGCTTAACATTGGGTTTTGATGGATTGATAAATCCTGAAGGCGAATTTAAGGAGTCGTGTGCTATTACAGTTTGTATCAGTTGAATTCTAAAGGTTGCATGTTTGCCTTAATTGGTCAAAGCCTCATTCGGTCAAGCTTATTAATTGCCATTACTTTGTTTAGCTTATTAACTAAGTTCCTCTTTTTTCATTGCATTTCCATGTCTATTTGAAACCAAATCCAAATCACATTCGAAATCCGAAATTCATAAACGACACATAAACACGAGCATCGAATCACACAACGTCAACTAGTCCCGAGGAAAAATACGACCTGTGGCCCCTTTACTACGTTTTCATATTTTGATTGCAAAAAGGGTTTCCATCACATTTATAAATTCTAAATTTTGACGGATCCACACATTTCGTGACAACTTTAATTAGGTAAATCGGGTCCATCAATCACTCCCCGGATAACCTCCGGCTAGCTCTTGTCTCTCCTTGTGGGTGGAGAAACCTCGCCACAATCCCAAGCAAACCTCTAAGCACAAAGACTATTATTTGGACTTTAACCAAGACCAAATTCGTCAAAAGTTTCAACCCTCACGAAGTCTTCTTTAAATAGAACTTAGGGCTAACAACTCGCCACCAGTCGACTGCACTCAGGGCAGTCGACTGGTGCCACTGAAAATCGATCGTTGCAACTCTAACGTTCGAATTTTCAGCCAACTCACCAGCCGCTACCAATCGACTGCTCCCAGGGCAGTCGACTGGTCGTTTACTAAGCCTAGGGTTACACTCCCTAAGTACATTTCACTCCACACTTGAACCCTCCAAGCATAGTTCTCGAGTACAATCACACAACACTCGTACCCTCATGACTCAACTGACGCCTCACAAGCAGCCTCGACTATTGCCTTCGCGCCCTCTTCATCTTCGGCTCTCGTCCCTCGGATGCACACAAGCCTCCAGCTTACCTCCATGCCATCCTTCACGCATGCCTCGAAGTCCGCGCCTCTCAGCTCATCGTCCCTGCTCTTCATAGTCCCTCAGGTGCGCACACAAGCCCGCGGCTTGCCTCCATGCCACCCTTCACCGTACTGAGGTCGTCCAGTCAAGTTAATATGTGTAACCTGTACAACCTGCACACTCAACATACACATATTAGAACACAAGGGAAACCTAACTTAAACCCTTTGCCCAAACATCAAAACTCATGGTCACTCCGGACCACAGATTGCCTCAACATGGTCGTGCCAGGGACAACCTTGACTGAAGAAGTGCACGACTCGTGCTAGGGGGCACGACCTCGCCATGGAAGCGGTAGGGGTCGTGCCTCCAGGGCCACGACCAGTTTTGTTAGTCTTCTTGCTACGTTTTGATCCTTTTCTTGTCCATTTAGCTCCAAAATGTTGAAATAGGAGAAAAATATATCTCCGAACTAGAAATAGAAAATATACTGATAAAAGCTAAGAAATATGTATAACAACTTAAATGTGAAAATATGTGAATGAGTGTGAAAATGATGATAAAAAAGTATTAAATCTACTCTCATTAGTATGTTTGCGAGACCAAAAGGCGCACATTACTTTCATATTTACCAAATATCACACTCAATTATATTCTTTTCTCATTCTACCCTTATGGAAAAACTAATTTTTTTCTTATTCTTTTATTCTCTTTCCTTTCCTTTCTTCTCTCTCTTATTTTTATTTGCATGCATGCATAATGTGGGCTCCATAGTGTTTAAAATTTAGCTAAGTGCCTTAGCCAAGAGAAGAACCGCGGGCTTGATATGGTAATATCAGTCCCACGTTGGGCTTGTATGGAACTATATCAGACCCAACGTGGACTTGATATGAGTCAATATCTAACCTATTTATAAGGGAAAATAAAAATATCACTAGACCTAAAAATTTTCAAATATTGTTTTACTTCAGATTTTGCAATTTGAACTGAACAATGAACAAAAAAGCAATTTTACTAAGCCAAAATTATATTTTTGCAAAGGAAAGAAAAGTGTTTGAATCATAAAATTAAGTCACAGACATATGAACTTGTAGTAGGAAAAGCAAGCAGAAATCATCTATAACACCTTTTTGAAGAAAAAAATTATTTCATTTATAAACAAAATAAAGTGCAGTTAGTATAATCATATGAACCATTACGAGAATGACTTTGTATGAGATGAAACATTGATATATTGCGAGCACGAGAAAAGAAAAAAAATTTGTAGATCAATCATTATCCAATCAAAATAGAATGTTTACATTCAATTTTATCTACCTCTAATTGCAAATCGATGGAAAATGTACAATAGTAGCCGCTGAGATTAGCTAAAAGATCAATTTTATCGGAATGTAAGACATCCCATTTTATTTCTTGATTACTTTTTATTTCATTTTAACACTTTCAGACATCCCAAATAAATAATGTATAGAATATTTGAACTCCTTCCAACCTTAAAAATCCAAAAGAATTTAAATGAGTGCAATTGGAGCTCTCTATGTCTATCAATCGGTTTAAACTGAAGAATCGACAAGAAACCCCATGTGTCAAACCAAATGTGGGTTTTTTGTCGATACTTCTTATTTTATTTTAACACCTCTAGAAAGCTGAAATAAATAATGAATTACATATTTGAATTTTTCATAATCTCAGGAATCCATAGGAACTAAAATGAGTGCAATTGGAGCAGTATAGATCCATCAACGAGTTTAAATCGAAGAATCGACCAAAATCCCACATTGGGCCTGATATGATTCCATTTCAGGCTCAATGTGGGGTTTTGGTCGATTTTTTGATTTAAACCCGTTGATGGACTTACAGAGCTCCTATTACACCCATTTCAGTTCCTGTAGATTCCTGAGGTTGCAAGGAATTCAAATATACAATCTATTATTTATTTTGGCTTTCTAGAAGTGTTAAAATGGAATAAGAAGAATCGACAAAAAACCCACATTTAGCTTGATACTTGGGCCTGGTATGAATCAATATGTTGGGCCTGATATAATTCATTATCAGACCCATGTTACGTCTGCTATTGAATCATATCATTCGAAACATGGGTCTGATATAAAATTATATCGGGCATATTGTGGTTGTTTTTATTGATTTTTCAGTTTAAACCTATTGATTAACTTAGAGATTTTCGATCGCACCCATTTCAGGTCCTGTGGATTCTTGAGGTTACAAGGAGATTAAATATTCTGTCCATTATTTATTTGGGATGTCTGAAGGTGTTAAAATGAAATAAGAAAGAATCGATAAAAAATCTATCTTTTTTATCGATTTTTCTTATTTCAATTTAACACCTCTAAACAACCCAAATAAATAATGGATAGAATATTTGAACTCCTTTGATTCTCAATAATCTACAAGAATTGCAATAGGTGCAATTGGAGCTCTTTAGGTCTATCAATGGGTTTAAATTGAGGAATTGATAAAAAAATCCACATTGAGCCTGATATGATTCAATATTAAGCCCAGCGTGGGTTTGCTATTGAATCATATCAGGCACATGTATCAAGTTAAATGTGAATTTTTTTATTGATTTTTCATATTTCATTTTAACACCTCCAAACAACACAAATAAATAATAGATTGCATATTTGAATTCCTTGCAACCTCAGAAATCTATAAGAATTGAAATGGATGCAATCGGAACTTTGTAGGCCCATTAACAAGTTTAAATCATAGAATCAAACAAAAACCTACATTGGGCCTAATATGATTCCATATCAGGCCTAACGTGGGTTTTTTGTCGGCTTAATTCTTCGATTTAAACCCATTGATGGACCTACGGAGCTCCGATTGCACCCATTTCAGTTCGTGTGGATTTATGAGGTTACAAAGTATTCAAACATGCAATCTATTATTTATTTCGGCTGTCTAGAAGTGTTAAAATGAAAGAAGAAGAATCGATAAGAAACCCTGTTAGATCGATACAGTTGCTAGAGGGGGGGTGAATAGCACTTTTCGAATCTTCTTCTTCCTACGTTATTAGTTGCGCAAGCGAAAATACAAAAGAATAAAACTAACAACAAGAAAGCAATGCTAACAATACCGATTTACTTGGTATCCACCACTAAGGGTGACTAATCCAAGAATCCTTCGGTGGATCACTCCCCGGATAACCTCTGGTTAGCCCTTGTCGCTCCTTGTGGGTGGAGAAACCTTGCCACAACACCTCAACAATACCTGAGCACTTAGACTAATATTTGACTCTTACCTAAAGCCAAATTCGTCAAACCTTTCAGCCAACATGAAATCCACTTAAATAAAACTAAGGATGAAACCCTCGCCACTAGTCGACTGCTCCCAGGCCAGTCGACTGGTGCCAGTCAAACAGTAGTCTAACGGCTCGCTGCAACAACTAATTTTTGACTTTACCAGTCAAACAGTAGTCCAACGGCTGACTGCTCCCAAGGCAGTCGACTGGTTGATAAGTACTATTTTGTTGATCATTTCATATTCTAAAATCCATGTTTGGCCCATATTTTACTTGTTTAATATTGAATTTATCCTAGGTTTTATGAATTTATTCTATTTTGGACTTTATTGTAAATCTTGATATATTTGAAATATTTTGGCACTAAATTGTGAATCTACTTTTATAGGCTTGGAAGGATCATGGACCTAGGTCATACCGGGTTAATCTTGAGCCAGAAGTGGACCGGATCGAGTGATCAAGCATCCGACTGATATGGACCGTCTGATTCAAAGATGGCTAGATCTAAGCCCTCTGAGAACTTTTGATTCAATCTGAGCTAGGGTTAAAGCTAATCAAGCACTCAGGTCAAGATCTAAAATTTCATCCAAATCAGAGATCATTTAGCCGTTGGATCAAGCTCAGGAGGATCTAGACCGTCCATTCAAAGATCGGGTAGATCTGAGCCATCCGTTGTAAATTTGGAAGATCCGAGCTACTAAGAGGCAGATCCTGACCCTTGATCAATATCTGGAAGTTTTGGTTCAGATCTGAAGAGATCCAGCCGTTGGATGGAGTTAAGAAAATCTGGGCCGTCCATTGCTAAGTATTTAAACGTAATTTCTCCTCAGGTTGTAGTTGTTGCGTCTTCACCGCAGTCTTCATCTTCTTCGCATTTTTCTTCACTGTTCTTGAATTTTCTTCATCTGAGGGCGTGACCGCATCGATTCCTACATTGGATCAAGTTCTAGATCGTAAGGAAGATGTCTCCGTGAAGATTCCAGCTCCAATTCGCCACTGAACAGAGCTGATTGAGGGTTTCATCAGCTCTGCCATTCGATTGCCTTGGTCTCGGTTATGTGCCGTTCTCATCCATCTGAGCTAGCCGGAGGGTCCTCTGGATTGCTCAGATCATCCCCAAGTCATCATCGCAATCCAACACAGCTAGATAGAGGAGATCGAATGGGTTTTTCAGCTGGTAGCAGAGTTTGAGTTTGAATCAATCACTGAGACAGATTTTTTCAGCGATTTGTTGGGCTAAGGGGTTCGAGGCTCACTCTTGTGTGACGGCAAGAAGATCTTGAGCTAAGGAAGGGATTGAAGCTTCATTTCTTAGTGAATTTTCATTTCTGTACTTTAGTTTCATTGTTGAACATTATTTTCTTCGTATCATTTCCATTTCTGAACTTTGTATCAATTGAACTTAGTTTTATTGAATTGTTCCTGCACTCATTAGGTTTCAATTCTGCAAGTTAATTAGTTAGGTTGTTTGTTTAGAGAACACTTGGATTTAATTCCAGTTTTGCTCCGCACATCAGTTTAATTCTGTATATCAATTTATTTCTGCAAAATTCAGCTTCATTTCTGCAAAATTTCAGTTTCAAGTGTGCAAGTTTCGGTTATTAGCTTCTAAAATTTGTGTCAAGAGAACCTTAGATCGTCTACATCTTGTTTGAACATTAGATTGCGCACTCGAATTTAGCTTGCCTTGTTTGGTTGTTCTGCATTTGAATTGTTTCTACGTTTCTGCACACTGTTTCTGCATTCCTGCACATTATTTTCTGCCTTAGATGTTTCTGAATTGATCTGCACTCTGTTTCTGAATTTCTTCCTTCAGTCTTGCGTATCACTTCACTGGTAGCTTACCTTTCCAAGCTGATTTGATCAGTGTAATTTCTAAATTGTCAGATATAGCTTTGGCACTTAGTATAAGTTTCTTTCAGCACATAGGTTGTTTCCACTGCGTATCAAATTGTTCAATTCTGCACTTTGTATCAAGGGCAGCTTAGGCACTGATTGGTATCAAGTTATATGCTACTTTTAGTGTGCTAAGGTGTTTGAAATCAGTTAGTATTGCATTCGGTTGTTTCTGAACCTTCTCATCCATATATGAATTTGTTTGTGTCTAAATTTTGTAGCCAGCTTTCATTTTGCTTGTTTTAAGTTTGATTCCTGAAGTAAGTTTTTTGCATTAGCTTCAATCGAAAATGTCAGCACTATTTTGACTCACTTTGCTTAGCATCTAGTTGCATTTGATATCAAATTTGTCCTCCAAGTTTGGCTACTTTGCATTGGTAGATTTAAGTTCCCAATTGTTTGAATTCATTAGTTGAAATTACCTAGCTTAAGTTCCATAAATAATTTTTCTTTCCTTTTTCATTGTGTTTTCATTTTTGATTTCAACCCAAATCCAAATCTTATTTGAAACCCAAAAATATTTGACGACACATAAACTCGAGCTCGAATCAAACATCCTTAACTAGCCCTCGAAAAAATACGACCTGTGACCCCTTTACTACATTTATATCTTTGTTAGCAAAAAGGGTTTCCGGCTTTACAAATATCTAAATTTGAGACCCACATTCGTGACACCTATCTTTTGGGTCCATCAAATTTTTGGTGTCGTTGCCGAGGACACACTAGTTGAGTTTGTTTGATTTTTGCTTGTGTGCTTATTTCATATTTTTCTTGATCCGTTCGTGTGCTTACTGCTATATCTTTTGATTTATTTAATCTGCTTTATTTTTCTATACACATTTGCTGCGATTTGTTTATTTTATGACCAAGTCAGCAGGTGGTGATCTTGAAGAATTTGACCCTGAAATTGAGAGAACTTTCAGAGCAAGGAGAAACCAAGGCATAATTTCAGAGGCTATTGATATTCCTCCTCTTCAGACTATTCCTACTCATTTAGGCATTATCATGGCAGACCACCAGAAGACCATGAAAGAACTTGCAGCACCATATGACACATTTCAGTATTCCAGCATTGCTTATCCAGAGCTGATTGATGATTTTGAGCTTAGATCCGGACTCATCCACTTGTTGCCCAAATTTTAAGGATTATCTGGAGAGGACCCTAACAGACACTTGCATGGGTTTCACGTAGTCTGCTCCACCATGAAGCCTCAGGGGATTTCAGAAGAAGATATTAAGCTGAGAGCATTCCCATTTTCCCTGACTGGAGCAGCAAAGGATTGGTTCTACTATTTACCTATTGGTCACGTGTCTAGCTGGATTTCCATGAAGAAGGCATTTCTAGAAAAATATTTCCCAGCCTCCAGAACTGCAATCATCAGAAAGAGCATATGTGGCATACAACAAGTGGTGGGAGAGACTCTTTATGACTACTGGGAGAGATTTAACAAGTTATGCTCCAGTTGCCCACAACACCAGATCAGCGAGCAGCTCTTTATTCAGTACTTCTACGAGGGTTTATTGCAGATGGATAGGATTATGATAGATTCTGCAGCTGGAGGAGCCCTAGTTAACAAAACCCCGGATCAAGCTAGGGAGTTGATTTCTAACATGGCAGAGAACTCATAGTAGTTTGGAAGCAGAGCATTGTCCACCAGAGGAGTGAATGAGGTCCAGGTGGCTTCTAATGAACAAAAGGAGATTAAGAATTCTCTAGTAAAGCTCACATCATTGGTGAAGCAAATGACTCTTAATAATGCAAGTCAAAATTCCAACTTTTCGGCACCTCCACAATCAAGCCAAGTGATGAGGGTATGTGGTATTTGCTCTAGTCAGGAACATAATTCTGATTCATGTCCCGACCTCCAACATGATGAGACAATAGCGGCGTTGGTTAGGGGACAATTTCAAGCCAGGAATAACCCCTACTCTTCTACTTATAACCCTGGTTGGAGGGATCATCCAAATCTGAAATATGGAAATTCTTTCTGTTGGAGCAATCGACCCTAAGATGGTCCGGAGTGACCATAGGTTTTGATGTTTGGGCAAAGGGTTTAAGTTAGGTTTTCCCTTGTATTCTTATATGTGTATGTTGAGTGTGCAGGTTGTACAGGTTACACATATGGACTTGACTGGACGGTCTCGGTATGGTGAAGGATGGCATGGAGGCAAGCTGGAGGCTTGTGTGCACATCCGAGGGACCTTGGAGAGCAGGGACGATGAGCTGATGGGTGCGGACTTCGAGGCATGCATGAAGGATGACATGGAGGCAAGCTGGAGACTTACGTGCATCCGAGGGACGGGAGCCGAAGATGAAGAGAGCGCGAAGGCAATAGTCAAGGCTGCGGATGAGGAGTCAGTCGAGTCGTGAGGATCGAGTGCTGTGTGAATGTACTCGGGAAGGGATTCAGCTGGGGACCAGTCGACTGGCTGGTGAGCTGGCAAATTCGAACGTTGGGGGTATCAACGGTTGAATCTGGCTAGCACCAGTCGACTGCCCTGGGGGCAGTCGACTGGTAGCGAGAAATCTGTTGGTGCAAGTTACATCAATGATGTTCTCCTTTAAGTGTTTTAGTGTTTGACAATACACTTAAGTCAGTGATACAATAAACAGACAAAGGGGAGAAAAGGAGAAGTAACCTAAGTTGAAGAAATGTCCTAGTTACGCAAGGTATCGTAACCCTAGGTATCGTAACCCTAAGACCTAGCGAAGGGCTGCTAGGCACCTAGCGAAGGGCTGCTAGGTATCGTAACCCTAAGACCTAGTGAAGGGCTGCTAGGCACCTAGCGAAGGGCTGCTAGGTATCGAAACCCTAAGACCTAGCGAAGGGCTGCTAGGCACCTAGCGAAGGGCTGCTAGGCATAGAAGACCTAGCGAAGGGCTGCTAGGCACCTAGAGAAGGGATGCTAGGCACCTAGCGAAGGGCTGCTAGGCATAGAAGACCTAGCGAAGGGATGCTAGGCACCTGGCGAAGGGCTGCTAGGGAATGAAGACCTGGCGAAGGACTGCTAGGCACCTGGCGAAGAACTGCTAGGGAATGAAGTCATGGTCCAAGGGACTGAGCAACTTAGCTGAGCGATGAGTAAGGACAGGAGTAGAGACGGGTCAGGGTTTGGGCGTCTCGAGGTCCGAAGGTATTGGAAGCTAAGCAAAAGTCCACTCGAAGGGCTGGGTGGCAACCATCTCCTGAAAGGAGTAGGTGAAGGGCAAGTTCTCGGGGATGGGAACTTGTGCCGGTTCGACCTAGGGTTTCGTGGAAATTCGAAGTCTGAACCAAGTCCTTAAGGCTAATATTGAATGTACATTTGCTTTGTGTTTGTGTATCTTGCAGGTATCAAGAACCGGAGACAAAGCAGGTAACCAAGCAAAAGAAGTGTGCTGCCAGCCTTGAACCAGGGCGCCCCCATGCATCCAGGGTGCCCCCAACAGTGGGGGCGCCCCCAACAGTAGGGGCGCCCCCAGACAAAGCAGGAAAAAGCAGTATAGCGTTGAAGGCAGAATAGGTGTCAAGCGGGGCGCCCGGAGCGTTCGGGGCACCCGGGTCCAAACCTGTTTTGCTGTTTCGAGGTCGAAACACAGGATAAGCCTTCACAAGGGCACCCGGAAGGTCCGGGGTGCCCTGTTCAAAGGCTTTATCAGCTGCGGCGAGGTCGGCGTAGGGATAAGGTTTGACCGGGTTTATCGGGGTGCCCCCAGCGTCCAGGGCGCCCCCAGGAGGCCTATATAAGGGGCTTCGACCCCTCTGCTTCAACAACAACTTCCAAGAGCGATTCCAAGCATTCTGATCGACGACAATGCGCTAGAGACGAGGCTCTACGACCGGGAGGCTCCAGGAGGAAGTGCGCGGTACTTCGGAGGTCCAGATCGGCCGAGCTTCAAACTTTGTCTTGTTGGTTTGCTTTTATTTTATTCAGCACTTAATTTTATTTATCTTTTGATTGTAAACTTGCACTGTAAGTCGGGTTTCTCTGCCTCTGGAAAGTCCGAGAAGGAGACCAATAGTGGACGGGTGTTCCCGTGCATAGGCCTTGGATGTACTGACCCTGGGGGGTCGGGAACCAAGTAAAAATCCCACTGTGTCCTTGTATTGTTGTTTCTTTTTCTGTTTTATTTTCCGCTGCACTAACGCTCTGAATAGATCGAAAGTTTTACGAAGGTTTCACGAAAGTTTTCAACGATCGATATTCACCCCCCCCTCTATCGACGGCACCGGTACTACAATTGGTATCAGAGCCGAGCCTCTCTTCACCGGACTAACCGCCGACGGAGCAACAACGCCAGGAGTTGAGGGGGAGCCTAGGGGTGAATCAGGTATATCTTTTTTTAATGTCTAATTTTAAATTGCATATTATTTGTTTCACATGCAGGGAGAGAGGGCACTATAAAAATCAGTGTCCTACTCGTAAGACTCGATCTACACCACCGGCGGCAAAGGAGGTACCAGCGCCAGGAGTCCGGAGAAACAAGGATCACATACAATGCTTCAAGTGCGAAAAATCCGGACCTACAAGAACAAATGTCGGACGAAGGTACGCAAAATTTATGTTCCAAAAATTTTTAAATTTCCTGCACTGCCTTATGATAAAGTAGTTAATTTTTCTGATAAATTAGATTCACTGCATAGTAAAATTAATATTTTGCATGATAAATTACAAAATGTGAATATAACTAAAATATCAGAAATTAATTGTTTAATTCAGAATATCAATTCAGAAATTTCTAAAATTAATTCTGAAAATATTAATTCTGATAAAATTAATTCTGAAAATATTAATTCTGATAAAATTAATTATATAAATATTAATTCTGATAGAATTAATTCTGAAAATCTTAATTCTGATAAAATTAATTCTGAAAATTTTAATTCTGATAAAATTAATTCTGAAAATTTTAATTCAGATAAAATTAAAACTAAGGATAAATTTGAATTCAAATTCGAAAATCTTAAGGATAATTCGGAATTCAAACTCGAAAATCCTAAGGATAATTCCGAATTCAAATTTGAAAACCTTAAACATAACTCTAAGGATAATCCAGAAATTAATCTTAAAAATCTTAAAGATAATCCAGAAATTAATTCTGAAAATCTTAAGGATAATACAGAAATTAATTCTGAAAATCTTAAGGATAATCTAAAGATTAATTTTGAATTTCTTGAAAATATTGAAGATGAAATTCTCCTAGATAATAACTTAACTATAGATAATTTTGAAAGTTATTACAAAATCTTAACTAATGGCCCAAATTACTCCTCCTATTAAGAGGATACTAAAAGATATAATTGTGAGGATAAGGAGGATATGGAACTATCTAAGATTAGGGCCATAGTCAACAAAAATTACAAAGGTTCAAATAAATCCGAATTGTTAGAAAAATTTGAAAAGATTGATAAAGATGAAGAAGAAATTTTTGAAATAATGAAAATGATGAATTTAAATCCAAAACTATTAATTAATCATTATAATTCTAATTAAATTTGAATTAAATCTTAATTAAATTCAAATTAAATCTTAATTAAACTTTAAATTCAAATTAAATTCAAATTAATTCAAATTAAAGCTTAATTAAACTCCAAATTCAATTTAAATCCTAATTAAATTCAAATTAATTCAAATTAAATCGAAATTAAATTTAAATTAAATTAAATTTAAATTAACATAAATTAAATTAAATTAAATTAAATTCAAATTAACTTAAATTAAATTTAAATTAAATTTAAATTAAATTTAAATTAAATTTAAATTAAATTTAAATTAAATTAAATTCAAAATTAAATTCAAATTAAATTAAATTCAAATTAAATTAAATTCAAATTAAATTATTTCAAATCAAATCTTAATTAATTTAACTTAATTCAAATTAAATCTTAATTAATTTAACTTAAATTAATCCAAATATATTAAATATGAATTAATTCATACTTAAAATTAATTCAATTAGATTTTAATTAATTCAAACTTAAATTAAGTCAAATAAATTTAATTGAGTCAATTAAATTCAATTTAATTCTTGATCAATTTAAACTTAATCAATTAATTTCTAATTAATTCAACTTCAATTAATACTTAAGTAACCTGAATCCAACTAAAATCTTAAATAACTTAAACTCAAACTGAAATAAAATTTTACCCAAACTGTAACAATTAAAATTAATAACATTAAATATGTCAAAGTCGGTTGACATATTCGCGGGTTCACACGACATGTATCAAATTGGGAATTTGATACATCTTTAGAAACGTAATTAAAATGATTTAAATTGTTTGACTCATGCATAATTGCCATGTCATGCATTTGTTACTTCTTTTAAATACATGACATTGTCATTCATATTTAAATTTTATGCATATACTAGAACGGCTATAGGAAAAAGAATAATTGAATCTTGATCAACCTACTATTGGGTGGCGGTGAGATGATAGTACGTTAGGGAAGCCAATTCTAATAAGGTCAAGTATACTTGGTCTCTTTAGACTGGTGAAACTAGCCGAAGCTACCGATCCAAGACCCAAATTAGTTAGACCAGAATTTCTCAAAAAGTAATTTTGAAAATGAAATTTCATTAAAAGGCTTTGTCAAGGAAAGGGTTGATGATCCAATAAGGTTACGGCCAAAGAAGGCCTAGTGCCTCGCCAAGACCTGGAAGCCAATTTTTGAAATTCAAATTCAAGTTACTTCTTGTCAAATTCAAATCTAACACAAGCTTTAATTAAATCTTAGAGTTAATAATAAATTAAGAAAAATAATTCAAGCATCTCACAATACACTTATAAGGCAACCATGCTTGTTGTATTGATACATCTAAAATGGGTGAGATGTTAAGGACTAATAAATTGAAAAATATTTTTCAAAATTGTTTTTCAAAATTGTTAGAATATTTTCATAAAAATATATTTTCAAAATAGTGCTTCAACATAATAATATTTTTATGGAATTCATGCTTGTCTGATTGATTATACATATTATACATTTTCCAAAAATATATCTTTTCAAAAAATTATTTGACTCACTCAAATAGACACAAGCCTCTTAGGACAACACTCAAGTTTCTTAAGGCACTTAGATAGAGTCAAACGGTATCGGGTACAGGGGGAGTACTTTTCATTTTTTTTAAAATGATTTACAAAAACTGCACTTTAAACATTACTATCATTTGAAAAATAATTTTCGAAAACTATGCCTTAAATCATTATTACTTATGTTTTCAAAAAGGGTTTATGTTGTAAAAATTTACCTATTTCTTTGACTTTGATAAACCCTAAAGACACAGAGGAACGATCCACTTCATGATCTTCAAGGACTCCTAGGATGTGTCAAATTTAGGGGGAGTCTGAGTCAAAAGAAGAATTTCAGGAAATTTTTTTTGGTAATTATTTATTTTTTTGTTAAATATTTCTTTTTAATCTGAATCAAACCTTAAGACTCAGAGGAAGAGTACTTATGGTCAACAAGCTTCCCAGGACTGAGTCAAGTTTAGGGAGAGGTCAAATTAAAAGAATTATTTAATAACATATTTTCATATTTTCAAAATCTTGTTAAAAAGCTAAGTCTTTCAAAATACTATTATTCTACTTGTTAGAATTTGTGTGACTTATGAAATTATTTTTTTTGAAATAATGTTTACTTGGGTTGGAGAATTTCCAGGACACTTAGGAAATGTCCTTGTAGTCAACAAGGTTTCCCAGGATGGTGTCAGACTGGAAGATTAACCAAGTCAAGTAAAATATTGGGTCTTCAAAAGTTCACACATCTTTCAAAATCCACTAGCATATATTTTCAAAAGTATCATCATTTTTTTTGCAAAATTTTGTTAATATTTACTTGAGTTTGAAGAATTTCCAGGACACTTAGGAAAATGTCCTTGCAGTTAACAAGGTTTCCTAGGATTGTGTCAGATTGGAAAAGAAACCTAGTCAAGTAAAATATTATGTTTCAAAAATTACTTATATTTTTCAAAGTCTCTCTTTTTCAAAAATAGTTAGTACTTGCAAAATATGCATAACACTTATATTTTCCAAAATAGCATTCTTTCAAAAATTATGCATTTTTCCAAAAGTACTTAATATTTCAAAAAATTCAATACATTTTTCAAAGGTACTTATATTTTTCAAAAATTACATAATCTTTCAAAAATACATAGCATCCTTTTTAAATATGCATTTTTCAAAAAATACAATATACCATTCAAAATACAATGCTTTCAAAAACTTTGCACTAAGTATTTTCTAAAAGAATCAAAGGTTTTCATTGTTGGTGCAAGCAATTTCTTATTTTTTTTGATGTATGACAAAGGGGGAGAGGTGTGCTTAAGTTAGAAAAATTTTATTTTCTCCCAAAAATCTAAAAAGTAGTTTCAAAACTTATATCATTTTTTTTCATTTTTTGATCCCAAGGATGGTAAATTATCCCCTTCAACCAATCTAACTTAAGTTATTGTCAAACATCAAAAAGGGGGAGATTGTTGGTGCAAGTTGCATCAATGATGTTCTCCTTTAAGTGTTTTAATGTTTGACAATACACTTAAGTCAGTGATACAATAAACAGACAAAGGGGAGCAAAGGAGAAGTAACCTAGGTTGAAGAAATGTCCTAGTTACGGTAGGTATCGTAACCCTAGGTATCGTAACCCTAAGACCTAGCGAAGGGCTGCTAGGTATCGTAACCCTAAGTCCTAGCGAAGGGCTGCTAGGTATCAAAACCCTAAGACCTAGCGAAGGGCTGCTAGGCATAGAAGACCTAGCGAAGGGCTGCTAGGCACCTAGCGAAGGGCTGCTAGGCATAGAAGACCTAGCGAAGGGATGCTAGGCACCTGGCGAAGGATTGCTAGGGAATGAAGACCTGGCGAAGGACTGCTAGGGAATGAAGTCTTAGTCCAAGGGACTGAGCAACTTAGCTGAGCGATGACTAAGGATAGGAGTAGAGATGGGTCAGGGTTTGGGCGTCTCGAGGTCCGAAGGTATTAGAAGCTAAGCAAAAGTCCACCCGAAGGGCTGGGTGGCAACCATCTCCTGAAAGGAGTAGGTGAAGGGCAAGTTCTCGGGGATGGGAACTTGTGCCGATTCGACCTAGGGTTTCGTGGAAATCCGAAGTCCGAACCAAGTCGTTAAGGCTAATATTGAATGTACATTTGCTTTGTGTTTTTGTATCTTGCAGGTATCAAGAACCGGAGACAAAGCAGGTAACCAGGCAAAAGAAGTGTGATGCCAGCCTTGAAGCAAGGCGCACCGAGCAGTGGGGGCGCCCCCATGCATCCAGGGCACCCCCAACAGTGGGGGCGCCTCCAGTCAAAGCAGAAAAAAGCAGTATAGCGTTGAAGGCAGAATAGGTGTCAAGCGGGGCGCCCGGAGCGTCTGGGGCACCCGGGTTCAAACCTGTTTTACTGTTTCGAGGTCGAAACACAGGATAAGCCTTCACAAGGGTGCCCGGAAGGTCCGGGGCGCCCTGGTCAAAGGCTTTATCAGCTGCGGCGAGGTCGGCGCAGGGATAAGGTTTGACCGGGTTTATCGGGCGCCCCTAGGAGGCCTATATAAGGGGCTTCGACCCCTCTGCTTCAACAACAACTTCCAAGAGCGATTCTAAGCATTCTGACCGACGACAATGCGCTAGAGATGAGACTCTACGACCGGGAGGCTCCAGGAGGAAGTACGCGATACTTCGGAGGTCCAGATCGGTCGAGCATTAGACTTTGTCTTGTTGGTTTGCTTTTATTTTATTCCGCACTTAATTTTATTTATCTTTTGATTGTAAACTTGCACTGTAAGTCGGGTTTCTCCGCCTCCGGAAATTCTGAGAAGGAGACCAATAGTGGACGGGCGTTCCCGTGCATAGGCCTTGGATGTACTGACCCTGGGGGGTCAGGAACCAAGTAAAAATCCCGCTGTGTCCTTGTATTGTTGTTTCTTTTTCTGTTTTATTTTCCGCTGCACTAACGCTCTGAGTAGATCGAAAGTTTTACGATGGTTTCACGAAAGTTTTCAACGATCGATATTCATCCCCCCTTCTATCGACGGCACCGGTCCTACAAAATCAACCCCAAGTCCTATTTAAAGAGGACTTCGTGGTGGCTGAGTTTCTTGACGAATCTTGTCTTGGTTAAAGGCAAGATAGTAGTCTTTGTGCCCAGAGGTGTGCTTGGTGTTGTGGCGAGGTTTCTCCACCCACAAGGAGCGACGAGGGCTAGCCGGAAGTTATCCGAGGAGTGATCCACCGACGGATTCTTGGATTAGTCACCCGACCGGGGTGGATACAAAGTAAACCGGTATTGTTAGCGTTGTTTGTTTCGTTTATTATTGTTTCCGCTGTGCAACTAATAACACAGGTACAAGAAAGATCCGAGAAATGCTATTCACCCCCTCTAGCATACGAGAATCGATCCTAACAATTGGTATCAGAGCGAAGGACCGCTCTTGATCGGACTAACCGCCGAGGGAGCACACGCTAGAGGAAAATGGAAGGAGAAGGTCCGCTAGGGGACGACATCTACACTTCGCCGGCCTACGACCACGAGGATTTCAACTATTGGCGGGCGAGGATCGAGACGTGGTTCGGAATGGATTGGGCATGCCGAATTGTGCTTGAAGACCCCTTCAAAGTTCCAAAGGACAAGCACGGGAAGAATCTTCGTCCAAGATATTGAGACAAAGAGCTACAAGAACAATTTCGGGCAAATAAGAAGGTAATAGATATATTAATCAATATTTTGCCTACTAATGTGTTAAATGGTGTAGGGGAGTATCAAAGTGCATGTGAATTATGGAGTAAAGTGAAAGAGTATCATTAAAGTCCTACACATGCTCAAGAGCTCAAGTAGAAAAGTCAAAGTGGTCAAGAAGAAGAAGAAGAAAAGGGAGTGTCAACCTCTTCAAGTGAGGAGGTGGAATTAAGTGAAGGATCATTAACCTCCTCAAGAGAGGAAGAGGTCTCCACCTCAAGGATTGAGGGGGAGGAGAGACCCAATTCAATGTCGGATCAAGAAGAAGAATCTACATCATCCAAGGTTGAAGAAGTCAACCTAGTCTCCACCTCCACCAAAGCTAAATCGAAGGAGCACATCACATGCTTTGGTTGCAACGAAAAGGGGCACTACAAGGACAAATGCCCAAAAGGTAAGAAGGAGGTAAAATCTAAACCCGAGTCCATTCGATTTAAATCTAACGTGGGTTGTAGGATTGGAGGAACCCAAGAAAGGAAAAAGAAGATTAGATGCTTCACATATGGAGAATTGGGGCACTACCACACCAAGTGGCCAAAGAAAAATGAAATCAAGAAAATGGAGCATCTAAGGAGATGGGAGAAGGAGAAAAGAAAGAAGAGAAGAAGCTTACAACAAGGAGAAACTTCAAGGGTAAGGGAGGTAATTCCTAACCCTAGATTAAAGTGTAATTCAATTTCAAGTTTGTCAATGTATGATAAAAATAAAATTAATCATTCATCCATGCATGCTAACATTCATGAAAAATACTTTATGGTGCATAATTTTGGTTTCAAATATAATGATAGGACTAGGGTTAACAAGGTAGATCAACACCCTAGGAAAAACATGAATAATGATATACCCAAGACCTCTAGACCTAAGGATCATGGTACTAATTTCAAGAAGGAGAAAAATGTGCCTAGAAAGGAGGGTAGTTCTAGGAATGTCCAAAGTGGACATATGGACCCCAAAGTTAAAGGTCTAGAGAGGGAAAATTAAGCCTTGAGGGCAAGACTTGACACATTAGAAAAAGCTCTAGAAAGATTCATGGTTGGATCTAAGGGCTTAGACATGATGTTGGGTAGCTTAAAATCCAACTATGATAGATCGGAGTTGGGATACTGGTCTAAGACCTCCAAGGCAATCAAAAGGAAGTATGCTGGGGAAGCATATAATCTTGGCAAGAGGGAGAAGGTCAAAAATGGCAAGGGGGTGCCATTTGAGGGTAGAAGGAACAACTTAATCAAAGACAAGGTGTCTAAGGTTAAGAAGGTTCATTTTGTAGGCCAAGAGTCACCGGGGGCACACCGGTGTGGCTTAGTGTGGACTGAGTCGCCTAGGGAGGTGGCTAAGGCTCAGAGCTCAAAGGGGAGCTCTAGGAGTCTTTGGGGTCCATGGTAAATGCATCTCAAAAGTTTCTCTCCTAGGAAATTAGGTGAAATGTGCCAAATAGGATTGGGAGACTTGGGTAAGTCTTAATCCTAGGTTTTGGCACACTAAAAAGGGGATTTAGGGAGAAAAAGAGTGAAAATGGTATTATAATAGAAAGAAATTGGGTTTAATGTGAAAATACCATGTAACTTGATGCTACTAATGGATTATGAATGAGTATGGGAAGAAGCATCAATTTGAGGTCCAAATTAGAACTTTGAGCTAAGGTTTTAATGATACACTTTAGGATAAGTGGAGTTTCGTGCCAATCTTGGGATTCGGAGTACATTTGTTTGGAAATGTATTTTTCGCAAGTAGACATTGGCCCCACAAATCTCCCCATGAAATTTCATAATTTTTGGAGATTTGTGGAATTATTTACAGATTACTGAAATTGGGCTGAAAAACTTAAAAATCAGGTATCAGTCGACTGCCCTGGGGGAAGTCGACTGGTAAGAGCCCAGAAACATTCTGTGAGTTTTGGGAGTCGACTGCCCTGGGGGCAGTCGACTGGTCTGTAGGCTGAAATGGAAATAGGTATATTGGACAATCAGAAATTGCAAATTTGGATTATAGGATAAGGCCTTGGATTAAAAGTCTTCTTATTCCTTGAATAAAGTGTTATTCCATGATTCAATATCTTGAAATTCAAGGAAGAATGATAAGTGGGTATTTATCTAGGATTAAGAGATAAGAAGAAGGAGAGCTTTATCACATTAAGAATACATATTGAAAGGGAGAATTGAGGACAATTCCTTGTGTAAATTGATAATGGTTAGAGTTGGAAAACACAAGGAATCATGAATTGAAGTCAATATTGATACAATGTGTCCATCTTTAAGGAAATTACAGAATTGTACCAAAGTCAAGCACATTTGATCATATTAATCAAATCATATTTTTCTAGGATAGAGTATATCCTAGTAAATGTGCTTGCAAACCTCTTAGAGTTTTTCAAAGTTATTGTTGAGTTCTTAATGACACTAGGGGTAAGGGTGCTTGGGGTGCAAGCCTTCAATGGTGTTCAAAGGGAAAAGAACTCGGGTGTTAGGTTGGGAAGAACCTAACTTGGTGTTAGGAGGTTAAGTTGGGTAGAACTTAACCTAAGAAAAATAAAAATTGAGAAAAGACATAGGTTAAGAGGGAGGTTGCCTCCTTGTTTGCCTTAATCTTCATTGAAAATTTTGGGTTGTGTGTCCAACTTGGGAATGTTGATTTTCCAAGTAGGTATGGATACCACAAAGTTCTCCACGAAATTTGGAAATTTTTGGAGATTTGTGGAATTCCTAGCGTGTTTCTGAAATTCGGCCAGAAAACTGATAAATCAGAGTATCAGTCGACTACCCTGGGGGCAGTCGACTGGTCAGGGCTGGTGTGGGTATCCAGCAGCTGACTTGGGTCCGAATGATAGAAAGCAAGTGTATGGGGAGTTAGTACACGTTGTTTAGGATCATTGGGGATTAAAAGAACCAATAATTGGGATATTATTGGAGTCTTTTTGATGTATGGCAAAGGGGGAGAAGTTTGGGTTTAAGTTGGGAAACCAAACATACCTTTGCTAGAAACCCTAGGTTCAGGGGGAGCTGAGATTAAGGGGGAGCATGGTTGCTCCATTCTTGGCGTAAGGGGAACCTTGGAGAGGTTCTTAAAAAGCCTTTGTAAGTCCAATATAGGGGGAGCTTGGGAAAAGCTTTAAAAAGCCCATTTTGGTGGAAAGTCCAAGCTTGGAGGGCTAAGTGTGGAAAAGTCCTAACTTGAGGGTTAGGTGGTGAAAATCCTAACTTGGAGAGTTAGGTGGTAAAAAGTCCCAACTTGGAGGGATAGAGGTAGGATGCCTTGGGATAGGATCCAGTTTTGCATTGCATATGCATTATTTTTGCTATTGACTACTGTTTTGCTTTCCCTAACTTAAACGAATTGCCAAACATAAAAAAGGGGGAGATTGTTGGAGCAATCGACCCTAAGATGGTCCGGAGTGACCATAGGTTTTGATGATTGGGTAATGAGTTTAAGTTAGGTTTTCCCTTGTATTCTTATATGTGTATGTTGAGTGTGCAGGTTCTACAGGTTACACATATGGACTTGACTGGATGGTCTCGGTATGGCGAAGGATGGCATGGAGGCAAGCTGGAGGCTTGCGTGCGCATCCGAGGGACCTTGGAGAGCAGGGACGATGAGCTGATGGGTGTGGATTTCGAGGCATGCGTGAAGGATGACATGGAGGCAAGCTGGAGACTTGCGTGCATCCGAGGGACGGGAGCCGAAGATAAAGAGAGCGCGAAGGCAATAGTCAAGGATGCGTATGAGGAGTCAGTCGAGTCATGAGGATCGAGTGCTGTGTGAATGTACTCGGGAAGGGATTCAGCTGGGGACCAGTCGACTGCTCTAGGAGCAGTCGACTGGTAGGTGGCTGGTGAGCTGGCAAATTCGAACGTTGGGGGTGTCAACGGTCAAATCTGGCTGGCACCAGTCGACTGCCCTGGGGGCAGTCGACTGGTAGCGAGAAATCAACCCCGAGTCCTATATAAAGAGGACTTCATGGTGGCTGAGTTTCTTGACGAATCTTGTCTTGGTTAAAGGCAAGATAGTAGTCTTTGTGCCCAGAGGTGTGCTTGGTGTTGTGGCAAGGTTTCTCCAACCACAAGGAGCGACGAGGGCTAGCCGGAGGTTATCCGGGGAGTGATCCACCGACGGATTCTTGGATTAGTCACCCGGCCGCGGTGGATACCAAGTAAACCGGTATTGTTAGCGTTGTTTGTTTCGTTTATTATTGTTTCCGCTGTGCAACTAACAACGTAGGTACAAGAAAGATCCGAGAAATGCTATTCACCCCCTCTAGCGTACGAGAATCGATCCTAACACTTTCTACCAACAGAACCCATCCCAACAACAATTTCAGCAGCCTCAACAAAATTTACAGCAACCGCAGCAGCAATTTCAGCCCTAATTTCAGCAATTCCATCCTCAATTCCAGCCAATTCAGCAAGGACAGCAAGGTTTTCAATCATTTCAGACGTTCCAACCTCAAAACCAGCAAGTTTTCCAACCCTCATAGGCTTACAACCAAAATTTCCAGCCCTCGAATCAAAATTTCCAGCCCGTTCAATTTCAATCCTCACCACAGCAATTTCCACTTTAAAACTAGAATTTTCAGGGCTATAATTCTTAGCAAGTTCAACCATCATTCCAGCCTAATTATCAGCCATTTCAGCAACAATTTCAGCCCTTCTATCAGCCCCAACAACCCCAATTCCAACCATAGCAGGTAATATTTTTCAGCCGACTACTTCATCATTTCAAGGTCAATCAAAACCTTATGCTAACCAAGGGGGCTATGGAAGTTCTAGTGGGGGAAATGTGCCACAACAGAGGATAGAAGAGATGTTTCAACAAATTTTACAACAACAACAAAAGAATGATCCCGCCATACAAAACCTTGAAAGGCAAATGAGACAATTGGCTAGTGGGATGAATCAAATTCAAGCTCAAGGATCAAGCCAACTACCTTCTTAAGCTAATCCCAATCCCAAGGGAAACGTTAGCGCTATTATTTTGAGAAGTGGGAAGGTTACTTCAACTTAAAAGGGTCCAAGAGCAGATTTTTCTGAAAACAGGGCAGCACCTACATTTTCAGCACCAATCAACCCCGAAATCGCTTCAAAATCTGTTGGTTCCACCCCTAGTCCATGTTCAACCCCTTCATCAAGTAATCCTGTGATTTTGGTGGAAAATGAGGGAGAAATCAGAGCCGAAACCAACCTCACAGTAGCTACATCAAGTGGGACAGCAGCTCAAAATTCAGCCCCTCCAAATTTGGTTCAAGAGGAAGAAATGAGGGTTCCCTTGCCCTTTCCACAGCGGAAAACTCAAGCCAAAAGGCAAGTAGAGGAGGAGAAAGCCAAAGATTACAATGAGCTTGTAAAACTTTTTAGCAAAGTAGAAATTAATGTATCCCTGTTGACCATGATTAAACAGATTCCTAAGTATGCAAAATTTCTGAAAGATCAATGTGTTCACAAGAAGAAGCTTAAGGAGAATGAGTTGGTCAGCTTGGAGAAAAATGTTTCAGCACTCATCCATGCCATACCTCAAAAGTGTGAAGACCCTGGAGTTTTTACTGTATCATGTGAGATAGGGAGGACTATGTTTCATGACGCCATACTAGACTTGGGAGCCTCCATCAATGTAATGCCCAGATCGGTCTTCCAGATGCTTGGCATTGGCCCTCTATAGTCCACTGGCGTGGTAATTTAGTTAGCAGACAGAAGCCAGACCCATTCAGCAGGAATTATTGAAGATGTTTGGTAAAAGTTAAGGAGTTGATTTTCCCTGTAGACTTCTACATTCTAGACATGGAAGGAGACTATCTTGCACATAGATCCCCACTCATCCTTGGGAGGCCTTTTCTGAAGATGGCCAGGACAAAAATTGACGTCTATGCTGGAACACTTTCGATGGAAGTGGGGGACATAGTAGTCCAGTTTAGTATTTTCGATGCCATGAAGTACCTTAGGGAAGATCACTCTATTATGAGCATTGACATTTTGGATGGACTGGTTGATACAGAGTTAGTGGCTGAGGGAGTTTCACATGATTTTTCTGGAGGAGTTATTTTTTTAGAGGAGGCTGAGGGAGTACTTACTATGGAGACTGAGGATATTTCAGATTCACTTCCAGTTGGTGAGGATTTTCTAGGTGTAGGGGATTGCACAGAGCCGCAAGGGTCACCTACTTTTATAGAGATTTCAGAGGACTCAGAGCATAGGTATGATAGTGTAGGGGATTGCACAGAGCCCTAAGGATCACTCATACTCACTGAGCAGGGCGAGATTGAACTTAAGCCACTACCAGGCCACTTGAAGTATGTGTACCTAGGAGAGGAGCAGACTTTTCCCGTTATTATTGCACAGCACTTGGAATCAGAGCAGGAAGAGAAATTATTGGAAGTCCTGAGGCATTACAAGAAGGCAATTGGGTGGACTTTATCAGATATACCAGGTATCAGCCCAACTATCTGTATGCACAGGATATTCTTGGAAGAAAATGTTAAACCCGTGAGGTAGCCACAAAGGAGACTTAATCCTCTCATTTTGGACGTTATAAAGAAAGAGGTGACTTGACTTCTACAGGCAGGTATCATTTACCCCATTTCTGATAGTCAGTGGGTTAGTCCCATACATGTGGTGCCCAAGAAATCTGGGGTGACAGTGGTGGAAGATGGAAGCAACGAACTAGTGCCCACCTAAGTTTAGAATTCCTGGAGAGTCTGCATTGATTATAGGAAGCTAAACAAGGTCACAAGGAAAGATCACTTCCCTTTACCCTTCATTGATCAGATGCTTGAAAGAATGGCAGGGAAGTCCCATTATTATTTTTTGGATGGTTATTCAGGCTACTTCCAGATTTATATTGATCCAGAGGACCAAGAGAAGACTACCTTCACTTGCTCCTTTGGCACTTTTGCCTACAGACGGATGCCTTTTGGACTCTGCAACGCACCAGGAACATTTCAGCGATGCATGGTAAGCATATTTGGTGAGTTGTTAGAGCGTTGTATGGAGATATTTATGGATGACTTTTCAGTTTTTGGCTCATCTTTTGATGCATGGTTAGAAAATTTGTCTAGGGTTTTACACTGTTGCATTGAGACTAACCTTATGCTTAATTCTGAAAAATGTCACTTCATGGTAGAGCATGGTATTGTACTTGGACATATAGTCTCTAGGAGAGGTATATGTTGGATCGAGAGAATACGATAGAGGGGGGGGTGAATATCGTAAATCGTTCGGATTTAGAGATAGAGAAATTGCACAGCGGAAATTAAAACACAACACACGAACACAGGTAGTTTTACTTGGTTCGGAGCCTAGGTCGACTCCTACTCCAAGGCCCACGGTCGTTGACCGTTTACTTTGGGCAATTCTATATAAGGCGCAAAAACAGTTTACAAAGATTGATTACAATAGTAGTATAGTAAACTAATAGAAAATAGTTCTTCGTTATCGACGTCCGGTGTAGAAAATTTATCTCAGAGCAGAGAGACGTCGTCGGTGCTTGTATCTCGAGTCGGGAGGTTTCCGGAGCAGAGTACGGGAGCAGAAAAGCGTGGAAGCGTCGAAAAACTTGATTGCTTGAAGCCTTGGGGTCGAGGGCCTATTTATAGCCCTGGGGGCGCCCGGGACGTCGGGGGTGCCCCGCCCACGTGTCAGCCGATCCGCCTCCGTCTCGGTCAGCTCTGATCCCTTAATCTTCGGGATCAGGCTTTGACGGGGGCGCCCTGATCGCTGGGGGCGCCCGGGTTGACCGGGTCAGCTCTCATTCTTTGGCTTCGAGCAGCTGCTGCTTCGCTAGCTGGAGCTGGGGGCGCCCGGAACATCCGGGGTGCCCCGACCGTTATCTGTCAAAGCGCGTTTTTGCTCTGCTGATTGGTATTCACCTTGGGGGCGCCCGGAACATCCGAGGCGCCCTGCTCAGCTTCTGCCTCACTCCTTTGAGGCTCTCTGAGCTGTAGACACTCAGTCCTTTGGTCCTGCATCCAGGGTTAGTCTAAAACAACATAAAGCAGTATTATTATTTTTTATACAGCCTTAGCTGTCTTGGTTCTGACTTTGGGTCTCCAAAATGGATCCCTAGGTCGAACCGACGCCTACTATTCCCTCGACGGGGAACGCGTCCTCACCTACTCCTCTCGGGAGAATGTACCTGATGCCAACCGCTCCTCTGGTTGGGCTTTTGCCTAGCGGTCCTTTGCCAGGTCTTGGATACCAAGCTGTCCTTCGCCCGGTGCCTAGCATTCCTTCGCCAGGTCTTCAGTCCCAAGCTGTCCTTCGCCTGGTGCCTAGCAGTCCTTCGCTAGGGCTTCAGCACCCTAGCATTCCTTCGCCAGTGCCTAGCAGTCCTTTGCTAGGGCTTCAGTACCCTGGCATTCCTTCGCCAGTGCCTAGCAGTCCTTCGCTAGGGCTTCTTGCCCTGGCATTCCTTCGCCAGTGCCTAGCAGTCCTTCGCTAGGACTTTTCCTGCACACTTGAGTAATATGTTAGATAACAAGTAAGACTTAACTTTTGAACCCTTTTGCCATTTATCAAAACATAGGTTTGACTTGGGTGCTTTCTGCACCAACAATCTCCCCCTTTTTGATTTATGGCAACCCTGGTTCAAAAAGTTAAGTTAATCAAAGCAAGAAAAAATTTATTCCCTCCCCCTGGAAGGAATCTCCCCTTAGTTTTTTCAAAAGTTCCTGGGGTTTTCGACACTAAATTCTATGTTTTAAAGTTTGGATTTTTACTTAAAAAATTTTAAGTTTTAACGATATATTTTCCAAAAAAAATGATACTTGTAGAGAATTTTGAGTTCAAATTTAGAAAATTTTGAAAACTTAAGTTTGTTTTAGACAAGTTTGAAAACTTAAGTTTAAAACTTTAGTTTGAGTACAAACAGGGATTTTGAACGCTTTAAGTTTATGGTACTCAAAAAGTTTTGAAAACTTTAAGTTTTAAAGTACTTAGAGAAGTTTGAAAGAGCTTAAGTACTTCTGAAAAGCTTAAGTACTTTTAAAAAAACCTAAGTACTTTTGAAAAACTTAGTACTTTTGAAAAGCTAAGCTTAAGTACTAGGAAAGTTTTGAAAGGCTTAGGTACTAGGAAAGTTTTGAAAAAGCTTAAGTACTTAGAGAGTTTAGGTGCTTAGAAAAACGTAAGTACTTAAAAAAACTTAAGTGTTTTAGGGACGTTAAAAGAAACTTAGACAAGGTTTTGAAAAACTTCAGAAAAAAACTTAGTACTTTGTAAAGTTTAATTAAGTACTTTTTGAATAGAGGATAGAGTTTAAAATTTTCAGAGTTGAAAAGAATTCTAAAAAAATTTTAAACTCTCTCCTTTCCTATCTCTCTCCCTTTGTCATATATCAAACACAATTAAATATAGTAGTAGCAGAGTAATTGAATTGCATAAAGTGAAATAATTTGTATAATTTTGCTGTACTGAACCAATTCATGAGAATTAAGCCAAATCAGTTTCACTTTTCTCTTTTAGGGACCTGTCTAACCCAATTAGCTACTTATTAACTGTTATAAATAGTAGTTCTTGCTAGGGTTAGTCAAGTTAAGTGTTCTGTTCAAGTTAGATTTTCTAAACTTGACATTTAGCTTGATTACTTTTTAAGTTGTATTTAGTACCCCAATTACTGCAGATGCATTGACTTAAAGCATCTTGAATTAAGACAAAGACCTAAGTATCTCAACCCTTTCTAGGTTATCAATCAAAAGTACCCTAAGGTGCTTGTGAGATGCTGGCTTCTAAAACTATAGGTGCATGCAGTTCTAGGGTTAGGGCCTAGGCTAAGTCTGTTTGTGAAAAAGTCCTAGTTTTGAAAGGGGGTAGTTTTAAAAACTAAGTAAAAAAACTGATTTTGAAATTAAGTAAGACAGTTTTTCAAATTCTTTTTAGAAACTGATTTTTAAATCAAGTAAAGCAGTAAGAAAATCAAAAGTAGAGTTAATCTATTCTACTGAGCACAATCCTATCTAATAGAAAAGAACAAGTACTCATTTCCATAAGTTAGCTAGTCAATAGAGAAAACCAACACAGTCATACAAGTCAGGCATGAGTCAACCCTACTGAGTAGGGGCAGTCAAATAGTTACTAATACAATGCTAAGCAAATCTAGGACGAGGGATCGGGATGATCAAAGGAGCCTGGCTGCCAAGATCGAAATAGTGTCATCATCTCGTGATACTGTGCATCTCTGGCCTCCCTCTCAGCTCTAAGGGCACTCATGTAGTCGGTGTAGTAGCCTAGATTTGTTGCCATTTCTTCATCGTGGTTCGCCTCTACTTCCTCTCGGAGATTCTAGACCTGTGTCTCCAAATGTCTCACTCTCTCATAGAGTGTCGGTGGAGCGGGCTCGTCTATGTGTGCTCGGGCCTCTGCCGCTATATCTCCAATGTCAACATCTACCTCCTCGTCTGAGTCGATCGGAGCCCCGGCCTGCTGTCGTCTCCAACTCAAAACCCCGGTGGCCGATACCTCTAGACCCGCTAACGAGAAGTTCCTAAATCCTATTTCATCAAAGTCGGTCATAGCGGTTATTTCACCCACGGTAATGTCACAACCGTGGTGATGAAGGAGGGAGGTGATGATGTGGAAGAATGGAGTGCGCACTCGTCCCTGGGTCGTAACACTGGACGCATGCAGAATAGTATGAAACATGTGTAGTCCAATGTCAATGTCAAGGTGATGGATCAGGGCATACAAAAGGAAGGCATGAAAGGGTCGCATGGTCGCGACATCTCTAGTGGAGAGTGGTAAGATACAGCGGACCAGGACTCTGTACAGGGCGTAGTCCTGTGCCTGAAGGTCAACGGATTGGAATCGTCTATTTGCGGAGAGTCAAGCTTCCCTATAAAAATAGGAGTGGAGTGTGTCCAAAGTAATGTGAGAGTAGGGAAGATCAAATGGAGGATTCCTAGGTGGATAGCAGCAAAATGTGGACTGGGAGGGTCGTAGTCCAAGGAATCGGTTTAGCAAGGTAGGGGTGATAGACAGAGGTATCCCTTGAACAGTAGTGTAAAAAATGAGATTGTCATGTCGAACTATGTTATTGTAGAATTCTGCACATAAGGATTCATTAATGGTATAAGTGCAGAATACTAGATTATCTAATTGATAGAAGTTGATACATTCATGGCTAGGGGGCATGATTGGGTAATGAAATGTCTATTAAGATAGCAGTTTTAATAGGCTTGTAGGTGGTTCGAGCAAACTTATTACATAATTCTAGAGTCGGGAACCTAGGGTCGGGACTCGGTTCGACACCGGGGTTCGCTTGGTTTGCTCGGCGTTTTCTAAGTTAAGAGGTATAAGAAAAGAATAATTCTAAATGTATTAAAGAATTTAAGAAAATAATTTTAAATGCATAAGATAAATCATACCGGGGAGGAATGGTAAGATTGGGGAAGCACAAGTGTCACTTAATCTTCTTGGAAGGAAGGAAGTGAGGAAGGAAGAAGTTTTTGGTGTGGGAAGAAGAGGGGTTCGGATGCCCTTATATAGAGAGGTCATTGGGGGCGCCTGGGAGCTCCCAGGCGCCCGGGACAGTGGTCACTGCCAAAGGCAGTGACCAGGTCTATTGGGGGCGCCCGGAGCGGCCCGGGCGCCCTGGTCAGGGCTGATTTTGCAGCTTTTGGTCTTGAGAGAAAGTAAATGCAAAAGGGGGGGGGGGGCGCCCGAGGAGTCACGGGCGCCCGACTTTGTATAGGAAAAGACAAATTTTATGTCTTGTCATCGTTTGACCATGGTTTAATCGGTTTGACCATGGTTTGAATTGATTTGACTGCTTAGACTCTGGTTTGACTGGGTTGACCATGGTTTGACCATGTTGACCATGGTCTGACCATGTTGACCATGGTTTGACTACTATCTGAACTACAGGATTAACTCATAACATAGGCATTAAAGAATTTACAATTGAGTCTTAATCTTACTGTCTCACCCAATCTAGGATTTTCAACCACGTTAGCCTTATAGGTTTTGTGAGATATGTTTTGATAAGTAAAATTATTTTAAAAATCATTATTTGTTTTGAAAACTTTAAATTAATTTTTGAAGACAATTAAATTTATTTTGAAAGGAATTGTTTGAATCTATACCTAACTGAAAATTTATGTTAGATTTGAATTTGACAAAGAATAATTCGAATTTGAAATTCAAAAATTGGCTTCCAGGTCTTAACGAGGCACTAGACATTCTTTGGCCGTAGCCTTATTGGATCATCAACCCTTTCCTTGACAAAATTATTTAATGAAATTTCATTTTCAAAATTAATCTTTGAAACGTTCTGGTCTAACTAGTTTGGGTTTTGGATCGGTAGCTTCGGCTAGTTTCACCAGTCTAATGAGACCAAGTAAACTTGATCTTATTAGAATTGGTTTCCCTAACGTACTATCATCTCACCTCCACCCAATACTATGTTGTCAAGTTTCAGTTAAGTTTGTTCAGTCCTTAAACTAAGCATTCCTAAGTCTAAGCATGGTAAATTGCAGAAATTAAATAAACAATCAAACAAGCAAATTGCAAGAATTAAATTCTATTTAACAATAAATATAGTTTTTAATTTGGCTCCCCCTGGACTAAAGCCACGGTAATGGTTAGGCAAGATGTGAATCTTGTCCTTGGGGATCCAATACTGATTTGGTCCAGTTGGTTTGTTCAGGTACAGTTTAGGTGCCCATGCCTGAACTTTAGGTCTGGATTGGTTCAGTACAGCATAATAGGATCTTTGCCTAGATTTGGTTCTATAGCCTAGTCCGGATCGATTAAGAACGAACTTCTGTTTTCCAAGAATCATGTCAAGACCCTTGGAACCAGAAGTGAATCGTTCTAAAGCTGATCTAAGATCCTTAACCTGAGTTTTCAGGGAGGAGTTCTCTTTCTCAAGTTTTTCAACTTGAGTAGAGGTTCTTTCTTGAACCTTCTCGGGTAAGGGTTTAGGGTCAGCTCCCTCTTTCAGGAGTTTTACTTCCTGTCGGAGGGATTCGATTCGGAGTTTGGCTTTCGCCAAATCTCGAGAAAGATACGAAATAAGTTCATTTAACTGACTTCTATTGAAACCACATACCTTGATTTCACCGTCTTCTGAAAAGGTTAGTCTACCGTCGTCCTGTTCTGATTCTGACTTGGTCTCGACTTCTTCTGAGGCGGTCAGGGCTAGTAGGTTTGACTGGGGTGCTTCTTCTTCTTCTTCTGAGGAAGATTCGTCCCAGGTTGCTTGGAGTGCTTTCTTTCTTCTTGTCTTCTTGGTCTCCTTTAGGTTCGGACACTCCGTCTTGTAGTGGCCCTTTTTCTTGCACTCGTAGCAGGTCAAGTTGGGCTTGTTTTTGTCATTTGCGGGTTCAGCTGGTTCGTCCTTTCTTCAGCTTGTTTTCCATCTGTTGGTTTGGTTCTTCAATTCTTTATAGTAACTTCGGGCCAGTCGGACCAGCTTTGGTCGATCTCCTTCTTCGTCTTCTGAGTCTGAGTTTGAGTTAGACTCGGGTTCAAGTTGAGACTTCTTCTTTGTTGTCCTTCCAGTTTTACCTGCAAAAAAGGCAATACCTTTCTCGGCCAGATTGCAGTTAGTCTGTTCATGAAGTTCTAATTCGGAAAACAATTCATCTAATTTAATTTTTGAGAGATCCCTTGAAACCTTGTATGCATCTACCATAGATGGCCACAAGGTGTTTCTAGGGAAAGCATTTAAAGCATACCTTATTAGGTCACGATTTTCGACCTTGTGACCAATAGTGTGTAGACCGTTCATAAGTTCTTCGATTCGGGCGTGAAGATGAGCTGCTGTTCGTTGTCGGCCATTTGATGGTATATAGCTTGTTCAGGAGCAGATCTCTCTTACTGATCCGAGTGTCTGATGTTCCTTCGTGCAGCTCGATCAGTTTTCCCACAGCTCCTTGGCACTGTTGAAAGGGCCACCCGGTTCAGCTCCTCTTTTGTTAATCGCATTGAAGGGTCTGGGTCGCCTTCATCTGCTTCAATTTATGTTTCAGAGCGGTGTCCCACTCTGTGTAGCTTTGAGGTACTCCTTCAGCATTTTGGGGATCTCCAGTCCGGACTGGGATGATTATCCACATGTCCACCTGAGTTTTCAGGTGGACCTCCATTCTGCTCTTCCAGTAGGAGAAGTCTCCCACTGAAGAGGGGTGGTCTTGCGGTGCTGAATCCTTCTTGCATGGCCATTTATCTGAAATGTAAATTAAACAACAAAAATATCCCAAGACTTGGTCTTGGATTAGTAGTGTGGGATAAAAAATATTCGTCGAGGGGTGTTGCACCAACCTCGATTACTGAGAAGAATTTCGAAAAAAATTTGAAGAAATTCGAACGAAGAAAAAAAATATAAAATTTAAACGAATCCGAAAAATTTTCAAACTGGTGGTTGCACCAAATTTGAACTTCCCCGCTCTGATACCACTTGTTGGATCGAGAGAATACGATAGAGGGGGGGTGAATATCGTAAATCGTTCGGATTTAGAGATAGAGAAATTGCACAGTGGAAATTAAAACACAACACACGAACACAGGTAGTTTTACTTGGTTCGGAGCCTAGGTCGACTCCTACTCCAAGGCCCACGGTCGTTGACAGTTTACTTTGGGCAATTCTGTATGAGGCGCAAAAATAGTTTACAAAGATTGATTACAATAGTAGTATAGTAAACTGACAGAAAATAGTTCTTCGTTACCGACGTCCGGTATAGAAAATTTATCTCAGAGTAGAGGGACGTCGTCGGTGCTTGTATCTCGAGTCGGGAGGTTTCCGGAGCAGAGCGCGGGAGCAGACAAGCGTGGAAGCGTCGAAGAACTTGAGTGCTTGAAGCCTTGGGGTCGAGGGCCTATTTATAGCCCTGGGGGCGCTCGGGACGTCGGGGGCGCCCCCCCCCCCCACGTGTCAGCCGATCCGCCTCCGTCTCGGTCAGCTCTGATCCCTTAAACTTCGGGATCAGGCTTTGATGGGGGCGCCCTGATCGCTGGGGGCGCCCGGGTTGACCGGGTCAGCTCTCATCCTTTGGCTTTGAGCAGCTGCTGCTTCGCTAGCTGGAGCTGGGGGCGCCCGCGACATGCGGAGCGCCCGCGCTATGGGGGTGCCCGGAACATCCGGGATGCCACGACCGTTATCTGTCGAAGCGAGTTTTTGCTCTGCTGATTGGTATTCGCCTTGGGGGCGCCCGGAACATCCGGGGCGCCCTGCTCAACTTCTGCCTCACTCCTTTGAGGCTCTCTGAGCTGCAGACACTTAGTCCTTTGTGTTAGTGATATGAGAGAAGTGTCCTAAGGCAATCGCCTTATGATTGTAAAACATTTATTTTAATAAATGATAATTCACTATTTGAGTATACATGCTTGTGTATTTGATTGGGATCTTAAACTCATCTACTGAATGTCCGCAATACAACTCACAGCATAAGAGAATTTGTGATGGGATCACAACTAGTGATTATCTCTAAATGTGTAAATGTGAAGCATTGAAAATATCCCTAGTCGATGAATTGATAAATACTGACACTATCAATTCTGTTGAGACTAGCATGGGTTATTCTCTAATCAGCTGATTCTCACTGGTTGGTGACATTGGGATGTCCGGAGATAAACATGGATGCTAGTTATGGGAACTAGTTCATTGGAGTGACTAGTTGTAAGACTTCATATGGTAATCTATATAGATATGTCAATGAAGTTCTTACTGCGGCTTAAGTGCGATGTTCCTTTGACTTGCGGTGTTCAAGTCATCTTGGTCATGGAGACTTATACTTTAACATCTTAAGCAAGCATCTCCAAGGAGGTGTGGACCCAGGATGATTGGGTATAAGCCGAAGTGCCCGAAGATGCTTGAACAGCCTACAAAGGATTCACCACTCCTTGCGAGGAGATGTATACCCAGGCCTATCGTCGGATTGTTACTCAAAACCTCTGGCCAAAGTATATCATGTTTAGAGTGCGAGTCTCTTAAATACATGAGAGTAATTAGAAATCCAAAGGACGAGAAAGACACTACTTGGGCTAGGTGTGACGTAGTCAGCCTAGTGGGGACTGACACAAATAGACCGTGTTCTGAACCAAGTGGGTATAAGATGGTGAAGGGAATGGGGCACGATTCATTAGAGCTGCTGAAGGGTTTCAGAATAATTTCTTCTGGGGTCAAACCGTTGATCTTTCGATTAATTGGGGATCATGATGTACTACTAGGTGTCACTCATGATCGTTCTATAATTGGTTAATTATAGACGGCCAACATAAATCGAAAGCCTATTTAGTCACACGCACTACGAGTAATCCGAGGGATTTAAAACGAGTTGAAAATTGGATTTTCCGATCAAGAGAAATAAGTCGAATCTGAGTTAATCAGAGGCGCAATGGAAGCTAAAAATGGCTAATTCTTTTGAAGGCTTTTTGGGCGAATTAAATGAGTTTAATTTGCGTTGGTTCGACTCGATTTGGGCCGGCCAAAGAGGGTGCCAACCCTCCTTGGTTGGCCGGCCACCTATTGGGGAGATAACCAATTAATTTTGGTTTAATTAATAAAGTAAATCTAGCGCGATTTATTTTATAAATTATGGATAAATAAATTTGTATAAAGAAATTTATATAAATAGATTTATAGAAATTTATTCTTTTTATGGAAGTTAAAATAATCCATGAATTGGTTTATTTTAATTTTATAAAATCAATTATGAATTGATTTTTCCATAATAAGAAAGTTTATAAATTTCTTATAAAATTTATTCCATAATAAAAGGAGAGATTAATTAGTTTTATTATAAAGTTAGTTATAATAAAACTTGGTTTAAACGGAATAATTCATAAGAGAATTTATAGGATAAATTTCTTAAGATAATTAATTAGTTTTATTATAAAATTAGTTATAATAAAATTCATAAGAGAATTTATAGGATAAATTTCTTATGATAACTAATTAGTTTTATTATAAAGTTAGTTATAATAAAACTTGGTTTAAACGGAATAATTCATAAGAAAATTTATAGGATAAATTTCTTATGATAATTAATTAGTTTTATTATAAAGTTAGTTATAATAAAATTCATAAGAGAATTTATAGGATAAATTTCTTATGTTAACTAATTAGTTTTATTATAATGCTAGTTATAATAAAACTTGGTTTAAACGGAATAATTCATAAGAGAATTTATAGGATAAATTTCTTATGATATCTAATTCCGTTAATTCCGTTAATTCGGTTAAGAGGAGACATGGCAAGGGAGAAGCAACTATATAAGGAACCATAGGCAAGCCTTGGATTCCTAAGATTTGGATAATCGAAATAGAGCTCTCCCTCTCTCTCTTCTCTTCTCTCCTCCTTCCCCCTCCCTTCCATTAGGGCCGGCGGCCACCCTAGCTCCATTAGGGCCGGCGCCCAACCTATACCAAGGCAAGGTGTTGCCATGAGCTTCAAGGAGAAGAAGAAACCAACCAAGAAGAAGAAGAAGCGGATTACATCTCCCTCTCTCTCGTAATTCGATTCCGTTACTTCGTTGGTTAGTTTCCTTTTCTTCTCTTGATCTTCTTAGTTGTGCCTTCCGAGGATCTAGTAGTTCTCGTCGGCACAAAACTCGTGACTTTGCGAAGTCATCCCGAAGAGAACTCGGCGTGGACGCGAATAGAGGCGGAGCTTCCAAGGGACGCTACAGTTGGATCTCGTCCCTTACTTCGAGTTACGAGAGGTATAATGTAAATTAGTTAACTTTTCCTCAAAGTTTTATTTTATAATTATGTCAATACACCATAAGATTGCATGCTAGATACGAAGTTAAAATAATTTAGGAAATTATTTTTATGCAAATTCTTCCGCTGCACGTAAAAATTTAAAATTTTACGAACTCGTATCCTTGTCGACATGCACCCGGTCCCAATACTTTGGTCCTGCATCCAGGGTTAGTCCAAAACAACATAAAGCAGTATTATTAATTTTCTTTATACAGCCTTAGCTGTCTTGGTTCTGACTTTGGGTCTCCAAAATGGATCCCTAGGTCGAACCGACGCCTACTGTTCCTTCGACGGGGAACGCGTCCTCACCTACTCCTCTCGGGAGAATGTACCTGATGCCAACCGTACCTCTGGTTGGGCTTTTGCCTAGCGGTCCTTTGCCAGGTGTTGGATACCAAGTTGTCCTTCGCCTGGTGCCTAGCATTCCTTCGCCTGGTCTTCAGTCCCAAGCTGTCCTTCACCTGGTGCCTAGCAGTCATTCGCTAGGGCTTCAGTACCCTGGCATTCCTTCGCCAGTGCCTAGCAGTCCTTCGCTAGGACTTTTCCTGCACACTTGAGTAATATGTTAGATAACAAGTAAGACTTAACTTTTCAACCCTTTTGCCATTTATCAAAATATAGGTTTGACTTGGGTGCTTTCTGCACCAACATGTAATTCCATTACTGTAACTGATTTTGCGCGATTATAGTATTGCCCGTAGTAAACAGTCAGCGACCGTGGGCCTTAGAGTAGGAGTCGACCTAGGCTCCGAACCAAGTAAAAACCGTGGTGTTTTCGTGTTCTTGTTTTTAATCTTCCGCTACGCATTCTCTTTTCTAATCCGAACGTTTTACGATATTCACCCCCCCCTCTATCGTTTCTCCCGATCCAACATGTATGATAGTTATGTTATGATATATGGGTTCCACATATGCATGTTAGGTTGAGGTATGTATTAATGACCTAGTAAGGGTTGCATGTGTTAGAGTCATACAGTATCCCTATACTGATGCATGTTGGCGATCATTGGCATCCCTTATGGTCTAAGCCCATCGCCAATTACATGATCTGCATACACGACCACTCATGGGTTAGTGGATACCATTGGGTGTGTGCAGTTGCTCTATACTGCTCCACTCGGACTCTCATGGGTAGTGGTTCCGAAGCATGGTAACAGGAAGATGTCCCTTCTCTTCCAACCAGAGGAGATGAGAGCGACGCTCCCCCATATGTTTGGGGTAGGAGGGTGGTCCTCCACTAGCATCCTGTCAACTCGGTCACTCAGGAGCAGTGATGGCAGAGTACGTACAATGTCACGGCCCTACCCACTCGGCTGACACATATGACATATCTCGGTGGCTTGACTGGTGTCATGGGTGGCCATGTCATTGCATCATGTGCATATGATACATTGTGTATTTGATTGTGATTGCTGCATTTGTTTACTGCATATATTTGACATGTACATACAGGAGATATTATGTGTTTGGTTCGATGACCCTGCACCTGCTCATTTGATACAAGCCTTTTATGATCAGGATAGGCTGATTTCTAGTATGTACATTCATTCGGTACTTTCAGTATGCATATTTTGATATTTCCTTTGAGATGGTATCCTGTTATTTTTGTAAACCTTGTACAGCTGTTATTATGTCATGCATATCTTTCTTCATAGCCGCAGAGTCCTCTTGGACTCACCACCCATCACCATGTTTCTATTTTCAGGTTGATTGTTCGCCAGGGGAGCCCAATTGCTAGTTTCAGGTTCCAACAACTCTGTCTTGGATTCTTCCGCGTGTTTTTGGATTTGTATTTCAGTTTATCTCTTATTTTGTATTTGTTTCCTATTGTGGACGTGTATTGGATTGTATTTCACTTGTGGTTTTGTATTTTTGAATCCTCTGTTAGACTTTATGTGATGTTTGTTGCGTGTCTGCCTGGAGGGCAGCTCAGGTAAGGTTTTATGGATTTTAGAGCTTTTGATGCATTTCTTTATATTTTTTATCTTTATTTGAGGCCAGAGGCCATATATACTGCATCGGTATTTGTATAAATGTTCCAAATTATTCGTCATACCAGGATGATGCTATTCAATTGTATATTGGACCAGCGGCTCCTCTCTCTCGGGGAGTGACAATTGCACACTTTTTTAGTGTTGGAGGAAATTTAGAGAATTTACAATAAATTGAAATTATAGAAACTAATTTCAACTTATCTCTGTTGAGTGGCCCCGACTGATTTTTCCCCAAGCAACAAAATCCCAAGAGAAGCTTCCGAGTGAGTTTCCTGAGCTCCTAAGTGAAGATCTCGAGCGGTCGAGTGAACTCCCGAGCGAAATTCCTGAGTGGCCGAATGAGCTCCCGAGTGGAATCTCACGACCCGAGAAGTTTTCCCGAGTGGTGGTCAAACTACGAGCACAACGGAGCACTCGTTGCCGAGTGGAATTAATGTATCAGTTACATTTGAGCAAAATGTTGGTTCATCTCCTTGGACAAATTTTGTCCCGACCGGTCGGACATTCGACGTGCGCGGGTCGTGCACGCACATGAGTTCACTTGGTTCAGTACAAATTCGGGTCCTGGATTTGCACCCCCCCCCTGCACACCCACGCGTGAGAGAGAGTCTCTCCCTTAGCATTTGTTCACAACTATCATGCTTGTGATACAATATAAACCAAACATTTTACCTTAAAACTCCCAATGTGGGACTAAAGCCCCACTCACAAGGAAGTCTTTTTATTCTCCTCCTCATTTTCTACACACTATAAAGTTTCAATGTGGGACTAAAGTCCCACCACCTCCCTTTCCATTCACTATAGATATCCAAGATATCCAACATTTAATTCATCATATAAAACAAAACTTAAACATTTGGCAACATTAAAATATAGGTTTAATTATGGTGCTCCCTGTACCAAGAATCTCTCCTTTTGTTGTTTGGCAACATGATTCAAAGTTAAGTTAAAAGAAAAAAATAATTTGATATAATTCCCCCTAAAGATAAGCCTCCCTTTGAGTATAATATCTCTCTCTTTGATTAACATCAAAAAAAAAAAAATGAGGTCATTACACTACGCGGGAACTAAAGAAAGGTTTGAAAATTTTTCTAAGAAAAGTTTGAATAAAGAAAGTTTTTAATTAAAAAGTTTGAAGAAGAAAAGGTAAAATCTTCAAAATAAGAAAATTTGTTCAAAGCGTTATCTTGACAACTTTAATTTTTTTAAACCTCTCTTTATAAAATTTTCAAATTTTCAAAATATGTTTTTGATAAATTTTTAAGTCTCAAAATAAGGTTTGAAAGATTTTCTAAAGGTTCAAAATAAGTTTTGAAAAAAAAATTAAGTTTCAAAATACATTTTAGAAAATTATATTTTAATTCTCAAAATAAGTTTTGAAAAATTTTCTAAAGTTTTAAAACAAGTTTTGAAAAAAAAATTCTATGTTTCAAGATAAGTTTTTTTGAAAACTATTTAAATCTCAAAATAAGTTTTGAAAAATTTCCTAAAGTTTCAAAATAAGTTTTTTAGTGTGTTTCAAAAGGAGATGAATTTTCCAAAAAGAAGATACTGCCTCTTAATTTGACACTTCCTTAGAAAAGTCTGGTTAATCATAAGAAGGTTATACCTATGTGTGTAGAAGTTCATAGGTTGAGTTAAGGATCTATAAGCTTAAGTATCGGTGAACAGTTATTTTCAAAATATATTCATCCAATAAATCATGAATTAAACATCAAAATTTAGAAAATAAATTTAAGAAAATAGATTTACAAATTTTTGAAAACCTTTTCAAAAATATTTTTCATTTATCTTTCCTAGAATCTAACTCATTCTAGATTTTCAAAACATGGTAACCTTATGTATTTTGAGAGATGCATCATTTGTCTAAGGGCAATTTACCAAAGGGTGTACGTAACAATTCGAAATTACCAAAGGGCGTCCCATGGTTTCTATTTTACCAAAGGGCGCAGCCCTTTAAGTGAACTTTCTATTATACCCTTGGCGCCACAAAAGACCTTTTCCATTCCCATTTTCGAGACATCCGAACCACTTTTGCAGTAAAATAAGAATATGTGGTTCGGATGGCAAGGTCATTCTCTCTCTCACCGCGACAACGTAAATGGTATTGTTAAAAGAGGACATTGTGCGTGCCCTAGTTGTGCTTTAGTCTCTTGCTACTCCCTCGAATCCCTCCGTCCAACCAAAACCTAGGCTCCTATACAAGAAAGTGGTAGTGTGTGATTCTGAGGCTGCTTGAATTGTTAACGTTGAAGTTGATACTGCTCGGCACTATCAAAGTAGGATTTAGGGTTTCTGCAGGTTTGATTTTCATAATAATGGCAGGAAAAAGGTCTGTGAGTGGTTCCTCATCGTCTTCTTCATTGGCATTAATCACCAAGGTATGTGATATTGTTTATACTTAATTTTGCTGAATAAACACTGCTTGTGATATTGTTTATACTTATTTTTGCTGAATAAACACTGCTTGTGATATTGTTTATACTTATTTTTGCTGAATAAATTTGTAATGTATAAAAACTGTAGGGTTCAGATGAGTTTGGGAAAAAATTACATTGGTACAGTGTTTTAGGCCATTTTAAACATTTTGTTGAAGCATTTGAAATTTTAAATGATCAACACATTGCGAAGATCAAAGAGTCGCCCTTCAGTATTTTCTTGGACATTCAAGAATTGCAGCATATCCGGGGAATTTTGGTTAATATATTTGAAAGTTGGGATTCAACCTCGCAAGTTTTTAAATTCTCAGGTAATAGTTTTAATTATGAATTATAAACAGTATCTATAGTAAGATAAAACTTGGATATAGTTGGCCTTAAATGATTGATATTTGATCAATTTAAATGAGTGAATTTAAGGTGAAATTCACTTCAGGTCGGTAGGCCTGAAATGAAATAATTTCAAGCCTACCGAGGGCCTGAAGTGAATTTACTTCAGGCCCTAGGTAGGCCTGAAATGAATTCATTTCAGGCCCAAAGAGAAATAAATTGAAGCCTATATTGTTGATGATAACTAAATATTTTAATTATTTCAGGTGTACCGGTTGCGTTCACCAGACGAGATGCTGCTTTGGTACTGGGTATAGTGGACCGTGGAGTTTCGGTCCCTATTAATTCAACTGAAGCATCGGGTGACCTCTATCGTACTTACTTCTCAAAAGAAAAACAACCTACCAGAACAAGAATTGAGGACTTACTTAAAAATTATTCTAAAAGTGTTGAATCAGAGGATGATGTGTTATTAGTTTGTAAATTTTATATTTTGTATATATTTGTTTGTGTTTTATTTTCGTCTAGTACATATAAGGTCCCTCTAGGGCTTGTAGATATAGTAGATGATTATGACAATCTTGGTAGATTCAACTGGGTGGAAGCTATCTATAAATTTTTGTCTCCCCAATTACCTAAGATTGGGGAATTATTTTCATCAAGTCAAGGAAACCAAAGGACCACAAACCTCCCTTACGTAAAGGGATTTGCTGGGCTTTTGGCAGTGAGTAGAATTTACCTAAATTATATTTTATAATATTTTACTGTTATTAATGTAATTGTCTAGAAAACTTTGTGTAGGCATGGTTTTTGGAGCATGTACCCATTCATATACCATACAATGTTGAAGGACCCCGAATAAATAAGTGGGGGAATATTCCTTCGCATATTAGTAGGGTGAGGGACCTTGTCAACCAAATCAGGTCCGAAGAGGTAATTATTGTAAACTGTGATCTATGTTAGTTTATCTTTGTTAGTTTGATATAGAGGCAGTAAAATTTGTGTACTTGGTAATTGACAGGCGATTGTTGAAATAATTCCTAACCTACATGAAAACACATTGTTTGAGAACCTTGAGATTGGGGATGACATTCCACGGCCAATAGCGACATCACAAGGACATGACACAGAAGATGTAAGGCCATGTGGTGAATGCATTCTTAAAGACACCCTAATCAAGGAGCTAACAGAGGAGAATATATGTTTGAATAAAAGGGTTAAGGAATTACTTTCAATTATTGAAAAAAAGGGCATGGAAGCTCAAGAAAGCTATCATGTAGTCAGTCCTCTTTCTGATCTAGTATCTTGTAGAACAAGGAGAGGACGTGACCGAACTCGGTATGATTACAGGGATACTCCAATTGAGAGTCCAGTATGTCACCAACTATTACATATGGGGAAGCGGAGAAAGGAACATATATCAAATGTCATGGACAAGGGAAAAAGGAAACTTAGTGAGGAGGATATGGATGAAGCAAGAGAAACCATTACTGTAATGGAAGTCATGTCTGAAGAAGATATAGAGGAGGAGAAGAGAAGGACCTTCGAACTTTACAAAATGAGACAACAAGGCATTGATGTATGTGACTTATTTTCATATTAATTACGTCAAATTTATTGAATTTGGTCATTAATTAGTTTGGTCTAAATTGTATCGATGTAGTTTGTGAAGAAGCATTTTATGAAGTCGAAGAAGAAAAATCAAGATAAAGAAGTGGCCTACGTGATAAATAAATTGGAGAACCTAATGTAACTTATGAAACATAGTTTAGTTAAAATATAGTTGGGGCTTTAATATATAATCTTATCAATTAACTTGGCAGGTTGGATAATGAATTTATCTGGGAGGATGCACCCTTTGCTTTGAAATTGCATTCATTCTTACAAATCCTCAATGGAGAGGTTTTTACAAAAGGCGAGGTCATTGATGCCTTCTATAAAATGTTATTTAGGGGAGCATCCACATCTGGTAGGCCATACCACAAGTCAATATATTGTTCAACCTTCTTCACAGTAAGTGATGTAAATTAGTATGAATTAATAGATTGTAGAAGACCTAGTATTATGATGTGGTTATTAATAATTTTGATTTTGCAACTATTTAGGCTTCAATAAGATCGTCAAGAAAGTTTTCCATGCAACAAGTGATGAGGACGGATATGATAGAACAAGGGTTTAGATATATTTTAATACCTTTGTGCAGTGATAATACACACTTTCACTTGATGGCGGTGGATACAGAAGCAATGACTTTCATTCATTTAAATTCTCTTGCTAGTGGCCGTAAATATAAGCATGATTTTGACTCAGCGGTGAGCTACCTACCTTTATTCATATATATGTTAATCATTTGGTAAAAAATGTCATTGAAATTCATGATATATTTGACAGGTAAAAGAACTTAAACAATATACTCGCGAGGAACTTACGGCTATTCATCCATATCTACAAAGTCATCATCCCTTGGACAAATGGCCCTCCGTCAGACAAAAATGTCCCCAACAAGAACATAGGTCAGTAAGTGAGGAAGAGTTTGAAAATTTTAAAATGATCAAAGTATTTTATTACCCCACTTATTGAAATCTGAAATACTGTTTGTTATTTTCAGCGTGGATTGTGCCTTCTTTGTTATGCAATACGTCCGATATCTCCTATACAATGAGAAGATGGATTTCAAACAAGGAGATATGACGAAAATGAGATTTGATCAGACAGTAAATATTATGGGAGACATGTATTGTAAAACATGAGACTATCAATCTCTTGTAGTAATATTGTAAAAAAACAACCATTGCTGGTGATTCAGCTCCATTTGTATAGAAATTGTGTAATTTATATGAATATAATTTATTGTCCAGAAAAACAAAATAATTGTGTGATGTTGATTCACATCGAGTTGCTGCAATGTAGTGTACCAACTGATACGGTAAGAAAACATAACTCATAATGATTTGGACAAAGTTTGTATACCAGAAATAATATCTCTTTGGTTAACTCTAACTACTGACATATATCCAAGTATCGAAGGTCCATCAGTGGGTTTCTGATACATAATTTGAAAACATGACTTAATCGTCTCGAAGGAATTGAAAATTGGTATGCATTCTGTATTGACTTAGTAAGATGGATTATCTCTACAATAAATTTAAAAAACTTGTTTCAAATTCTAAAGATTAATAATTAAATAAAATTACAGGATTTGGTCACAACTTGTAGATAAATATAGAATATTAATCTACAAATCATGATTTTATTTAATGGCCAAGGTGAGCATAAAATTAACATTTCAGGCCCACGGTGGGCCTGAAATAAAATGATTTCAGGCCCACAGTGGGCCTGAAATAAACCAATTCAGGCCCACGGCGGGCCTGAAATAAAAACACTTCAGGCCCAAGGAGGGCCTGAAATAAAACCTTTCAGGCCCAAGTTGGGCCTGAATAGATCTATTTCAGGCCCAGGGTGGGCCTGAAATCAAGTCATTTCAGGCCCACCGTGTGCCTCAACTGGGAAAATTTCAGGGTCTCTGTTAACCATTAAATACTACTGATTTAAGTTGGTGGATAATAAATTTGTAGTTGTATAGGTGTAATACGTTTATAGAATATAACTGATAAATATTAGTACTTAGTGTGCACATAAAATTAACTGATATAGCATTGGTGATATAGCAAGATTAGAGGTTTGGGCACCCAAAATCTCATCTCCTATCTCAACCCTATCTACTGATATAGGTTTTTCAGAATTCCAGATATGGGAGGTCCATCAGTGAGTTTTGCTCAAAACTCACTGATATACCTAAACCA